>JAVUPR010000425.1:4317500-4917500 GCA_036785695.1 Gentiana straminea | reverse complement strand
TGCTAAACCCTCTACCCTCTGGTCTCTTTAGCATCCCGACCTGAAACTTGAGTAATTTTTGTATTCGGACCATTCAGCAAAAACTCATAGATTTTTATATCTTGAATTACAGAACTTCGTTATGATTATCGATGTAAAGAAATAAAAGCGAATAAAAAGGTCTCTAACCACTACAAACACAAATGCTATACCAAAGGCAATTAACAGGTTTGCATCCAAGTTCAAAGGCCATGCCTACTAAAATGATAGCCCATCAAAATACTGACATGAAAAAAAAGAAAGAAAAAAAAAAAAAACTATTAGCCCCACTGGCTACCATGATACATCAGTTATTGAGTAGTTATATCGAGTGGATGGTTGTGATATATCCACCTCACACCTACAAACTGTTGGAGAAATTTGAATTGAATATTAATGCTAAGAGTTGCATCACTTCGGTGAAAGGTTACAACCAAATAAGGGTTATGACTCTTAGGTTAAATGTTGCAACTGTTAAATGAACGGACATCTTTCTCTTACAAATTCCCATCACTATAATGAAAAAAGTGCAGATTTTATATGTTTTCTTTAGACAAAATTCTGGCCAAATGCTTTCAATTACTCATCCAAATACTTTGCATAATTCGAGTAAAGAAAAGATTTGCAGAACATGATCGGTAACGATCCGAAAAAGGTATGACTGTTATATCTTGGGAGACGATTGCCATTACCGTGTGCACGTAATCGGGGAAAAAACGTCTTAAGGATAAAGTGCTCCACTCTCCTCAGTCAATAAATTTTCTGTCCCATTTTCCGTTTTCATTTTTTGTTTGAATTTCATGTTAAACAGCATGCTAGATTGATAATTTCCCCAACACAAACCTCTATTGTGTAAAAATGGACGACATGAATGCATATCATCCATCCATTTGGTATAACTCTATTAATAACTCATGCACCATAACTTTTCTCGGCCACCAAAGCATTTTCCCTTTTATCTTTATATTTTACGATTTCAATGTTCGCTTTTACTGTTTCACTATCTTTTTATTAATAGAATTGTCATGAATATCATAGAAATATAGTTGACTAATTTATTTTTTGACATTCTCGCCTACTATTTTATCCGGCATCGCCACTGGCCAAATTTTTGGTCCAAGGTAAGTAACCTATTTCATTTTTCAAGTCATCCCTAAATTCTCTTTCTTTCTCCCACCTTCGCCTCCCGTTTTCACTTCAGCCCCAAACCCTATCTGACATTTCCGGCGCCGGCGGCGCTAGGCTGCCGGCGTCCGGCCTTCTGTAAATAGCTTTCCTTTCCGTTTCTTCTCTCCTCGCTTTCCCCCTCTGTGCTTCTCCCGCCTTTGCCTCCCGATTTCCGGCAGCAGGCTTTAATCTTTCCGTTCTCAAGCTCTCTCTGAGCTTACATAGTAACTGATGGTGAAGGATTGACGTTCCGGCTGTTGGTGGTTGGCGGCGTTGGCCGGATTTCTTTGTGTCGCGGCCGGATTTGCAGATCTAGCTCATCCCCGTCTAGATATGTTCTCCATTCGTCTAGTGGTGTTCACGTCTGGTGGCGGCATTTTATCAGGTGGTGGAGTCATGATGATGGTGGTGTTGTGGCGGCATTCCGGCGACGTGTGAGGCTCTTAGCCGGTGCTTATGGTAGTCACTCTTTCAACGGAGGTGTTAGTCTTTCTTTCGGGCTTCTCTCTCCGCTTGGAGGTGGCGGTCTGCGGCGGCGGTTTGCCGCAGTGGCTGCTTGTGGTCATTGCTCCTCCCTTGGTTTCAATTCTGTTGCTAGACGTTTATGTGTTTGTTCTGTCTGTGGGTTTGTTGTTGTTTGGTCCACATGGGACTTTTTTCTCTGTCAAAGTTTCACTTCGGAGGCTTCTGCTTTGACAGTAATTTCCGGTTGTTTTAGTTTGTTAGTTTGTTTAGTTCGTCCGGATAGTTTTCCGGCTTTGTCCGGTGTTGGCCGGCTTTTGTTTGTATTTACCGGTGTTGTTATAGTTTGTAGTGCGGCTTTTGGCCGTGTTTTGTGCGGCATTACGCTGCGTATTAATCTAGCTTTTATGTAAATTTCTTGCATTAATAAAAGCTTTCGTTTCTCGGGGGAAAAAACCATATTTTCATTTTTAGTGTTGGAAGTAGCGCCCGAAATACAATTTATGTAATTGTTTTTAGTATTAATAAATGACAGATTTATTCTCATCTTAGTACTTGCTTCGTGCTTGTAAGTAATACACTACTGAAAACCCTAAGTCGTATCATATGTAGCCATATAACTTAGTGTGTGTCACACATGAGGATTAAGCTTATGGTGATACACTTGAAATGTTAGTCCGTGGTGAAGTTAATCAAAGTATGGGGTCTATTGATTAAACCACCATTAATGCGCCCAGAACACTTTATGGTGTGACCGTCTTATCCGGACCGTCGACATTGGTTGTCTTAGTGGGGCATTTATATATGATGTAGTCATATAGGACTGGACCGATTTAATCTGCATTTCTCATATAATTCCGTGATTGAGAAATCTTATTAAATCACAAGATGATCATAGATGGATTAACCTTAATCCTGAAATGATTATAGGCTCCTACTTGTTTCAGGATAGGGTTTGATGTATTCGTGAAGGATCGCTAAGAGGCACGGTCCGAATCACTTTCACGTTGGCACTATTCTGGAATGAGTGAGAAGTGTGTGTCTCACAGATATGGAATCCATTCCTTCCTGCGGGAAGTAGAAAGACAATCCCCTTATTTGTTAATCCTAGAAACTGATCTATCCACGGAGTTCGTATTGGTTATGAACTAATTGATCACTAGTGGGTTAATGGTATATAAGGATAAGATGTATTGAAGAAGGTTTACAAAAATATTCCCTCTTCATTACGGATAGTCTATGGAGGGTTACTTAATATGTAATGATTATATCAATGGACACTTATCGACTCGACTCGACGTTTTCAGAATATGTTATATCTATAATCGATAGAGTTCAGTTTCGAATTTATGGTGGCGTAATTCCGGAATTAATAAGTTGAGTAGAAATATTCTATTCGATGAATATTTTATTCAATTTATTGTAGCTACTAGTTATAGGTCCATGGTCTCCGGGTTGGCTCCTAACACGCGAGTGTTTTCTCGTTTTATGGAATCTCGAGAATAAATTAAATAGCTGGTCTATTTAATGAATATGCAATATTATTTATTTGGTAAATAATATATAAAATAGAAAAGACATTTTCTATTAAATTTAATGATATAAGTGGCGCCACACATTATGATAAATTAGGAATTTTTTTTTCTAGATTATGTCACATGTGTAATTAATTAATTATCTATTTGTTGGATAATTAATGGAAGAATAAGAGATTGATTTTTTGGGAATTATCTCTTATCTTTTGACAAATATCTTTTCCTTATGGGAATAGTTAATTGTGGTGTGAAAAGGATAACTCTCTTGACTAGTTATTTTTCTATATAAAGAGAGTTCCTCCCAACACAGTTTACACATCAAATTTGCGCCACTTTCAATTAAAAAGGAAGAGAAAAATTAGTTTCTTGTTCTAGTCATTAAGAGGAGAAAAACTATGGTTTTTCTAGTGCATATTCGAGGAGGTTCTACGGCGATGATCAACGTCCATCAGTCGTCGTTAGGAGATACAATCCGTAAGATCACGGCTTCTCCCTTTGGTCGATTGCCTATTTCTCTCCGGTTGGGGTAAATCTACTAACCTTCTTGTAGATTAATTTATTATGCGAATCATGCCGTGGTAAAATCGTAAACGAATCTAATTCGTAGCTTCCGTTGTGCATGATCGAGCGTCTCGATCGGTGCTGTGAATCAGATCTGATGATCCAATTATGAATCGGATCAGGATTCGGGTTTCTGAATATCCAGCATGTGGTATCGGAGCCAGGTTAAAGCGATTTTGCGATCATGATTGCATAATTAATTAATAAGGAGTGTAATAGAATAAAATTGCATCTTTTAAATTTATTTTTTTTTTGCGATTGGATGTTTTGGTTGACGAGATGGATTGGGGTTGGTACTTGTTTACCATTAGATCTATTGTAAACCCGGATTTTGGGTATAGGATACCATGTAATTTATTTTTGCAATTTAATTTTCTGCAATTTAGAATTATATCTTTTTCGGCCGGCACCTATTTAGTAGCGGAGACGCATTCTTCATCTAATTTGGAAGGTGGCACAGTGGTCAAGACACAAGTTCAATTTTGCACAGACCCATGTTCGAATCCCTTTGGCTGGATTAATTCTCAATTTTTTTCTGTGCAATTTTCTTTCTGTTCAAAAAAAAAAAAAAAAAAAATTTACGAAACAAAAAAAGGGAGGGGGGGATGGTGATTCGAACTCAAGTGGTGATGAAGGAAGAAGGAAACTCATACCAACTCGGCTTTGAATCCCTTTGGCTGGATTAATTCTCAATTTTTTTCTGTGCGAAAAAAAAATAATTTTATTATGAAACAAAAAAGGGTGGGGTGGGGGGGGGGGGGGGGGGGGGGGGGGGAGGTTGGGGATTAGAACTCAAGTGGTGATGAAGGAAGAAGAAGACTCGTACCAACTCGGCTGTAGCAGTTTTTTTTTTTTAAAGAAACAAGAGCAGAAAATCAAACACCTGAGGTGGCTGAAGTATAAAGTAGATTACCTTTTATTCTATGCTTAGGGTTTATTTATTTATAGATTAGATACGGGGGTACAACGGTCCATCTCAGTGGTTTATTTTTCGCATCAATTTTATTTTGTGATTATTTATGTGATATAACAATGTCATGCATCATATTAATGAATTCCACTCCTAGCATATGCATACATGTATAAAATTAATATTGATATTAATTAGACATGTATGAAAATGATAATTAATTTATATTAAAAATAAATTAAATTAATTAAAGGAAACGGAATTTTATCGGGATATAAATTCACATGATAAACTTAATTTATGGATCTAAAATTCTTTGAGGATTTAATTATGTAGTGTCTACATAAATAGAATTTTAAAAATAAAAAATTTGGAAAATCGTGAAAAGATTGGACACTAACTAGATGGTATTTGGAACCGATAAGTTGGTGATTGTTTTTCATGATTATTGCTTTCGATTATTGGAAAATTCTAAGATCCTAAATTTTTTTATCATTACAATATTAGGACTATAAAATTCTTTGGTGAATTTTAATTGTGTAGTGTATACCCAAGAGATTTTCTAAATAATCGATAAATTGGAAGATCATGAATATAGTGTCACAAGTTAGACGGTATTTGGAACCGATAAACTAGTGGGAGCTTTAAATTTGTGATTTATCGTTTTTCGATTTGGTGGGAAATTCATAGGTCCTAATATATTAGGATTATAAAATTCATGATGAATTTTAATTGTGTAGTGTCTACACAAAGATTTTATGAATCCGAGAAATTGGAAAGTCGTGAATAAGTGACACTAGTTAGACGGTATTTGGAATCGATGAACTAGTGAGAGGATTAATTTAAATATTCATGATTTATTGTTTTTCGGATTGTAAATAAATTCTGAAAATCCTAAAAGACTACCTAATTTTCAAACTAACGAGTGAGAGCGGGGAAGGTGACAACCGACCCCTCAGCCTCTACCGATGACACAAGCACGTGAGAGAAGGGTGACGCCTCGAGCCGGTTTGATTACGGCCCCCTGCGGATGCCCTTCACCCCTATCAAAATTCAAGGCTTGGTCTCCGAAAAGATTTGATTTTGGGTACTCATCGAGTCACTGACCGACCCTGCAGCGGCATACTCGAGGCGTACTTTGAGATCTGAAATAGTAGGTCACACTCAAAAGGATATTTTTGGAAATATCTTGGCTGACAAAGGAAGATAATCATCAATTGAATGAAGATGTTTGATTCTTAATGGTTTGATTGTTGAGAGAGATTGTCTCAATTTAACTATCATTGTGTTGATACCGACCCTGCGACGGCAACATGATGTGAGGTTAAATCATTGGAATGGTAGGATAAACTGCATGCATGACATCACGTTTATAATTCCTAAAATAATTATTTGTTGTGGTGTATGATTTGATTTATATTTCTGTCATAATTTATTTTCGCAACTATATATCATCTCAAGGTATCAAAACTGCTAAACACGATATATTAACTAATGATGACTTCGTAAAAGTGGAAAAATAACAATAACGTTGAACTCATAAATTGAGAATGCAAATTAATTTTTCGGAAGAGGATGTTCCTCTTGAGTCTACAAACTTAAGTGACATTGATAAGTATGTCACTGCTGTCACTCGTGTTGAATGGGAGACAAATTAAAATTAGTTCAAAGATGACGAGAATGATTTGGTCTCAATCTCACTAGACATCTCACAGTTCACGAGTAATGTCTACTCAAATGAACTGCTAGTTCATGGCCATTTCCTTTATAGAAAGCCAAGAATGGGAAGGTAAATGTCTACAAGTATAAGTCGTCTAAACTAAATAAGTTAAAGGCTAAACCGAAATATTAATCAAAGAAAGGAAATGATAAGGAAAGTGATTTCGGATCACTAACCTATGAATCCTATAGACTTTTTTAACCGAATAATTTGACTCAAAAGCTAAAGTTCTTTTGTTAGAACAAGTTAGCCGGGCATTCACGATAAAGATTAGACAACGGCCGATTTGTTCGTAAATAGAGTCAAATTGTATGATTTTTATAGATATATTTTATATCAATTTCCCCCGTATATGTATTATTTTCATAGAAGTAGGGCTTTATATCGAAATATTGAGTAAATGATGTTTTTAATGGTTAAATATGAAAACGTAACGAATTATGTGCTTAAATGATGATTTTATGTTATTTTGGAAATACGTTACGCTTTGGTATGTTTTCCTATTGTTGTAGATACTCATTGATGATGGAAGAGAGGATTTTAGAGAGCCAAATTCGTGCTTGTAAAGGATCAATCAAAGTTATGGAAGATTTAAAGATATAAGGAAAGAAATCAAGCAAGATAAATGTCGGAAAATCAGGATTCCGGGTAGTGACGACCTTGCAACGAAGTTCTTGATATGATAACAACCGATTTGACTCTGGACCTAAAGAGAAGAGTTGTAGGGCTTGAAGAGAGGATTCTACAGGATTTTGAATCACTCGATTACGACTTACGAGGCCCGAGATATGAGCGTTACAAGTTCAGAAGCTGTTCCGGGGGCAGCTAGACGAGCGTCCATAATACCGGACGGGCGTCCGCCACCGACCGAGCCGAAACCGCCTTACTTTTCCCTATAAATACAGCGCGTTTTCAACCCTAAAACATATATTTTCGACTCCTATTGATCCCCAATCATAAGAGAGCAACCCTAGGTCGCCCCACCCCTTTTGGGAGGTCAGGGGTGGCAAGTTAGATTAGGTTTTATTTCGTTCGCTTTTCTTTTCTTGTTCGAGCATGATGAAAGGCAGCCATGGACAGCTTTGTGAAGCTTCTTTTCAGCAGCACTTTTATTTCTTTTCATGGATGATTTTGTAAGTTTTAGTTCAATTGTTTCTTTTCCTATGATTATTTGTATCGTGCAATTTATATCGGAAGATTATTGCTTGTTGATGCTACCGTATGACGGAAGTCGGTGTAGTTTAGATCACCGTAGGAAAGATTGGATCTTTAATCTATACATAACGGAAGTTCGTAGGTTAAATTTCTAGGTTTACGAGAGAACCACAATTTGATTAATTCGATGCAAGATTATCTTAGATTGGAATTGAGGGATATCACCGTTACCGGAAAGATAGGATTTTTCATGTGTTTAATTCATTATGTTGTTCTTGTTCTCTTTCATGTTTTTATGCCGCATGTTAATCGAATTTAGATAACGGAAGTTAATAAATTCGTTAGATTGCCGTGAGAGAGATTAACAATAATTATTCCAACAAACGGAAGTTGAGGGATAATGTTGTTAGATTAGGATTTAATCCATATCTTTGATTTGTATCGATATTAGTTAAGACCGGAAGGTAAACTAATTAATGGCGTGATAAATCGGAAGAGGAAACGCTTCTTTAGATAAGATAATAATCCAAGATAACTTGTGAATGAATATGTGTTAATCTTATTTCTTTCGGTGAGGTGATGGTTGTTGGGAAGAGGTTGATCATGGTTTGTTTATGGTTGTTCAGTAGATAGATTTACCGCTTTCGTAGATGTAGTTTTATTTATGTTTTTATCGCTTTTATCCTTCCCGGCTTTGGATTAACAATCCTCTCGTCCGGTTATTTTCCGTTTTAGTTTAGGTTTAGGTTTTAGTTAATAAAGAAGGATTAACTAGATTAGATTCAATATCCCTTTTCCCTGAGGATCGATACCCGTACTTATCCAACTTTACTAGCAACTACCCGGTATTCGGCCGGTTAGGAGGTAGTTTTGCATGGTAGTATAGGTTTATAAATTTTCTTTTGTTTTAATGATGCAAAATCTCCCCAACAAAAGTGGCGCCGTTGCCGGGGAATAGGTGTCATGTTGAATCTAGTTTTGTTAGTTCTCGATTTTGTTACGTTTTATTTTTGTTTTTAATAAAAGTAGCGTATACCAAGTTGAGAGTTTTTATTTTGCCGTGTTTCGATGACCGTTAGGTTAAGAATGTGCAAAAGTTTTTTACTCAACTTGTTTTACGTGAAGTTTATATGTTTATGTGTTACCTAGTCTAACCCCCGTGCTTAATTTGATAAGGTTTGCGTTTTTGTGTGTATGTGTCTTTGCCGTGTTTTGTTCATAGTTTTAGGGTTTTCTGTGTTTTTCCGCTCGTTTTTGTGCATATTTGTTGTATGGACGAGCGTTCAAGGTTTATTGGACGCCCGTCCGCTCTAACGTGCGGGTGAAACGAGCGTCCGGTATTGGACGTTCGTCCGTTCAAATATTTTCAATCCCGTTCGATTTAGAGAACCGGACGAGCGTCTATACTTTCGAACGCCCGTCCGGTCGGTTTCAAGACGAGCGTTGGTGGACGCCCGTCCGTCCGAACGAATTGCAACGTCGTCCGGGGTTCGGTCCGGATTTCTTGATTTTATTTTTAATGCTTTTATTTAACTTGGATTTTTTCATTCGAGCTTCGTGGCTTATTTTTTACATAGATGTCCCGAACTTATATGTTTTTACCTTTCCATCTATGAATCCATGTTAGATAATTGATCAATTCCTTATATATGATTCATCTAGGCATGTTATAGTGATTTGTCGGTTCTCGTAAGCTATAACTCGTTCTTATGGTTAATTAGTAGCTAATGTCGGTTCCCGTATGCTACATACCGCTCCGATGAATCTTTTAAGCTTTTAAGACTTACGTGCTTCCTTTGTTTTTATAGTTCATATGGGTAGCTACTCGTCGGTTTTCCGTATGCTACGTCCTTTCTCCATATGAGTTATACCCGTTTAGATAGATGATTGTTGGTTTCCATAAGTCTATCACTTTCGATAAGTCTTAAGGCGCGTCGGCACTAGTGAATGGAAGACTTGTCGTTTATCGTAACCTTTGTCATTATGTGGTAGACGTTTATATATATGTCGTGTTGCATATAGTGGGCTAGTTTTCTTTCTTTTATTTTATTTTCTTTTTGCATATCATTTAAATGCATTTCATTTAGTTGCATTTCATATAGTTGCATTGTTTTTCTATTTTTCCTTTTATTTTTCTTAAGTGTGGTCACTTTGTCGGTTTTCGTAATACCACCTAGTTTTTTTTCTTTTTGAGTGTAGTTAATCTGTCGGTTTCCGTAATACTACCTCGTCTTTATTTTATTTTTAGGATTTTTCACGTAGATTGCATTGTAATGCATTTTCATATAGTTGCACCTAGCCCTACTATTTTGTAATATTCCATGTATATGTCCATCTTTATATGAGCTTAATCTAAAAATTCTCTAGACTTCCTTTCCGTGTGCTTTATATGTTATCTTCCCCTATCCCCGAGATATTTCATGTTTGTCAAGTGTGCGGGGTATTTGCATTAGCTATTGTGAGTTTTCGACGATATCGCTTTTCCGGTGGATGGTCCACAATCCATCGATTTCTATCAAGCATTTCGGATTTGGCTCGACCACTTCCGGAATTGCCCCTTTCGAACATACAATCGGCTAAGTTCTCTTTTCTTTTATTTTGCACAACTTGAGGACAAGTTGCAATTTAAGTGTGGGGGAGGGGATGGATGATTTATGTATCTACTTTCATTTGCTCATATTAGTTATAATTTTCTATGAAAAGTGCTTCAATTTTCAAAATTTTGTTTCGTCCCGAGTAACATTTCAATTGCATGCTAGTTTTATAATCGGCACCTTTAGTTGTTATCGTAGTCATATCATGTTCGAGAATAGGTTTAGTAAGTCGATACTCACTTGAATTTCATTTCACGAACCTATTAGATGAAGAGCCAAATATAGAATAGTTTCCGGTTAGTTAAAGGAAAGTTAATTCTTGATACGAGATAACACTTATTTAGCATTAATGAAAGTTAAGAACTTGTGCTATACTCACGCTTAGAATCTCGGTACCTTAGTGTTCTTGAGAACTTTGAGAGTCTTGAATGTGTTAGAAATATATTTGACCGAGAGTTTCCAAAGAGTTTGAAAAATATAAAAATATATATATCTATAAATAATAAATGAATAGAATTTCTTTGCGGGAATTTTGTTTGTAACTATCACCTCGAGTCCATTTGGATACTGCCCCAATTGGGGAGTGTGGTTTACCTTGGACAGTATGGGTTCGAGTGATCTCAGGGTGACTGCCTCTAATGTAGGGGAGTGTGTTATACTTTTGAGACGCGACGATAGGAAATATAAAATATAAAATATACGTTTTTTTTTGGAATTCTAAGTCAAGTTGATCTAAACCCGAGAGACCCGAAAGGTATTTTCTTGGTACTAAGCAAAGGAATTTAATTGTGAGTTAGTTACTATGTTCTTGGTAATTAATTTTTGTTAGGTAAGTGCTGTAGATAGAATGAAGTTTTCGTTTAGTTGACCGGATAACTGTTAGTGCTTGATGTATTATATCGAGAGAGGATCGGTGGAAGTTTAGTAGGTTCTGCACACACATCACCGAGTGAGGTCGATTTGCTGAATACTAGCTTGTCATGATTTTGACTATATCTCGTGTCAGGTTATGTGGATTCTTGATGGTATGTTCTTGTTTTGTTTTACTCGAGGACGAGCAAAAGTTTAAGTGTGGGGGTGTTGTTCAGGGTCAAATTGTATGATTTCTATAGATATATTTTATATCAATTTCCCCCGTATATGTATTATTTTCATAGAAGTAGGGCTTTATATCGAAATATTGAGTAAATGATGTTTTTAATAGTTAAATCTCAAAACGTAACGAATTATGTGCTTAAATGATGATTTTATGTTATTTTGGAAATACGTTACGCTTTGGTATGTTTTCCTATTGTTGTAGATACTCATTGATGATGGAAGAGAGGATTTTAGAGAGCCAAATTCGTGCTTGGAAAGGATCAATCAAAGTTATGGAAGATTGAAAGATATAAGGAAAGAAATCAAGCAAGATAAATGTCGGAAAATCAGGATTCCGGGTAGTGACGACCTTGCAACGCAGTTCTTGATATGATAACAACCGATTTGACTCTGGACCTCAAGAGAAGAGTTGTAGGGCTTGAAGAGAGGATTCTACAGGATTTTGAATCACTCCATTCCGACTTACGAGGCCCGAGATATGAGCGTTACAAGTTCAGAAGCTGTTCCAGGGCAGCTAGACGAGCGTCCATAATACCGGACGGGCGTCCGCCACCGACTGAGCCGAAACCGCCTTACTTTTCCCTATAAATACAGCGCGTTTTCAACCCTAAAACATATATTTTCGACTCCTATTGATCCCCAATCATAAGAGAGCAACCCTAGGTCGCCCCCAGCCCCTTTTGGGAGGTCATGGGGTGGCAAGTTAGATTAGGTTTTATTTCGTTCGCTTTTCTTTTCTTGTTCGAGCATGATGAAAGGCAGCCATGGACAGCTTTGTGAAGCTTCTTTTCAGCAGCACTTTTATTTCTTTTCATGGATGATTTTGTAAGTTTTAGTTCAATTGTTTCTTTTCCTATGATTATTTGTATCGTGCAATTTATATCGGAAGATTATTGCTTGTTGATGCTACCGTATGACGGAAGTCGGTGTAGTTTAGATCACCGTAGGAAAGATTGGATCTTTAATCTATACATAACGGAAGTTCGTAGGTTAAATTTCTAGGTTTACGAGAGAACCACAATTTGATTAATTCGATGCAAGATTATCTTAGATTGGAATTGAGGGATATCACCGTTACCGGAAAGATAGGATTTTTCATGTGTTTAATTCATTATGTTGTTCTTGTTCTCTTTCATGTTTTTATGCCGCATGTTAATCGAATTTAGATAACGGAAGTTAATAAATTCGTTAGATTGCCGTGAGAGAGATTAACAATTATTATTCCAACAAACGGAAGTTGAGGGATAATGTTGTTAGATTAGGATTTAATCCATATCTTTGATTTGTATCGATATTAGTTAAGACCGGAAGGTAAACTAATTAATGGCGTGATAAATCGGAAGAGGAAACGCTTCTTTAGAAAAGATAATAATCCAAGATAACTTGTGAATGAATATGTGTTAATCTTATTTCTTTCGGTGAGGGTGATGGTTGTTGGGAAGAGGTTGATCATGGTTTGTTCATGGTTGTTCAATGTAGTTAGTTTTACCGTTTTCGTAGATGTAGTTTTATTTATGTTTTTATCGCTTTTATCCTTCCCGGCTTTGGATTAACAATCCTCCGTCCGCTTATTTTCCGTTTTAGTTTAGGTTTAGGTTTTAGTTAATAAAGAAGGATTAATAGATTAGATTCAATATCCCAATTTTCCCCGAGGATCGATACCCGTACTTATCCAACTTTACTAGCAACTACCCGGTATTCGGCCGGTTAGGAGGTAGTTTTGCATGGTAGTATAGGTTTATAAATTTTCTTTTGTTTTAATGATGCAAAATCTCCCCAAATTCGAGCTTCGTGGCTTATTTCGTTTACATAGATGTCCCGAACTTATATGTTTTTACCTTTCCATCTATGACTCCATGTTAGATAATTGATCAATTCCTTATATATGATTCATCTAGGCATGTTATAGTGATTTGTCGGTTCTCGTAAGCTATAACTCGTTCTTATGGTTAATTAGTAGCTAATGTCGGTTCCCGTATGCTACATACCGCTCCGATGAATCTTTTAAGCTTTTAAGACTTACGTGCTTCCTTTGTTTTTATAGTTCATATGGGTAGCTACTTGTCGGTTTTCCGTATGCTACGTCCTTTCTCCATATGAGTTATACCTGTTTAGATAGATGACTGTTGGTTTCCATAAGTCTATCACTTTCGATAAGTCTTAAGGCGCGTCGGCACTAGTGACAGCACTGTCGTTTATCGTAACTTTGTCATTATGTGGTAGACGTTTATATATATGTCGTGTTGCATATAGTGGGCTAGTTTTCTTTCTTTTATTTTATTTTCTTTTTGCATATCATTTAAATGCATTTCATTTAGTTGCATTTCATATAGTTGCATTGTTTTTCTATTTTTCCTTTTATTTTTCTTAAGTGTGGTCACTGTCGGTTTTCGTAATACCACCTAGTTTATTTTTCTTTTTGAGTGTAGTTAACTGTCGGTTTCCGTAATACTACCTCGTCTTTATTTTATTTTTAGGATTTTTCACGTAGATTGCATTGTAATGCATTTTCATATAGTTGCACCTAGCCCTACTATTTTGTAATATTCCATGTATATGTCCATCTTTATATGAGCTTAATCTAAAAATTCTCTAGACTTCCTTTCCCGTGCTTTATATGTTATCTTCCCCTATCCCCGAGATATTTCATGTTTGTCAAGTGTGCGGGGTATTTGCATTAGCTTTTGTGAGCTTTAGACGATATCAGTTTTCCGGTGGATGGTCCACAGTCTACTGATTTCCTCAACATTTCTGGATCTGGCTCGCGACACTTCCGGAATTGCCACATTCGAACAACAAAGCAGCTAAGTTCTCTTTTCTTTTATTTTGCACAACTTGAGGACAAGTTGCAATTTAAGTGTGGGGGAGGGGATAGATGATTTATGTATCTACTTTCATTTGCTCATATTAGTTATAATTTTCTATGAAAAGTGCTTCAATTTTCAAAATTTTTTTGGTTTGGTCCTGAGTAACACTTCAATGGCATGCTAGTTTTATAATCTGGCACCTTTAGTTGTTATCAGTAGTCATATCATGTTCTGAGAATAGGTTTAGTAAGTCGATACTCACTTGAATTTCATTTCACGAACCTATTAGATGAAGAGCCAAATATAGAATAGTTTCCGGTTAGTTAAAGGAAAGTTAATTTTCGATACAGATAACACTTATTTAGCATTAATGAAAGTTAAGAACTTGTGCTATACTCACGCTAGAATCTCGGTACCTTAGTGTTCTTGAGAACTTTGAGAGTCTTGAATGTGTTAGAAATATATTTGACCGAGAGTTTCCAAAGAGTTTGAAAAATATAAAAATATATATATCTATAAATAATAAATGAATAGAATTTCTTTGCGGGAATTTCGTTTGTAACTATCACCTCGAGTCCATTTGGATACGCCCCCCATTGGGGAGTGTGGTTTACCTTGGACGGTAAGGGATTGAGTGATCTCAGGGTGACTGCCTCTAATGTAGGGGAGTGTGTTATACTTTTGAGACGCGACGATAGGAAATATAAAATATAAAATATACGTTTTTTTTTGGAATTCTAAGTCAAGTTGATCTAAACCCAGTAGAGACCCGAAAGGTATTTTCTTGGTACTAAGCAAAGGAATTTAATTGTGAGTTAGTTACTATGTTCTTGGTAATTAATTTTTGTTAGGTAAGTGCTGTAGATAGAATGAAGTTTTCGTTTAGTTGACCGGATAACTGTTAGTGCTTGATGTATTACATCGAGAGAGGATCGGTGGAAGTTTAGTATGACGGAAGTCGGTGTAGTTTAGATCACCGTAGGAAAGATTGGATCTTTAATCTATACATAACGGAAGTTCGTAGGTTAAATTTCTAGGTTTACGAGAGAACCACAATTTGATTAATTCGATGCAAGATTATCTTAGATTGGAATTGAGGGATATCACCGTTACCGGAAAGACAGGATTTTTCATGTGTTTAATTCATTATGTTGTTCTTGTTCTCTTTCATGTTTTTATGCCGCATGTTAATCGAATTTAGATAACGGAAGTTAATAAATTCATTAGATTATCGTGAGAGAGATTAACAATAATTATTCTAACAAACGGAAGTTGAGGGATAATGTTGTTAGGTTAGGATTCAATCCATATCTTTGATTTGTATCGATATTAGTTAAGACCGGAAGGTAAACTAATGAATGGCGTGATAAATCGGAAGAGGAAACGAATCTTTAGATAAGATAATAATCCAAGATAACTTGTGAATGAATATGTGTTAATCTTATTTCTTTCGGTGAGGTGATGGTTGTTGGGAAGAGGTTGATCATGGTTTGTTTATGGTTGTTCAGTAGATAGATTTACCGCTTTCGTAGATGTAGTTTTATTTATGTTTTTATCGCTTTTATCCTTCCTGGCTTTGGATTAACAATCCTCTGTCCAGTTATTTTCCGTTTTAGTTTAGGTTTAGGTTTTAGTTAATAAAGAAGGATTAACTAGATTAGATTCAATATCCCTTTTCCCTGAGGATCGATACCCGTACTTATCCAACTTTACTAGCAACTACCCGGTATTCGGCCGGTTAGGAGGTAGTTTTGCATGGTAGTATAGGTTTATAAATTTTCTTTTGTTTTAATGATGCAAAATCTCCCCAACAAGAGGCATTGAGCACTTGGTGCTTGAAGGTAGGACTGGAGATTTTGCATACACGTTCAGATGGTGACTGATCGTGAAATATCTCAATACAATGAGTGAAGGTTGGAAAGTGACGGTTGTACTGTCACAGCCTTTCTGAAAGGATGTTTAAATAACAACCTTAGACCTTGAAGTAAAGTTACTCAAGAAGTTACTATCTGATATAATCAGACCACATCCAACATTGGTTGTTGGGGATTATGCTGATTAATACTACTGAACTAGATCAGAATATCAATCCACCCAAATGCAGTGGGAGTATGGTTTAACCATTGACCCACTGTGATCATGCAGACTTTATAGTCTACTGGGGGTGATTGGTCACCTATGGTCTTTTTAGGAAGACTGTATAGGATTCTGACAATAAGAGGTTGGTTAAAAGCCATAAACATGTATATGGAGTTTTGGTTCTCCGGTTCTGTTCATACTCTTGTAAAACCATTTGAGTGTCTCAGACCCAATGGGAGTAATTGGATCTACATAAAAAAGAGTCGAATGAATGGGAAAGTTTAACTTTCTAAGCAAAGCCAAGTGGTCTTGGGGGTAATTCCCTGAGAAGTAGATAGTTCAATAGGGGTGATGCACTGAACTCTCTCACCATTCAGCCTTGCTTGACTCCATGGAAAGCAAAAAGATTACCAAGGGTGATGCCCTAAAATTTTCTTGCCCAATAGTGGAGCTCAGATTCATTCGGAACAGAAGGGTTTTAGCTTAAATCCAACGGCAGATTGACTGCTTATGCTTATATCCATTGGTGTATTAAAGCAAACCTCTAGGTCATTAAAAGTCACATGTTTTAAATGTGTGGGCTTGACTAGAATATTGATGAGTCTTTTGTAGACCCGAGAATCAATACTGGTTAAAGTAGTAAACATTAGTGTTTATAAAAGATAACACTGCAATAGTTGGAAACAACATGGGTGTGTTATCTGAAATCAAGAACTAACGAGCCAAAGCTTCTCTGAATCAGAGAAGTGGACTATATTCTTAGAAATCGATTCGGTCGAATTCATGAGAACAAGTTGTTGGCCGTATCCCATCCATCTTAGTGTTAAGATGATGATGCATTTTTGAATGCTTGATTCAACGAGAGGTCTCATACCCAACCCCTCACGGAATAATTCTCTCAATTCTTCGGATATAGAGAACATGGGATAAGTTCTCTTTTGGATAGAGAATGTCAGATTATTAAAAGTCAATTGTAATCAAATCTTGGATTTGAGTATTGATAGCAGTATAGTGCATCCTCAAGTATCTTTAGAGAACGAGGAATCATATGCTTGTATATTCAGGTGCAAACCTGAGTGTTGTTGACTACACTGATTCTAATTTTTGTCGGATTAAGGATGATCGTGAATCGATCTCAGGCTCAGTGTTTACTCATAGTGATGGAGCTATAGACTGGAGCAATCTAGCACTGCCAATCCGACTTTGTATGTCGAATACATAGCAGCTTCTGGAGCAGCTAGAGAGGCATTATAGCTTGAAAAGTTCATTGCTGATCTGGGAGTATTTCCACTTCTTGGTAAGTCGATATCACTTCGCTGTGAAAATAGTGGAGAGGTATCTTATGCAAAGGATCTTCGCAGTCACAGGAGGTCAAAAGCATATTGAGAGAAAGTACCAGCTGATCAGACAGACCGTGCAGAGAGGCGACGTTTCGGTCCTAAAAGATCACCTCGAGCCGACAACCTAGCTGATCAGTTGCCAAGTTGCGTGACATCTAGTGTCACTGATAAGCGCTTGGCGGGTATGAATTAGGAAGATATGTCTCATCTGCTTTAGAGCAAATGGGAGAATATTGTGGATAGAAAGAAAATAATAAGAGTGTGGTGCTCTAAAAACAATTGTTGCTTGTCTTTACGGGCAAGTGGGAGATTGTTAGATATAGTGCCTGAAAGAAAATTGTTGCTTGTCCTTACGGCAAGTGGGAGATTGTTGAAAGTAGCGTCCGAAAGACAATTTATGTAATTGTTTTTAGTATTAATAAATGATAGATTTATTCTCATCTTATTACTTGCTTCGTGCTTGTAAGAAATACACTACTGAAAACCCTAAGTCGTATCATATATAGCCATATAACTTAGTGTGTGTCACACATGAGGATTAAGTTTATGGTGATACACTTGAAATGTTAGTCCGTGGTGAAGTTAATCAAAGTATGGAATCTATTGATTAAACCACCATTCATGCGCCCAGAACACTTTATGGTGTGACCGTCTTATCCGGACCGTCGACATTGGTTGTCTTAGTGGGGCATTTATATATGTCGTAGTCATATAGGTTTGGACCGATTTAATCTGCATTTCTCATATAATTCCGTGATTGAGAAATCTTATTAAATCACAAGATGATCATATATGGATTAACCTTAATCCTGAAGTGATTACAGGCTCCTACTTGTTTCAGGATAGGGTTTGATGTGTTCGTTAAGGATCGTTAAGAGGCGCGGTCAGAATCACTTTCACGTTGGCACTATTCTGGAATGAGTGAGAAGTGTGTGTCTCACAGATATGGAACTCATTCCTTCCAGCGGGAAGTAGAAAGACAATCCTCTTATTTGTTAATCCTAGAAACTGATCGATCCGTGGAGTTCGTATTGGTTATGAACTAATTGATCACTAGTGGATTAATGGTAAATAAGGATAAGATGTATTGAAGAAGGTTTTCGGAAATATTCCCGCTTCATTACGGATAGTCTATGGCGGGTTACTTTATATGTAATGATTATATCAATGGACACTTATCGACTCGACTCGACGTTTTGAGAATAAGTTATATCTATGATCGATAGAGTTCAGTTTCGGATTTTATGGTGGCGTAATTCCGGAATTAATAAGTTGAGTAGAAATATTCTGTTCGATGAATATTTTATTCAATTTATTGTAGCTACTGGTTATAGGTCCATGGTCCCCGGGTTGGCTTCCAACACGCGAGTGTTTTCTCGTTTTATGGAACCTCGAGAATAAATTAAATAGTTGGTCTATTTAATGAATATGCAATATTATTTATTTGGTAAATAATATGTAAAATAGAAAAGACATTTTCTATTAAATTTAATGATATAAGTCGTGCCACACATTATGATAAATTAGGAAAAGAAACTTTTCTAGATTATGTCACATGTGTAATTAATTAATTATCTATTTGTTGGATAATTAATAGAAGAATAAGAGATTGATTTTTTGGGAATTATCTCTTATCTTTTGGCAAATATCTTTTCTTTATGGGAATAGGAAATTGTGGTGTGAAAATGATAACTCTCTTGACTAGTTATTTTCCTATATAAAGAGAGTTCCCCAACACAGTTTACACATCAAATTTGCGCCACTTTCAATTAAAAAGGAAGAGAAAAATTAGTTTTTTTGTTCTAGTCATTAAGAGGAGAAAAACTAGGGTTTCTCTTGTGCATATTCGAAAAGGTTTTACGGCGAGGATCGACGTCCACCAGTCGTCGCTAGGAGATACAATCCGGAAGATCACGGCTTCTCCCTTTCGTCGATTGCCTATTTCTCTCCGGTTGGGGTAAATCTACTAACCTTATTGTAGATTAATTTATTATGCGAATCATGTCGTGGTAAAATCGTAAACGAATCCAATTCGTAGCTTTCGCTGTGCATGATCGAGCGTCTCGATAGGTGCTTTGAATCAGATCTAACGATCCAATTATGGTTCGGATCATGATTCAGGTTTCTGAATATCCAGCAATAAGGTCTACACTATATACTATCTTTGGTATCATCGTATCATGTATATCTTATTATCTATCATCATTTTATGATTCACTTCAAACTCTTTCAATAATGATAGCTATACATCGATTTTTGTATAAAGTCTACACTATATATTATCTCGTCACAGGTGCTTCGCGTTTGTTGAAAATAATAAAAGAAAATCATCCATAACTAAACGATGATATGCATTGTGTGTAAAATTTGGTTCGTAGCTATCATTATTGCAAACTCCTTTGCTCCGTGACGGAGGTCGGATCAGCATTTCGTCACGTGTCATCCCCCACAGTAATCCGACAGTAAATAGAGACAAAAGGTCAACACAATAAAGGCCAAGAGCCCCTAACCAAGAATCCTAGCTGAGCTCTGCTCGGCTACTCCCCGACCTCGGCAGGTCGGCCTAGGCGTAAACGGGCCCCTGAAGCTCAGCCCGAGCCTATCTCGGGCCCAATCTCCCACGTCCACATTAACATCAGATAAATACGGAAGGAATCCCTAATCATAAAAACACCGATTCTGACATTTAGATATGTCTATAATTATCTCCTAAAATCAAAAAGATCAAATCATCATTATCTCTTCCTTAGGGAACACGACACTAGAGCCCAACACGGACATGACACACGTAATGATAGGGCACAAGCCCCTCTATATAAACAATCTCTGAGGAACTACGAAGACTTGATTCCAATACACACATTGGATACGTAGGCAACTTGAGATACAGTTTCTCAAGTGCGGTCTAAACCACCACCAAACACCCCCCGTTTCACATCGTTTTTAGGGTTCCACTATTGAACAGATTGTCATTAGAAAAATACGGCCCGTGTTAATTACTCGATGATTTCCAGCATCGTCACTCCGTTTACACAAAGCTAACTCATCTTTTCAACATGGGTGAATTTTACATGCCGTCTCCACTCTCCACATATGAAGAATAAACACGTGAAGACATCTAGACGATACAGATTCATCCAGAGAATAAATAACATCGTCCATTACTCGCTAAAAATGGTATCTCCACAGTTGGATAGACCACCCAAAAATCACACGGAGAGATAACAGATTGAACGTTTTATTAGCACCAACATAACTTACTGTGACATATCATTAACCGGAAACCTAACACCATCGATCAATAGAAAATTAAATATACGATTTAAAATTGATTATCTGAAGAGCGATTGTAGTGACCTAACTTTTAATAATTAATTTTAAATTATATAATTGACTTTTTGATGCTATTGTAAGTTAGTAAACTCCACTAAATTTTATTCTGATCTAAGACCAAACCTAACACGGTGATCCCTGATCAATAAAATAAAAAATAAATTTAAAATTTAATAAAAAACTACCTCTCTAAATTTTTATATTAGATAAAAACACTGATTTGACGGTCTTGTTTTATGATCTGGATCACATAAAATTCCTGAATAAACTCCTCCTTTAAAATTTTCCATGTAGATAACATTTTTGATTTTTTTTGTCTGCCCAATGAAGTAAATAACTAAGAAATAAATACACTTCCTATACATAGTAAATACCAACATTATTTGTCCTGCACTTGCGTCAGATTAGCAAGTTTTTTGTCCCCTTCAAATCCAGCTTCAAATTATACCCAGTCTTCCCCTGAATTTTGATGGCCTTTGAATCATTATCATGTCGACAATCGTAGCTATCAGAGACGCTGCTGCCCTGGCCGGCGGAGAATACTCTCCGGCGAAAGAGAAGGCAGCTAACAGAGGCGTCTATAATGGCCGTTCTCCTCTTCTTCACCGCCGTATTAAGCAGTTCGTCGGAGGTTTCAAGTTTAAGCTTCTGATATTTGTAGCTCTGTTTTGTGTGTTCTATTGGCTCAGCTCACATATCGGAGCTTTTATGGGATGGAATTCGCCGCCGGATTCCGCCGTCTTATCTTCCTCCAGGTTCAGTGGTATTTTTAGTTTATTCTGAATTTTTCTAGCTGGATCTGCTATTTTTATGCTTCTTCCTTTACATCCATAGCTTTAATTTGTGATCTATTCCTAATTAAGTTAATCTAAGTTACTAAGTCAAATACGCATCAAGGTACCTTTTTATTCTCCACCTTATCAATGTGAGATAGTGTGTTGTTTAGCTCCTAAGAGCGGCCCTAATGGTGATCGGGAGATAAGGCTATTGATTGGTGTTGTTTGGATGATGTGGAGAAAGATAAGTGAATGATAAATGTAGAAGGATTGTAGAGATAATTATTGTGTGATGTGATGTTGTAATGGTAAAAAAAAAATAGAAAGATAGTAGAACTTCCAAAAAAATCCACCGCACCATGAAAGAGAGTGGTAGAATACTCTCTCTGCCATTATCTTAAATTAGATAAGATAGTAGAGAACTTCCAAAAAATCCTCTCTGTTTTCTCCTTGTTATTTTACTTCTTAAAATAGAATTCTTCTCTTCTGACAAAAAGAAGCAAATAACTCTCCATACAAGCCTCATTAGGGTTGCTCTAGGACTTGCGTTCTCGTCTAGATCCTACTAGCTAGAATACTCTAAGGTGGCCCCCATTGTCTTTCACGGCAACATTTAGTTCCATCGGATAACTCAACTTTTCCATTGTGAGATAATATATTCTTCCCCTACTAAGGAAATGACGTCCTCGTTAGCCGGGACCTTACCATTTGACTTTGGAGGTGAAATTTCACCGTTTCCCATTGCATCACTAACCCTGCCAGATGACTTTAGAGGCGACTCCAGTGTTTCCTATGGTGACATTTAGTTTCTTTTGGTAGTTGGCTTTGATACCTATTGTACTATATGCTCAGAGCCTTGGTATAACGATGGTATTTTAGTCCTGAATCATGTTGCTCCCGGAGAGAGAGATAACGTGAGTTCATATTGTTGTAAATCCCGATTTCTAGGTCTTGTAGGTAGCGCTATTTGAGTCATAACAGATCGAGTTACTATTTAAAGTTTTCTTCCTAGCTTGCTGTCAAATTGTTAATCTAAGTTACTAAGTCAAATATGCATCAACACTATAGGTAGGTACCTTTTTTTCTCACCTTACCAATGTGAGATAGTATGTTGTTTAGCTCCTGAGGACTTGCGTCCTCGCTGGGACTCTAGACTAGACGACATTCAGTTTCATCAGATAACTCGACTTTTCTAATGTGACATTTAGTTTCATCATCAGATAACTCGACATTCAGTTTCATCATCGTGGCTTCAGTGTTTCCCACGGTGACATTTAGTTTCTTCTGGTAGTTGGTCTAGATACCAACTGTAATGCCTCAGAACCTTGGTAAAGCGATGGTGTTTGAGTCATGATGAATCTAGTAACTACTTATACGGCCCATTACTCTCGCTCGGTCCACGATGTTTAAGCCAAGTTATTAAACCCATTGTGTATCTAACCTTATATCTAGATACTTTTTCCCACTATTCCAATTTAATACTACTATACTAGTATACTACAATTGTAGTTTAACTTTGTATGTGTTGTGTCTTCAGGGTTGGCTACACGGTGCTTATTAACACATGGAAAAGGAACTCTCTACTCAAACAATCCGTCGCACACTACGCATCATGCAGCGGTACAGACGCGATACATGTAGTTTGGAGTGAATCAGAACCACCTTCAGAAAGTTTAAGAGCTTTTCTTAAGAACGTGGTGTTGAAGAAATCGCAAACAGCACAAAAGCCAAACCTTAGATTCGACATTAACGAAGAAGATAACTTAAACAACAGGTTTAAGCCGATTGAAGATCTTAGAACCGATGCGATCTTCTCTGTTGATGATGATGTTGTTGTTCCTTGTCGGACTTTGGATTTCGCTTTTACTGTGTGGCAAAGTGCGCCGTTGACGATGGTCGGGTTTGTTCCGCGTATGCATTGGCTAGACAAAGAGGTATGATGTATTGTTTTATACCACTCATATCACTGCTCACCCCACCACCACCCACCATCTGCCATTATATTCCCCACCACCACCTCCACCTCCCGCCATTATCCACCCTACAACCAACACTCACGTCCCCACCACCCACGTCCCCATCACCCGTTGCCACTCGTGTGACACCTGTCATCACCCACCACGCGCGTACCCACCACTCGCCACTATCACCCACCGTGCCATGTGTTTCCTCCTTTGGCCGGAATCTCAGTCTATTTCATTCCGTTGCACACTAATAGAACCGTGTCCGTTCCCCATTTGAGTCCATCGTACTGATTTTATTCCAACAATCCAAACATATCGCATTTGAGCTTTTTTTTCGATCTCATTTTTGCACAAGAATGCTTCGTTTGTACGAATGAGCTTTACCCAGAATCGTGTTTCCATGACAGAAAAACGGTGTCTCTCATTACAAATACGGGGGATGGTGGTCGGTATGGTGGACAGGCACATACAGTATGGTTCTCTCAAAAGCAGCATTCTTCCATAGGATGTACTTAGATCTCTATACTCACAATATGCCTTCATCTATTCATGACTACATTACTAAAGAAAGGTACACTTTTGCCTACTTAGTTTCAACTTTTTTTTTTTAAACCGTAATTTATGCTAATAACCTTTTTTTTATCCTTAATTTATGCTAATTTCTTGAACAGGAATTGTGAAGATATTGCAATGTCTCTGCTTGTTGCCAATACCACAGACACTCCTCCAATATGGGTCAAAGGTATTGACAATATATATATATATATATATATATATAGATGAAAAAAAAAACAAGTTTTAATTAATAAACTCTGATCTAATTATATAACAAGTCTTTCTAGAGGTTTTCACATGAATATGGATGTTATAGACTTTATTAAGCATAATTTTTTCTTTTGAATTCACTATCATTAATACAATATAATAGTTGTAAAGTACAGAGAAATAAACGACTCCGTTTTCTGAACTTGTTTTCAAAACTATTGACAGGAAAGATATATGAGATTGGTTCTTCAGGAATAAGCAGCATAAGGGGGCACAATGACAAAAGAAACAAATGCTTAAATGATTTTGTTTCATTATATGGATCCATGCCTTTGGTTGCCACCAATGTCAAAGGTGTTGATGCTGCATTTGAACGTTTCTGGTAGTGACACGAGACATTTTTACACTGTATTCTATACGTTTTATACGATGATGATTGATGGTGTAAAAACGTCTTGCGTTACTTTTGTTGCGACATTAACACTATACTTGTTGTAACATGTATAGCTTTGTAATTGGTCACATGGAACTGTATGTTTCGTTCCACTTTGATTCGTTATTATGAGATGTGATGTTACACGAATGCAGAAAACTAGAACATACATTTTTTTTTCTTTCTTTGCGGTATTAATAGTTTTTATGTGTTTTGTCTGTGTTAATTGGATAAAGTATTGATATTTTACGCGAGTGTTATAGATAGTAGTGGAAGAAAAGAGCTGCATCCATGATATTTAAAGGATAGTTAGGGATGTACATAGATACGGTTTATACGGAAACAAATTGAATTTAGATTTTAGAATTTCGGTTTCCCTTTGTAAAAACCCAAAATTTTCGGTTCGGTTACGGTGAATAATTAATTGATTAAGTCAGGAATCAAGTTTCAATCAATCAATGCGTAAATCAAGGCACAATGATAAAGAGATGTGTCGAAAATCGATTTAAATCTAACCTTGTTTGTTCTATAATAATAATTATCAAATTATTAGCATACATAAACTGAAATAAATGGGAATCCTCCGGCATCAGACTCCCCAGATTCGAAAGAACTCGTACTCGAATTCCTTTTTTTTCAAGTGAAGCACCTTTTTTATCGATCAAACAGTATTCAAATCTAGTCATTCCATCCTTTTAAATGGTGTTTCGAAAGCCACAGAAGGCCAAGCTAGCTATATGGAGAAAACTCTCCAAGATTTCTGTAGATGCTCGGGGCAAAAGGTAAGTCTGGCAAAGTCAAGTTTCTATACTTCGAGTAATGTCAATGCTGTGAATAGGAATAATATTGCAAGAAAGCTGTCAATGGAGTATGCACCTTCTATAGGCACCTACCTTGGAGTCTTTAATCCAATGCAGACTAAAGATTGCTCATTTTACACCCCTGCTTGATAAAATGAAGGCCAAGCTTTCATCCTGGTCATCAAAAGCCTTGTCTAAGGCAGGAAGGACAATTTTGATTAAAAGCACACTTGCATCACAAGCATACTATCATATGCAAACTTTTCAACTGCCTCTAACTTGTGTGACTGCGTTGGAAAAAGTGTGTAAGGACTTCTTATGGGGGGATAGTGAAGATGGACGAAAAATGCATACCGTGGCATTGCATAAAATATGTAAACCAAGGGAAGAAGGTGGTTTGGGTATTAGAAGATTATTTGAAATGAATATTGCTTTCTTGGGTAAGCTGGTTTGGCAACTGATTAATCAGCAAGACAAACTTTGGATCCGAGTTATGTCACATAAGTACACTGAGCTATGTGCAAAACCCAAACATGGATGCTCCCCTGTCTGGAGAGGCATTTGTAATGCCTATTCTAGATTATGGAAAGGTACGGTACGCACAGATGATGGCTTCGATTGGAATAATGATCCTAGAGGTAAATACTCGGTCTCCTCGGGCTATTATTTACAAACTAAAGAATGGGAAGAAGAACAAGCTGATGCGAATGACACTAAGCAATGGAAACAAATCTGGAAGTTAAAAGGCCCGACTCGAACTAATTTCTTTCGTGGACGTTAAAACATAAAGCGCGCCTACGTTTGAGTTCTTGGCTAAGAGGTATATCATCCCCTCTCCCACCCTTTGCCCAATCTGTGGAATAGAAGATGAAACACCCCTCCATGCTCTTCGTGATTGCCCTTGGGCTACCCAAGTGTGGAGGTTGTTTGCTACCTAGAGTTCAATGGAGTCATTTCTTTGGCACAAGAAGTATAGATGTTTGGATAGATGAGAACCTGTCCACCAATGGATCCCATGGCTGGGACTATATTTGGAGGGAAGTGGTTAACGGACTATGGATTTGGAGAAATAAAGTAGTTCATGATTCGATAGTGGAAAGGCCCCCAGCCTATGTGATTACTGTTAGTAATACCATCCGCAGCGGAAACGATTTATGGATCTAGATCTATATACTACACGTAATAAAACAACTAGATCTATTCTACAAGGGGGTTGTAGATCATACCTCTTGGATCTCTAAATCCAAGTTGAAGAACCGCAAAGGATGAACGAGTGAAAGCATGAAGAGCACCACGATCTTCCGTCGTGTGATCCAAGCAACTCCCGGTGGAAGGAATTCTCGACTCGAACCCTTCCGATATGCTATCCGGAAAAATCTCCAAGATTTCTCCCTAATACCCCTTGGCCGAATTTTCCCTCTTCTTTCTCTAAGAAAGTCGAAATTATGTAGTGTGTTATTTGGCTTGGGAGAACTCTCTTTATATAGGAGAGTAAAACTTAAGCCCCAAGGATTTTATAATTAATACAAAATCAATTATGATAATCCTATTAAATAAAAGATAATCCCAAAATATTCTAGAACAAATCTAGAATAATCTTTATCTTTATTTCTTACCATAAATATTTATCCAATAAATATTTTATGCACATGTCTTATTAATCACAAGAAAACTAATTTCTTGTTCATTAAACATGCTTGGGGTCGAAAATCATCATCATTGACCTAGTCAATATGATTTATTTCCACACACACAATAATTGGGCCAAGATTATGGAAAATGTCTTTTCCACATATTTAATTATTTAGCCCAACTAATTTAATAGTCCACTAAACAATTAATTCACATATCGTTTTAATAAAGTCCAATAAGAACTAAATTAATATTATTAGGATTCGACGTCCGAGAATAGCTATGCTATATAGGAGGCACGTCGGGGACCATGGACTAATAATCAGCGGCTCCGATAAATCAAATAAATAATTATAGAATAATTATATTCGATAAATCAATCACAGGAATATGCCACCATAATCCCGTGACTGCACTCCTCCGATTATGAGATTATATTTATCTCCTCACGAGAATAATAATAAGCGTCCATTGATATAATCATTACATATGGATTAATCCTCCATGCATAGATGTTCATTCTAAATCGGGAAGTTACCGTTAACCCTTTTTAGAACCTCTTATCCTTATTTACCATTAACCCCCTAGTGATCAATTAATTCATACAACTCACCGGTGATCAATCGGTGTGATATGAACTCGCGCGATCGATCGGTTTCTAGGATTAACAAATAAGGGAATCTGTCTATCTACTTCCATAAATGGAAGGAATGGATTCCGTATCCGTGATAACACGGACTACTCACTCAATCCAAGACAACGCCAAGATGGGGTAATTCGGACCACGGACTCGGTGTAATCCTTAACCGTCAAGTCAAACTTCATACCGATTCAAGCGGTTGACTGTGATCACCTCGGGATTAAGATATATCCATAAATATGATCATCCATTGATTCGATAAGACTTCTCGATTACGGAATTATATCGTGAACTCTAATCAAATCGGTCCAAACTATACGATATATCTATCATATATAAATGCCCCATTAGGTTCTCTTAACCGAAAGTCCGGATAAGACAATCACACCTATTGTGTTCGGGCGCATTAATAGCACGTTAAAGGAGAGACCCGATTACTCTCGATTAACTTCACTACGGGCTAATTGTATTTTAAGTACATCTTCACTAACTCAATCCTCCCGTGTATATACCATACACCGAGTTAAGTGATTACATAAACGATATACTTAGGGTTTTCGTAGTGTAAATACTATTGTCACATCGGTGAATATGAGAATAATAAATATGAATAACAATATCATTTCATTTATTAAATAAAACAATTACAAAATTGTCTTTCGGGCATCACACCTAACAATCTCCCACTTGCACGAAAGCATGTGATTAATTGTTTTAGAGCACACCCTATTATTTAAAATACAACAAACTACATCTCCCACTTGCTCTAAAGCAATGGAGACTTATCCCGTATTCTAGTACCCACTAAGCATGTCATAACCATTTCGTATTCCAAAGTACACTCCGAGTATGCCGTCGTAGGATAGGTCGGTGACTCGGGAGCACCTACATCTAAATGTCATGGGTCTTAATGATTAGTCGGGTTGTCGGCTCGAGACGATCCGTAGAATCGAAACGTTACCGGTCCATCAAATCATGTGGTACCGAGTAAACACCGAGCCCGAGATCGACTTAACGATCATCCTAAATCGACTTAAAGTCAAAATCGTGTATCACACATATCCAAGTTCACACATGAATATGTCCGCATATTGTTCCTCGTTCTCTTCAAGATACTAAAGGACATACTAAACTTGCTTTGTTAACCGCCGAATCTAAGATTCGATCAAAGTTGACGTTCAATAACCCGACCATCTCTTACTAGAAAGAGAATCTATCCCATTTCTCTTGATCCGAAGATTTAGAGAGTCATTCCCGAGGCATAGGGTAGAACTTCCTCGTTGAATGTTGCATACACGGATGCATCATCTTAACCAATAAGATGGATGGGAAACCGAGGATCGATTCTAATGAGTTCGACCGAGTCAAACTCTAAAGAATGTTGTCCAAAACTCGTTGCGAGAGAATTGTGGTATTGTCGGATTCGACTTCGTATAACACACCCATGTTGATTCCAACCGGTGCGGTGTTATCCTTCACAAACACTAATTTATATATTCACTACTTTGTACTAAAATTGATATCCGGTCTACAAAAGACTTATCAATATTCGGTCAAATCCACATATTGTAGAAATATATGACTTCCAATGACCGAGAGGTTTGCTTTTTATCCACAAAGGACATAAGCCTTGACGGTCATCCCGTCATAAGTTCATAAGTCAATACCCTTCGTTTCGAATGAATCCGGACTCCGTTTGTTTGGCAAGAAAGTCTTAGGGAATCACCCCTATTTTCTGCTTTTGAACGAAATCATGCAATACCGAACTCATTCTACTCTTTTCCGTGTAGATCCAATTACTCCCACGGGGCCCGAGACGCTCGGTGGTTCTACAAGAGTATGAACGGAATTGGAGTACCGAACTCCATTCACGGGGTTATGGCTATTAAACCAACCTCTATTATCGAATCCTATACGCTCACAAAAGAGCCATAGGTCATCAATCGATCCTCAGACTACAAAGTCCGCCGAACCCGTAATGGGTAATGGGTAAACCATACTCCCACTACATTCTGGGTGGATCGAAATTCTGATCTAGTTTAGTAGTATTTAGTGTTATCACCAACAACCGATGTTGGATGTGGTCTGATTTTAATCAGTTAGTAACTACCTTGAGTAAACGTACTTCAAGGTTTAAGGTTTTACTGTTCATAGACTCTATCAGAAAGGACGCAACAATATAACTGTCCCTTCCCGATTTCAAGAATCTTATAACAAACCTTTTTCTCAATGCTACAAGATATAGAACGATTGGTCACTGACCGAACGTGTTCGCGAAATTTCCAGACCTACCTTCAAGCACCGTGTGCTAAATGCTTATATTTATGGAAGTGGGGTGAACCGAATCCACACCTTATCCGTAAATTCCAAAGCATATTCTAGGTAGACTTCTCGGTTCTACACTTCAATGTAAACCGTTATTTCACTTCCAATATCTTTATTGAGTTAAGCAGTGTATTGTGGCACATCTACAACTATGTAAAGGCAATTCAATGGTTTCTTCCTTAGTGAAAACATTTCACTATGAGGCAGACCGAGCATCAGTCCCTAGGACTATGTGATGGTCCATTTATGAGTATAGAATACTCCATCTCTGTTGAAAATAGAGAAAACCTCAAAATATTTTGGATAAACTTGCCGGAGTTTTTGAATAGTTATCAGACAAGAAGTCACTACTCAGAAGCTCCTACTAGCTTGTTTCTTTCATCAGACCCCGAAGGTCGTCATGAACAAGCAATGTTACTTCTTTATAACCATTATCCTTTCCAAATTGAAAGGAAACTTAGTCATTGAACCTTTTAAGACAATCTAACCCGACTGGGAGAAAGGAATCACCCTGAGCCAGTCTTCAGGTCTTGTCTTTTCGGGACTATGCACTAACTATGGAATATTAAGAAGCGTTTATCTAAATATAGAAACCAATTGCTTTTAATAGTTCTTAAGATGTGTTTTATATACATATTTCAGCGGTTGTAAGTGGTTTTGACTTTATCAAACAAAAGTCCGAGTCTTGGATTCGTACTACAAATGGTATATTCACTTTCTATACAACAAACAAATTATCGAATAGAAGGTAAATCCATTCGTTCCAACGAGTCTTAAACGAGAAAATAAATTTTCCGCGATATCCAAGGATTGAACCCGAGATTCATTTCCTTATATCACTCCCACTATTCTAGCTAAAATTAACTGCCCGTTGTTTACTCTTTTAATCGTTAAATGCACTGCTACCTTGTTCTTCCAAAGAACTTAGATCGAGAAAATCACCAAGGATTCATAGGTTGGTGATCCAAAATCACCGTCCTTATCCTATGATTTTCGCTTAATTAATTTTCGGTTCGGCCTTAAAATTTTCTCGCTTTAGGTGACTAACACTTTTAGACATATTCTCCCATTCTTGACTTTCAATGAATGGAAACGATCTTGAACCGGCGGTTCGTTTGAGTAGACACTACTCTTTAACCGTGGGATGTCTATTTCGAGTGTTACTCGTCGAGACTTCTCGGATTTTCTAATATACCGAAAAAACAACAAATCATAGCATTAAAGCTCCCACTAGTTTATCGGTTCCAAATACCGTCTAACCAAAGAATGCTTTATTTTATGATTTTCCAATTTTTCAATTTGAAAATCTCTCGTGTAAACACTTACACAGTTCTAATGTTTCCGAAAAAATACAAATCACAAAACTCCCACTAGTTCATCGATTCCAAATATCGTCTAACTAGCAACATTTCATGACTTTCCGGTTTTTCAATTAGAACGGTTACGTGTGTAGTCGATTACACTTTTCTAATGTTCTAGAAAAACAACAAATCATAAAGCTCCCACTAGTTCATCGATTCCAAATATCGTCCAACTAGTAACACTTCATGATTTTCCGATTTTTCAATTAGAAAATTGCACGTGTATTTCCTACACACTCAAAATTCACTAAAAGAATTTCAAAGTCCGAAATCACCTTTGTTCAAACTAAGTTTGTCTTCCGTTTGACACGAATGACACTAGTGACATACCTATATGTCACTCTGGTTTTAAAAGGCTTAAGAGAAAATATCTCTTTCGAAAAATAATTGCATTATCGATTAACTAGTTCAACGTCCTAGTTACTTTCCACTTTTTAACAAAGTCAATACTAGTCAATTTTTTAAGCAATTTAGTAAGGGATATAATGCTTAAATAAAATGACATATATTAATTCAAGTTTAACACTACTATATTATTTTATTTTAGGAATTGTAAACTAAAAATAAGTCTACTCTACCATTCCAAGGTTTTAACCTCGCATCTCAGTGCCGCCGTAGGGTAGGTCAAAGAGATGACGGTTAAATCGAGACAATCTCATCAATGAATAACTTGTGAGAATCGAACATCCCACGAGAATCGAACATCCCTTTATTCATTGACTACCTTCCTTTTTTAGCCTAGATATTACCAAAAATATCCTTTATGAGTGTGACCTACTATATCGGATCTCTTAGGTACGCCCCGAGTGTGCCGTCGTAGGATAGGTCGGTGACCCGACGAGTACCCGTAAATCCTATCCTTTCGGAGACCAAGCCATGAATGTTGATAGGGGTGAACACCATCCGTAGGGGGACGAAATCAAAGCGCCGCGAGGCGTCACCCTTCTCTCACTTACTTGTATCTATAGTAGAGGCCGTGGGGTTGGCTGTCGCCTCCCCCGCTCCCACTCAATAATTTGGAAGTGGTGGTGGGTTAACTAACCACGTCTTTTTGATGTTAACATAAAAGTACATCAAATCAAGGATTCCGAATAGTGTCGGTAACGTAGGGAAGCCTACCCGTCCTATTCGTTGGAACATATGTGACAGTCGGACGAAGTCGGGTCAAGAGAGCCCCATTGAGATAAGAAGGAATCACCCCTCCGCTCTCCGGTGTAGCTTAGTCTTGCCGGACCCCCGTGCATACATCACACTAGGAGGGTTAAGTCGGTCGAGCCTAGCTCAGTTGACCACCCAACCTATAGGCGAACCGTTTTTATCCAAGATTTATTGTTCTTTTACCATCATTCAATCTCGTAGACACTACGAATTGAAAACGTGATCTCGTTTGTGCTTTAAGGCGGTTCACCGAGAACACACACCGAAAGGCTTAACGATTTCATAACCCGTCCTCGGATCTTTAATTAGTTACTAAATTTATTAATTACCACGTATTAATTAAATTTCAACTAATTACACGAGTTTGTATACATGCCTATTTTAATTACCAAAATTAAAATTCTACATGTATGCATGGAGTGGATTTATGATATGATGCATGTCATGGCAATTCCGATTTTATATCTATTTTATGATCAAACACATAAAAAATAAATTGCGGAAAATTTAAACACCGAGATGGACCGTTGGCACCCCCGTATCTAACCTATTAGAAAATAAATAACCAAACCCTAACTAGGGTTTACTACTTTCTAACATAATCTGCAGCTGTTCAAATTCTGCGATGATCGGAAACCAAACGAACTTGGATCGGGACGAAACTTTCCATATCTTTTCTTCACTCCTTGAACTTCAATATGGACGGTTGGATCGGTGCTTTGACTTACCAATTTTCTCCAGTAAACCTCCAAACTTGCTGCTGAATCTGACTTTGACTGCACTGCATCAAGGACTTCCTGAGGCAGATCGGGAATCGAGATGAATCCCGATCGACCTGAAATTTTTATGGTACGTCCAAAACTTATATTTGATCAATCTGAACGGTCGGATTTTCTTTTCAACGGTCCAAACTCTCCCAGAAAATCGAGGAAGTCACAGGTAGGGTTTCTGTGAATCCTGCGTTTTTCTGTTACAGCAGCCTCTGCGCAGCATCAAACGGATATCGAAACGGACTCTGATCGATGCCAAAATTTGTGGAGTTGATCATCATCTTCTAATCTTGATTCTGACCGGAGGGATCTTCGTTTCAACGGTTCGATCAACGGGAAACACGAAATAACTAAACAGCTACTAAACAGATCTATTTTCTGGAAATTAAAATTGCAATAAAAAAAAGAATTACATAATTTCCTATACTCATATGGACGAATTTTCATCGTTTATATGAGTTTACAATAGATTTAACGGGTAAACAGTGCCAACCCCAATCCATCTCTTCAACCACGACATTCATAAGCATAAAAATTAAACATATGCATCGGCCCCCAAAAAAATTGGGACAAAAAAATCTACATGTTTTACCACTCCTAGATCTAATATTTTATACCTATAAATATAGATCACCATGGCTCCGATACCACTGTTAGTAATATCATCCGCAGCGGAAACGATTTATGGATCTAGATCTATATATTACACGTAATAAAACAACTAGATCTATTCTACAAGGGGTTGTAGATCATACCTCTTGGATCTCTAAATCCAAGTTGAAGAACCGCAATAGGATGAACGAAGTGAAATGTGAAGAGCACCACGATCTTCCGTACGTGTGATCCAAGCAACTCCCGGTGGAAGGAATTCTCGACTCGAACCCTTCCGATATGCTATCCGGAAAAATCTCCAAGATTTCTCCCTAATACCCCTTGGCCGAATTTTCCCTCTTCTTTCTCTAAGAAAGTCGAAATTATGTAGTGTGTTATTTGGCTTGGGAGAACTCTCTTTATATAGGAGAGTAAAACTTAAGCCCCAAGGATTTTATAATTAATACAAAATCAATTATGATAATCCTATTAAATAAAAGATAATCCCAAAATATTCTTGAACAAATCTAGAATAATCTTTATCTTTATTTCTTACCATAAATATTTATCCAATAAATATTTTATGCGCATGTGTCTTATTAATCACAAGAAAAACTAATTTCTTGTTCATTAAACATGCTTGGGGTCGAAAATCATTATCATTGACCTAGTCAATATGATTTATTTCCACACACACAATAATTGGGCCAAGATTATGGAAAATGTCTTTTCCACATATTTAATTATTTAGCCCAACTAATTTAATAATCCACTAAACAATTAATTCACATATCGTTTTAATAAAGTCCAATAAGAACTAAATTAATATTATTAGGATTCGACGTCCGAGAATAGCTATGCTATATAGGAGCACGTCGGGGACCGTGGACTAATAATCGGCGGCTCCGATAAATCAAATAAATAATTATAGAATAATTATATTCGATAAATCAATCACAGAATATGCCACCATAATCCCGTGATCGCACTCCTCCGATTATGAGATTATATTTATCTCCTCACGAGAATAATAATAAGCGTCCATTGATATAATCATTATATATGGATTAATCCTCCATAGATCGTTCATTCTAAATCGGGAAGTTACCGTTAACCCTTTTTAGAACCTCTTATCCTTATTTACCATTAACCCCCTAGTGATCAATTAATTCATACAACTCACCGGGTGATCAATCGGTGTGATATGAACTCGCGCGATCGATCGGTTCTAGGATTAACAAATAAGGAACCGTCTATCTACTTCCATAAATGGAAGGAATGGATTCCGTATCCGTGATAACACGGACTACTCACTCAATCCAAGACAACGCCAAGATGGGGTAATTCGGACCACGGACTCGGTGTAATCCTTAACCGTCAAGTCAAACTTCATACCGATTCAAGCAACGTTGACCGTGATCACCTCGGGATTAAGATATATCCATAAATATGATCATCCATTGATTCGATAAGACTTCTCGATTACGGAATTATATCGTGAACTCTAATCAAATCGGTCCACCCCTATACGATATATCTATCATATATAAATGCCCCATTAGGTTCTCTTAACCGAAAGTCCGGATAAGACAATCACACCTATCGTGTTCGGGCGCATTAATAGCACGTTAAAGGAGAGACCCGTTACTCTCGATTAACTTTACTACGGGCTAATTGTATTTTAAGTACATCTTCACTAACTCAATCCTCCCGTGTATATACCATACACTGAGTTAAGTGATTACATAAACGATATACTTAGGGTTTTCTGTAGTGTAAATACTATTGTCACATCGGTGATTATGAGAATAATAAATATGAATAACAATATCATTTCATTTATTAAATAAAACAATTACAAAATTGTCTTTCGGGCATCACACCTAACAATTACGTCTCAAGCTGTGGAACGAGCGAAAAACCCGCGTCTAATTTCTCTGGCAAAGTAGAGCTTTAGTTTTGTCTTTTAAGTTTTATGTTTCTTCCCTTTTATACCTGTTTGGGTAAGGCTATAAAACCATGTATTTTGTATATGGTGCAAAGTTTTAAGCACCAGTATTAAATAAAAGCTCGTTTCAAAAAAAAAAAAAAAAAAAATATGGTGTTTCGAATGTCCAACAAACATATATACCCGGGAATTTGACTATTCTTCTGTAGTTTTCTTTAATCCCATAATAATCTTTAATATATATAATGATAATATAATTTGCATGTTGAAAATCTTGTATTCTTCAAGCAATTCATCAAAGTATATTTAGTGGTCATTGATAATAAGTATACACGGAATTGCGAATATGCGATAATCAATGGGGGGAGAAAACGAAAATGAAATTCATTGACTCATTTAATTATTTGATACCTCTGAAGAAAATGAACATAGAGTTGATTGACTCATGATAATGATTTTTTTAATATACTTTCAATCAAACTCGATAGGTGTCAAATTTTTATTGGTTGAAGAATTTATAACTTTCAATGCTGGATTTTTTGGAATGTGACACGGAAAAAAATGAAAAAAAAAAAAAAAGTGTGGGGAGGTTTTCTGTCGGTGTCTCTACGCGTGGAGACATCAAATGTGAAAACATTTACACGACACATTAACAAAGCTACATGAAAATATGTGGCGTAAATGTTCGTACATATGTTGTCTAACCATACACAAATACCACACAAAGATCTTTTCGATCGAGAGTTAAAAGTACTTAAAATTTAAGGGAAAACTACAAAATTGGTCCCATAACTTTAGGGTGGTATCAATTTTGGTCCCATACGATTTTTGTTTATCGTATATAGTCCCATAACTTGAAAAAACTCATCAAATTTAGGACAATTAAATTATCCGGCAGCTTTTTTAAATTTTCCGACCAATTTTCCATGTGTTTATTGACTGGACAATGCTTACTTGGCAAATTATTCCATCTAGGACAAAAGAAAAGAAAAGAAAAAGTAAATACACAACATTCAAGAAAAATACCAATAAAAAAATCTAAAGAAAATTGCCTTATATTTATGGAAGGGTACCTGAAACATGAGTAAATACCCTTCGTCAATATGCACTGAGAATGATAATCAGGCAAAAGAAAAAATAATCAGACAAAAGTCAGCCGAGATATTTTCTGGAAAATCCATGACTATACAACTTATCAAAGTCTATGTATGCCGAAAAGAGAAATTCTGTCAAGCTACAATCAATTGGGGAAAATTGCATTAGGTTTTGTAAGTTTTGGGGAAGGGTTTCATGGAAAATTGGCAATGAAAATGGCGATGGATTTAGGAGGAAGAAGAAATGTGACATAGCTGTTTTATTTTTTATTCTTCTTCTTTCCTTTTCTTCGGTCCTACATGGCAAAATTTGGCAAGTAAGCATTGCCTAGTAAGCAAACACAAGGCGAAATGGTCAGAAAATTTAAAATAGCCACCGGAAAATTTATTTGTCCTGAAATTGATGTGTTTTTTCAAGTTACGGGACTATAAACGATAAACATAAATCGTTTGGGAGCAAAATCGATACCACACTAAAGTTATGGGACCAATTTTGTAAATTTCCCTAAAATTTAATATTGAAGATAGAAATACAAAAGTCGATCTTATGTCTTTATTTAAATCATTTGAGTCTGGCTAGCATTTGCAATAAGACCAAAGGTGCTATTCAATTAATAAAAGTCTAGCTAGAAATGGGTTCTTGGGTGTTTTTATTTTGAATAATCCAATCTGAGAAAACTTGCAGAGTGTTCATATCAGCCCTGTAATGCTTCTGTGTAAATTGGAGAAAAGTTGCCCAAGTGAAATCCGGGTATTTTCTTGGATGATCTGAATCCACCAATTCAGGTGGTGGGGTCACCACCTTATCCCCCTTCGGACATAAAAAAAAGCTATTGATTTCCTCACACTTTTGTTGTTTACTACTGCTCTGTGTACGCAGCTTTTGAATATCCCATTTGAAAGTGCCTGAAAAAACATATCATAACTAAATCTTTATTTGGTCGTCCTTATAGATGTATTACATACAACCTGGTCTATATGCTTTTAGTATTTACCCATTAGCCCTTTTATTCTTGTCTATTATATTTTTGAATATCTTGTACGTGCATATCATGTATTCCTAACCACATATCAGTATAACCTAATGTACAATCCCTAATTATTTCGAAAGAGTTTAGATACAACCATTATAAGAAGTTCGTATCAAGTCCAATTTAACTTATTATTGTATTTTTACTTTCTTTCGCCATATCTTAAAGAACGCAAAAAAACACAAAAAAGTAAATATATAAAAACATGATGTATAGTATTCTTGGATAAAAAATCATCATCAAATGTGTTTTACACATTAAAATACCAAAAGACCGACAACATATTTATGAGTTAATTTGGATAGATAATAAAGATGAAATAGAAAATAATGTATTAAATGTTGCATATGTTTGTAGAAAAAGGTTTTACAATAAGATACAAAATTAAAGAGTTAAATTTAGACGCTTCACTACGAAATCGTTTTGAGCACCACGATCGATTGTTCACAGAAATTTATTCCGCATATGTTATGTCATTAGCAAGTTCATGAGACCAAAGGAACGCGTCGAAACATAAAACGAATGAGAAAGATATCACATACCATAAAAGTGTCCCCAATGTTGACAACAAAAGCATCCATATTAGGCCTTACAGAGTGCCATTCATCATCAACAAAAACTTGAAGGCCGCCCACATTGTCTTGATGGAGAATAGTTAACGACGTAGGATCACAGTGTGGACCTGCCCCTAATGTAATTTCTGGTTTTTGACACGGTGGATAATAATTCAACCCCATTATTGATTCATTCTCTTTAAAGAATTCTTTCAAACATTCTTTTTTCACTCCAAGACTCATTCCCAGTAGGTCCATGATCTTTAGGGAAAGATTGTTCATTGTATTACAATATTCTTGATACACCATCCTGTACATAAAAAAAAAAATCATATACTATATCCGTTTCAAAATATAAGTCATTCTAGATGTTTTTATACAGATTAAGAAAGTGGTTGGATGCCATAAATTTGATGGTTCATGTCTAAAATAAACATTGATTATCATTAATGCAATACTTGTTAAGTATTGAAAAGTGGTTGGATTGATAATAAATTATAGGTAAGATAGAAAAAATAATAATAAATGTTGCATTGGTAATATATAATGACTTATATTCTGAGACAAAATAAAAAGTATAGATAGACTTGAGGTCGTATACATATATATATCCTTTAGGGTACTAGTATCGAAGCCCTATATGGTGCCCTATCTCTAAAATAAAGATAAAAATAGAGTTTACCTCAAAATAGCTTCCACAACAGAGTTTTTATCCCTATTTATTTTTAGGGATATGAACAGTGCATCCCTACTTATGGGGATGCACTATTCACGTCCCTAAACATATTTAATTATTAAAAATTATAGGGATACGGATATAGATGCTGTTGGAGTGAAATAATAAATATTTAATGTGTATGAATAGGGTTGTGAGATAGAATATGTATTATTTAATATTATTTGAAATGTTATAAGGATAAGGATAGAGATGCTGTTGTAGAGGTTTTTGAATTAAAATGTTATAAAATAAAGATATGTATTATTTTATATTATTTTAAGGATAAAATTTAGAGTTTCTGATAAGAGTGCCCTTACTAGAAAAAAAGATAAATGTGCTTGTAAGTAGTACTAGCTAGATGTATACACGTGTAAAAAAAAAACAAAATAGTATTGGTTTTATTCAAAACGTTCGGTGCACATTAATTCCCATATATATAGATATATATGTCCCAAACTAGAGAAAAAGACAAATGTGCTTGTAAGTACTAGCTAAGCTAGATGTATACATTTGTAAAAAAACAAAATAGTATTGATTTTATTCAAAACGTTCGGTGCACATTAAATCCCATTTGTTACGACTTTGAAAAATATTGTGTCCATAACAAAACAGGCGTTACAAATTTGTTACGACACAATTGACACAATTGATTATGATAGGACTCTCATTTATACATTAAATTTTACAACATAATCAATAATGTAAGATGCGTTTTTTTATTGTGTTCATGTTGTTGTGAATATATTATTACTCTACGACTATTTTATCGGTAAGAAGTAATAATACAAACACAACTGTTTATCAATAACGAGTCAACGAGTAACACAACAACGTATATTTACACAATTTTTTTTGAGGAAATATATTTACACAATTGTGTATGATGATTCTATATAATGAGTAATGAATCCAATATCATGATTGATGTAAATACATATTGTATAACTCGTTATATCTGCCTAAACGGTTATATCTGTATGATTATTCGTACGTAACATAGTATTTTTGTTTGTTTATACGTACCCAAGATGTGCAAAATCATTGCCCAATTTTGTCTTAAAGTAATCTTCTACAATGTGTCCTGACTTGCCTTCTTCACGAAACTGAAACAAGAAGGTCTCTTTCCATGGCAATTTCGTCGAAAACCTTCCCATCCCCGTAAAAGTGCTCGTATAACCGGAAGCCTCACCGGCCTTTCTCTCAGCCTTCTTCTTCTCCGACAACGGCAATCCAAAGAAATAATCCATCAAACAATGTGCCTTTTCTATGAGACTCTTCTCCACACCATGATTGACAACAAGGAAAAACCCATGTTTTCTACACGCCTCTCCAACGAGATTAACGGCTTCTTGGACGGATTCAGGGTCGCCGGAGAGAAATCCGGCTAAGTCGATAATGGGTACCACCGGTAGTTCACCGGGGTTTAGACATGGCTTTTCATGGTCTGGCCAGATGAATTCTTGAGGGATGTTGGTTTCGTTTTTGATTAAGGTGAGGTCGAGAATCAATGGTTTTTGACGATCATCTTTCGGGTTTTCGGACAAGGGAGAAAAATTGGGTGTGAAATCAATATTGGCCATTGCATGAAAAATAGGGAAATTTGGCGAAGAAAAGGTGTTAATGGTGAGAAGTGAAATGGTTGAGTGTGTTAAATAGTTCAACGATGAAAATAATTAATTTGTTGTATTTTAAGTAGTGAGGGACATATATATTTTTATTATCATATAATAAAGGAGGAATGAGAGAGAATGACGAAATATTTCATCAATTAAATAGAAGGACAGTCTTTTGAAATTTTTGCATAAAGGACAAAACTACTTATTCACTTTCGAAATTCACTGTTTAAATTCACTGTCGAAATTCACTGTTGAAATTCACTAATTTTCAATATTTATTGTCGAAATTCACTGATTTTCGGGATTCACTGTCGAAATTCACTGATTTCGGGATTCAATGTGGAGATTCACTTATTTTCGGGATTCACGTTTATCCTTCTCGCTATTTATAAAAATTATACAGTTGTCCCTATAAAATAATATAGCTGCATTGTTACTTAAAAATATTTCAGATTGTGTCCTTATCCCTAATTTCCCATATAATAAATGTTTTTTTTGAAATAAAATAAATATATAAACAATAAATGTTATAATTAGGACATGTTTGAAAAAAAATACATTAAATAATGTATTGGTTATTTAAATAGATATTTTTTATAGAATAATTCATTTAAAAAAAATATTAATTTCTTGTGGGACGGAGTTAGTATAATTAATTAATTAATCAGAAAGTTGTAAGACAGATAGTGGTTAAGTACCTACCAAATTAGTTTCAAATACAATAACCAACCAAGTGGAGTGTCAATGTACTACCTCCGTTTTTTTTTAATGTCACTTTTCAGAATTTGTTTTGTTTTTATTTATCTGTTATTTTACAATACCAATACAATATTTATTATTTTTTCTACCTTTATCCTTCATTTTTTTTTGGAGGATTCGAAAGGTTTTAACACACACACATTACGCCCCAAACATGGCTCTGTTGGAGACTATGAATTAAAAAATTAATGGAAAGTCGCATCAGTTCGATGAAAAGTTACAACGCCGTAAGAGGTTGTGACCTTTCGGTTAAAGGTCGTAACCTTTAAATGATCGGACACATTTCTCCTATATAATCCCAACATTACAATGAAAAAGACGGAGATTTTAGTGTGATATTTTCTTAGATAAGAATTCTGGCCAGTTGCATTAAATCTCATACAAAATACTTTGAACATATATTTTTGAGTCAAAGAAAAAGAGATTTACAAAACATGATCGGTTCGCCGTCTTCTTCTCATCGAAGTGCAATAATGTGAAGAAGGTATGACTGTTGTATCTTGGGAGACGATTGCATTACCGTGCGCATATAATCGGGATGAAAACGTCTTAAGGACAGTGTGTTGCACTCGCCTCAGTCAATAATCATATTTTATGTTTTCGTATTCACTTGAATTTTATGTTAAATAGCATGTTAGATTGATAATTTACCCAACAATCTTAAGACGTTTTTTTAATTTTAACTATTTTTGATACATGCTGTTCAGTCTGCCTTTTGCTGTCTTTGAATATCTGAAATTTGAAACAAATGAATTGAAGGATTATGAATAGTGTTGTATGTTCACAATAGTAAACACACCCTTTGATTCTGATGTAAAACGATTGAATTCATTTATTATGGAAGTTTCCATTTATGGTGTATATATGGTCACTTAATCAAGTGTTGCCGGACCTGTTATGTGTTAAATAATTAAGGTATGTGTCTATTCACTTATGATCAGAAAAGGAAGTTGTGTTTGTTGGTTTGAATTTTAATATTTGGAAAAGGAAAAAGAAAATATAGTACTTGGGCTGTTTTGTTGTTGCATCTGAATTTTGATCAAATGAAAACAGATTTATTTTCTGCTATTTCATAAATCTGAAAATGGCAGTAAACAAAACTATTTATGTGTTGTTCTGAAATAATAATAATAATAATAATTGCTTCTTGGACTCGGGCTTTTATTCTGATGACTTTTGTTCGAATTCATTAATCACTGTAACTCAAATCATGTATTAGTTATGTTCTGTAAAAAGCAAACGAAGTATTAATGTAGGTTGTTTGTGAAAAAGCATTTTAATAACATTTGGAATGCTGTAGAAATTAAATCGTTTGCTTAGAAACAGCAATGGCCTAGTTTATCACCTTGTGTACAGTAGATTAGTGCAGAGTTGGTACAGAATCGAAGAAAGTATACTCACTATAGCTCATATTTAGCCTCCCAAGGGTGTCATGGGGTGGATGGGGAGGGGGGTCTATCCACCATCACTCCCACCTTCAAGTGCACAAAATCCAAGAATTTGTACATTATTTTTCTATTCTACATTTTTTATTAGCATTAAATTATTATTTTAACAGATAAGTGTCTCATCCAAACACCATTTCTCTTTCTTCCGTATTTATTGTTCCCACTTTTTTTATTGTGACACATTGGGCCATTGTATTAGACAAATGTTTTAAATTAAAAAATTAATTTAAATATGGCAGAAATGTGTCAGCCACCCCCAAAAATAAGAGTGGCCATTGCCGATGCTCTTATGGATCGATCTATCACCCTGAAAATTAAAGGGAAAATTCTACTAATTGCCTTTTTCAATGTAGCTTCTTTGAAGTAATAATGTATAGTTGATTTGATACTCCGGTAATGGTAATAAATCAGTCAAATCAATTGATTTTCTTTGGACCTTTTTTTTGCAAGTTCTCTGTATGACATATTATGTATTCTATTTGTTATTTGGACCTTATGTTCAGTGCATTGAGCATGATTGTGTCGATACACATTGATAGCCTTTGGTGGGAAGTTATTGTGTGGTGTCTCCGCACGGTGCGGAGACACCGTATGGCAACACACAGATCATACAGTTTTATTCTGTATTTAAATTGTGTGGTTCTGATCGTTTCACCTGTTATTTTTTACTCAAAATACCTCATCACACAATAACTTTCCGCCTTTGATTGCCTTTTGTTTATGTGATATGCCTGTTCCTTACTTTACCAAGTACAGTAAATAATTTTGTTGGAGAAAAAAAAGCCCCAGAGGTGGGGTTTTGACGAATGGTCAAACGATCAACTTTAACGCTAATTTTGGATAGGCTCCGATGTATATCATCGAGAGTTAAATTATATCGTTGAATACTGTTCATAGAGTAGATGATTAGGGTTTTTGAATCACTTGATTCTGATGTCAGGTAAATGAGAAATTAATTCCTAAAGTTGGTGTGAAATCCGTACGATCGAAAAACCGAATCGATTTTTAAATTAGACAAAGACCTAATTATGGTCGGCTGATATATGATGAGTCAGCTGATGGTATTTTCTTTTCTTAAAGGAGAAGAAAATATGTCATTCAGCCAAGTTGAATACTGTTCATTCATTGAGTCGTGGCGTGTCGAAGAGAAGTCAGAACATTCGAGTAGTTTGCCGGAGCTCGAGTTTTTGAAGTTCCGCTAAACTCGAGACGTGAACCGTTGTATCTTGGGAGACAGTTGCTGCAACCGTGGGCAGGAGACCGGGGCATTTTGTCTTAAGGAAAGAGTGTTTACACTCGCCTCGGTTTGATCTCTATTCCTTTATCTGTGCATCGTTAGATCTTTTTTTAATTGTTTTAAATTATTCCGCAATTTCTAATCACGAGATTGTTCCGTAAATCACTCCACACCCGATACACTTTCCCAACAAGCTTAATACAAATTTTAGGTTTAGCTTTACGGGATATGTTGTTTCGATTTGTGCTTTCTGTTTATATATATTATTTATATATATATATATATATTATGATCAACTTGTGATCTACTATATCACAGATGCTTATCGGAGGTTGTAGTTTTTGTTCCTTTGTTTCAAACCGATTTTGTGGTTGATCTCGTATGTGGTTGAAACAATTTTGTAGTTGGTTGTATTCAATTGTGTGCGTCTATAGTACTTCGTCGTGCACAATAATTGATATTATAATAGTAAGTGGCCAGTTTTTTTTGGATTTACTGCTGTGTAGTGCTTTTGATTTCTTTTGGTACCTTTCGTCATGCGCTGAAGAAAGAAAATAAAAGAAGGAAAAATTGGCTTTCGTGCGTAACGTGCCGGACTATAGTTGTGCATTTAGATTGGTGCATATTTTATATTTAATTGTTGTATCTTCAAAATTTGGTGATAGAATATACACCGAGAAGGGGAAATATACATTTTGTTTGATGTATGAATTAAGAAAGTGTGTGCAATATTCAATTTGTTTAAGTGATCGATCTGTTGCTGTCAAAACAAATGCTCGTATATAGTATGAGTGTTGAAGTTTGTGTATGTGTATACATATATTCCTTTAGCACTAGACGTTCCATTCCTGACACAGTTATCTCTTCCTATGCTTGGAAAAGGACTAAGACAAGAGAAGCTTGTTGATGCAACATACGATGTTTGAATGATCTAACTGAGATTGATCATTATATTGACAGTGGAATTGTCTATTGAGCACGATAGGTGATGCTCCTAAGAGAGCTAGTGAGATTGGCTCCAACCACTGCTTACTTGCTTGAGTCATCGTGCTTGTGGACACTCTGACTAGGACTTGAAAATTTCAAATCTGTTCGTCCATTGATGAACGTGGAGTTGTTACCAAATTTGAAATTTGATCCTAATCACAAATATCAAGTATGTGTTGAAGCCATGTTAGCTAACTCTCTTTTCAACCGGTAGAAAGGAACACAAAACCTCTTGATTCGTGTAACCTATAGGTGATAAAAGTATCTCGTTACTTTTATTTATGATAGCACCAAAAGTTGATGTTTGTATGCTGAAAAGCGATGATGAGGCTCGTGATGCCTTGAGAGTTGTCAGAATGAAGGTGAGAATAAACATAGCAAACAGATGAGATGTATCCGTAGTGATTGTGGCGGTGGATATGAGGTATTGTTTCATGAGTCTTGCTAAGGGCCCGGCATCATTCATCAAACAACTACACCATACACACCTCAGTCAAGTGGTATTGCTGCATGCAAGAACCGAACTCTAAAAGAGACGATGAATGCTATGTTGATAAGTTCAACTTTACCTCAGGACTTGTGGGGGGGGTTGCCTGTAGGATGTAATATCGCCGGATGGATCATAGATCCACCCGATTACGCAGCGGAAAGTACAAGATCTAGATCTAAACAATCAAAGCACATAAAATAATATATCTAAACTTACGAGGGGGTTAGATTACCAACCTTTTTATGGTGCAAATACTCCAAGAACAAAAGGTCAATCCAAGCTAGTTGAGATCCTAGTTGAGAAGCCAAAGTCTTCCAACGTGTATCTCCAACTACCACCAGGTGGATGGTGTTTCAAGCCGCCGGACCTCCTCGATATGCTACCAGAATAATCCCGAGGATTATCCCAACTCGAAACCCTAGTGTTGAAGCCGAAAATTCTAAGCTTCCAACACTCTTGTATGTCGAAATATATGTGTGTCATTTATGTTTGGGAGAACTCTCTTTATATAGGAGAGTAATCATTGTCCTCCAAGGATTTAATAATTAAAAGATAATTATTAAATTAATCCTTAATTTAAATATAAGATAAATATAATATATATCCCAAACAAATTAGGATAAATAAATATATTATCCAATATTCCATGATTTATCATTTAACAAATAAATGATTAAATCATATATTAAATAATTATCCAAGAAAACTAATTTCCCAATAATTAATTAATACAAAATGCGCCCCAAACCCTAGGCATTAAGGGCTACACGCATTTTTACACACAATGGGCCGAGTCCACGAAAAAATTTCTTTTCCATGTATTTAATTATTTAGTCCAACTAAACAATTAATCCGCATATCAATTAAATAGTCCAATCCAACTATTTAATTATAATTGAGGTGAAACGACGAGAAAACATATGCTATGTTAGGAGCCACGTCGGGACCATGGACCCATATTCAGTAGCTTCAATAAATTAAATAATATGATCCGTCAGACCGAACAATAATATTCAATCTATTAATTCCGGGACTACACCACCATAAACCCGAAACTGAACTCTGCCGAATATAGATAACTTACACTCAACCATGAGTGGATAATGTGTCCACTGATATAATCATTACATACGGATAAATCCTCCACAGACTGTTCGTTACGATTCGGGATATCTCCGTAAACCCTTCTCGAAACCTCTTATCCTTATTTACCATTAACCCCCTAGTGATCAATTAGTTCATAACTAATATAATATGAACTCCCGGGATCGATCAGTTTCTAGGATTAACAAATAAGGGAACTGTCTGTCTATTTCCCAAGGGAAGGAATAGATTCCATATCTGTGGTAGCACAGACTACTCACTCATCCTAAAATAGAGCCAACGAGAAGTGTTGGACCACATACTACGAAGTGATCCTTACTAACACATCAAACTCTACCCTAGTCTAAGCAGTTGTCTGTGATCACGTCAGGATTGAGATTAATCCATATATGACCATCTTGTGATTCGATAAGACTTCTCGATCACGGAATTATATCGAGAACTCAAATCAAATCGGTCCACCCTATATGATTATCATCATATATAAATGCCCCACTAGGTACCCTATTACCGACAAATCCGGATATGACCGTCACACCTAAAGTGTTACGGGCGCATTATTAGCAAATTAATCTTGAGACCCGTACTCAGATTAATAAACACTACAGACTAAGTTAATTTTAAGTACATCTCACTAACTCAATCCTCTTGTGTATAGCCATACACTGAGTTATGTGATTACATAAACGAGGTACTTAGGGTTTTCAGCAGTGTCTTGATTATAAGCATACATGCATATAATAAGATGAATTATTAATTCTGTCCTAAAACAATTACATAATTGTCTTTCGTGCACTACACCTAACATTGCCCTCTCAGCAAAATTCATTCTAAACAAGATCCTTTAAAAGAAGAAGGATGACACCACGTATGAGTTGTGCAAAGGCTAAGGTCTAGCTACAAATTCTTGGAAATGTTGGGGTGTTTGGTACCTAAACCAAAGCAAGCAATGATAGGACCTAAAACTGTTGATTGTATATTCATCGGATAAACTCTCAAGAGTAGCTCATATTGGTTTTTGGTGCATAAAACCGACATATATGATGTACATGATGATGTCATCATCGAGTCCATGGATGTTGTGTTCTTTGAAGAACTCTTTCCATATAAGGAAACAGATAAAGCAAGCATGTGTAAGGAGACATGAGTTTGAAGAAGAAAGTGATCCTCAAGAAAATGAGGAACCATGTCGTTGTAAGAGGGCTAGGACTTGGAAGTATTTTGGTCCTGATTTTCTGACCTATATGGTAGAAAACGAACCAAGGACATATGTTGAGGCAATGTCAATTCCAAAAGCTCATTTCTGGAAAGAGGCTACAAATAGAGAAATCCATCATGCAAAACCACACTTGGGAGTTGGTTGATTTTGTTAGGAAATCACTAGTTTAATGCAGCGGAATTTAAAATTTGATTTCCTTTAACTAGATCGTTCTTCGTTTAATGCAATAAACACGTTAAGTAGTTTGACGGTTATACCTTGATGATCTATGAGATCGTTGCTTTGACCGTCAACGGAGAGTAGTACAGTGCGCAAGCGGTCCACGCGTCCAGCCTCTATCGCTAATCCACACGAACTCCTCGCCGGAATCCTCCTTGGATTGCTATTGGAAAACTCCGGTTGCTAGACCGGCCCTTTTCCCCTCTCTTTAACTCACTATAGGATGCTCTCTATTTTACACAAAAACTATGTGCTCTTGCAATTGTGATGTACAAAAGAGCTTGACACTCACCTCGTATTTATAGTGAGAAGTGGCGCCCCTATGGTGTGGAGAGGAAGAAAACCTTTTCCCAATAAAATAAGGAAAATCAATTAGATTGATTTATCTCTTTAATTATAATTAATTTTGCCAATATTTTATATTAATTATAATTATATTATTAACATAAATCTATTTTTCTAAAATCAATTAATATCTTATATTAATATTATGGTAATATTATTAATTAATGTGCACAATCCAAGTGTATCTTATACACTTATAGGTGCCGCCCCATTAGTCAATAAATTGACTTCCGGAATATTCTTTAATTAATATAATTTGTATATAATTAATATCTTGTATTTTATTTATTCATAATAAATAAATACCACCATATTAATTTACCACTATAACCTTTATAGTCTAGAGATAAACTTTCCTTATTTGGTTATCAACTATAACCGCATTTTAATCCGACTCGATGTTCATATGTGTGTGACCCGATAGGCTTCCGAATATGTTGGCCGTAGACAAAAAGTGCAATTTACTAAAATGTCCTTCATACCTAACGATCACGGGATAGCTTCTAGCAACACACCGTGACCCCCAATCATCGGAAGAGTCAAAAAGCAATGACTACTACCTTTCATGTGAAGCAGTTACCGTGTAACTTACAATCATATCGCTGTAATAATATCCATACGATCGTATCTCGAGTGTCAATACATTAACGATCGTATCTTATAATCTGGATATCATGCTCTCTCGGGATAACACATTTACTCCCACTTTGCAAAGATTCTCGAGAGCTAGACATTCCTTATAAGAAGGTCATTTAGGATATTCGATCCCAATCATAGGATACGCGATTCCCGGACGACCAATCATGTATACTCCGCATGCTTCAATATCATACCCAATCACTACCGCATGATCGCTCCGTGGCTAGGGGAAATCTCAATAGTGTAAAAGCTTGACAATCCACACCGTGATTCCATGAAGACTTCGGTCAAAAGGTTACACAACCGCCACATAGTGTGACACTTAATGTAAGTGGGTCAGTCTAATGTACGCATTCTCTAATACACGTCCACGTACAGTCCAAGTGTCTTTACACTTCGATAGACGAGAGCTATCCCAACCTTCTATAAGATAGAAGACATCCAATACGTGCTAGTCTGATTATACTATCAATGTCCCATTTGACAATACATAGGACTAGAGACATTTAAGTACCAAACTTGTTATGGTGATTAGAGATCTCATCAACCATAATCACTATCATGGTTTCTCTATCACAGTTTGATACTAGGGACGTTACTATATATGTACAAAAAATAACATGAAGATAAACAATATATAATAACATAAGTGCTTTTATTAATCATAATAAAGTTATTACATGAACTAAATACTGTAAATGACCCGACCCGGTCAGATCCGGTCCAACCCGATTGGGTTTAGGACACCTTTCCAACAGATTTTCCACCAGGAAATAAACCCCTCGGGTGCAAGTGGATCTTCAAGAAGAAGTTAAAGGTTGATGGATTTATTGTAAGGCGTTGTTGGCAGCCCGAGGGTATCGACAGGAAGAAGGCCTTGACTTCTTTCTCACCAATTACGAGAATCACATATATAAGGGTTCATTGGTATAGCTGGAGTCTATAACATGGAAATCCATCAAATGGATGTAAGAAAAGCCTTTCTGAATGGCGAGTTAAAAGAAGATATGTACTTGGAACAACCTGAGGGGTACTTAGTTCCAGGACAAGAGAGTAAGATGTGTAGACTTGTTAGTCTCTTTGTGGGCTCGAATATTAGCTAGAGCAATGGCGTATCGAGTTTGACAATTTTATGTTGTCAAGAACACACTTATGTGATGACATGATAAGTGCTCATGAGAGTATCATGAATACGATAAATATTCTTCGATGTGAAGGACCTGGGAGTTGCATATGTGATACTAAGGATTAAGATCTCTAGAATATTTGATGGACTTGTGTTGTCACAAACTCATTATATTGAGTCTGTTTTGAAAATATTCAATATCTTTGATGAAAGTCCAGTGAGCACTCTACTTGACCTAAGTATGCACTTGGTCAAGAATCGATGTGAACCTGTGGATCAATTGAGATATTCAAGTGATTGGAAGTCTAGTGTACATAACCAACTGTACACGACCAATCTTTGCATGTGCAATGAATAAATTGAGTAGGTTCATGAGTAATCCAGACTTTAATCATCGGAAAGCCTTAATAAGGTTGTTGAGGCACATGAAGTACACTGTGAGTCTGAGATTACGATATACAAGATATCCAACAGTATTAGAAGGATAATGTGATGCCAACTGGATATCATATACGAAAGATTCGAAGTCCACTAGTGGATACTTATTCACATTTGGTGGTGTTGCTGTGTCCTGGAAGTCTGCAAGACAACTGTGCATATCTCATTCCTCGATGGAAGCTGAGTTTATAGCATTGGGTAAGGATGAAGAACAAGATGGAAGGCTTAGGAATTTCCTTGGGGATATTCCATGTTGGCCTAAACCAGTGGCGGCTATCAGCTTACACTGCGATAGTCAGTCGGTTTTAGGAAGGGCACAAAATAGTGTTTATAATGGTAAGTCTCGACACATACGCCGTAGACAATACCATTAAACAATTGATCTTTAATGGTTTGATTTCCGTCGATTATATAAGATCGAAGGAGAATCTTGTGGATCCGCTTACAGACATTTTAGCTAGATGTCAATTTTAACAACTGGAATGAGACTGAAGCCTATTACGCATGTTTCCTCGTAATGGCAACCCAACCATGTTGACTGGAGATCGCAAGATCATGGTTCAAAAAGGACAACTAAGTTATGAGGAACAGTCTAGCACTTACCCATTCTGAGAAAATAAAAGTGCTATCTGCAGAGGGTGTGAGGTTAAGCATAGCTTTTAATGATTCCTATATCTTGATATTCAAGTGGGGTATGGCAGAACACTCTTGATAGGAGGTCACCTATGTAAGTGCGAAGTAGGGCCGCTTCTGTGAGAATTTTGAGGGTTGAATTCTCTAAAGCACTTTCTGAAACCAAGTGTTGTCCATGACCGAGATGGACACAACCATGAGAACCGAAAGGTGTTAGGGGAAATATTGTGTGAGTGATGTTGTCTTGGTTTACACTAAAGGCTGAACAGTTCAAGACCTAGTTTATTGATTAGCCGAGTAAATCCGATAGTACTTCACTAAGGCAGGTTCAAGGCCAGAAACTACCTCTCCTGATGCAATATTTTTCCGACTGACTTCTCTTCAGAGTCTACATTTGCATTTGTATTAATTTTCATTCATGTGGGGGATTGTTGGAGAAAAAAAGCCCCAAATGTGGGTTTTGACGAATGGTACGGTCAACTTTAGCGCTAATTTTGGATAGGCTCCGATGTATATCATCGAGAGTTAATTATATCGTTGAATACTGCTCACAGAGTAGATGATGATGGGCTTTTGAATCACTTGATTATGATGTCGGGTGAATGAGAAATTAATGCCTAAAGTTGGTGTGAAATCCGTACGATTGAAAAACCGAATCGATTTTTAAATTAGACAAAGACCTAATTAAGGTCGGCAGATATATGATGAGTCGGCTGATGGTATTTTCTTTTCTTAAAGGAGAAGAAAATGTGTCATTCGGCCAATGAGAATCGAGTATTGACTCATCATCTCCACTATATAAAGAGCCCCAGTGAATGAGAATTATCATAGAATTTTCCTCCTCTCTTACGTACAAAAAATCATTGTGCATTCATTGAGTCGTGGCATGTCGAAGAGAAGTCAGAACATCCGAGTAGTTCGCCGGAGCTTGAGTTTTTGAAGTGCCGCTAAATTCGAGACGTGAACCGTTGTATCTTGAGAGACAGTTGCTGCAACCGTGGACACGAGACCGGGACAATTTATCTTAAGGAAAGAGTGTTTACACTCGCCTCGGTTTGATCTTTATTCCTTTATCTGTGCATCGTTAGATCTTATTTATTGTTTTAAATTATTCCGTAATTTCTACCCGATAATCACGAGATTGTTCTGTAAATCACTCCACACCCGATACACTTTTCCAACAAATTTTATTGAATTATGCTGTTGTAGAAGAACGAAGTTGTTCTAAAAATTGCATTAACAAAATTATTAAAATGTTGTGATTGGTAATTCATAATAGCCTTTCTTCTAAGTTAACTTTTTTGGCGCAATAAGTTTTTCTTTCATTGCATGTTTTGAGTGCTGGAAGTAGTTATTATCGGTTGGTGTCGCCGAAGTAATACATCTTGTTTGCTTCAAAAGGTTTCTGTAACGTCCTCAGATCCCGGGCCTGTTAGGGTTAAATGAGTCATAAATGGTCCGGTCAACTGTTTAGACCGCCGTCCTCGCTTGGTCTAAAAGGGCTAACCTGAGTTGACAAGACCTTTATGTCTCACACTTATATGGGGGTGAGCAGGACTTTACATTACCGATGTGGGATTTTACATTCCCCCCCTTATAAGGGAATGGCGTCCTCGCCAGGACGACCAAGATTTGTACCAGTGGACTTGTCCGAGTTCGTCCCTACCATAGGATTCTAGAGGTGACCCTCACCGCCTCTTACGGCGTGACACTTAGTTCCGTATGACAGTCGACTCTGATACCATTCTGTAATGCCCCCGGACCTCGGGCCCGTAATGCCTTTACAAAAGTGACATGCATTGATATGAATTGATAATTCCGGGCATTCAATATGACTGATATATTTCCTCATTTTTATGTTTGTGGACTTACGGTGGGGTGGGGGGGGGGGGGGGAGATGGATCCCCTAATGCGGTGCAAATTCTCAGCCGCACAATATATTTTTATTTTTTTTTTAATTTATTTATTTTGTTTTGTTTTTCGCTGGATGTTATTCATTTTTGTTATTTCTCTCTCTCTCTCTTTTTTTTTTTTTTTTTTTTTTTTTTTTGTTATTGAGGTTTAGTTTATTAAGTTTTAATAACATATAGTGTTGCACCGACACTCAAATCTAGGCGCCGTATGCCGTGTTCGATAAATTTTCGACACGGCGCGCGATTGACACGTTTCGACACGTGTCGGCTGAGAATTTGTTCTGGTACCAACATCATTTATTAAACCATAGCACGATACACACCTCGATCAAGTGGTGGTGTTGCTTAAACGTAAGAACACTGAAAGAAATGACGAGTGTCATATTGATTTGTTCGGGTTTAACCCACACGATATACACCTCGACCAAGTGGTGGTGTTGCTTAAACGTAAGAACACTGAAAGAAATGACGAGTGTCATGTTGATTTGTTCGGGTTTAACCCAGAACTGTTGGGGAGACAATCCCTTAAGAAATTGTTATTCTCATTGGAATTGTGGGAAGGCTACAAGCCTACCTAAAATTCCTGGAAGTGTGGGGGTGCTTGGCAAATGTTGAAATATCTAAGCCAAAGCAAGCCAAGACAAGAGTATGAAACAAAAGATACATATTCTTTGGATATGTAAATGACAGTAGTGCCTATCGATTACTGGTGCACAAGTCAGACATTCCTGATGTACATTAAAATGTGATCATTCACTAAAGGAATGTTGTATTTATTGACGAGAAATTTCCTTGTAAAGGCAATGAAAAAGAAGAAGGTTCAAATTCAATCTATAGCCCTTGACCGGATGTGAAGGTATTTTAAGTTTACAATGAATCACGGAATACTGTGTGCAAGATATCCAGCAGTATTGGAAAAAATTTTGTGATGCAAACTGGATATCTGATAGTTAAGACTCAAAATCCACTGATGGATACATATTAACTATTGGTGGTGGTGCGGTGTCCTAGAAATTCTCAAAGCTAACATGCATAGCTCGATCCGCTATGGAATCGGAGTTTATTGCACTGGATAAAGCTGGAAAGAAGCAGAGTGGCTTCGGAATTTCTTAGAGGATATTCCGTGTTGGCCAAAGCCAATTCCTCCTATCAGCATACATTGTGATAGTATGTCGGCTGTAGGACGCACACAAAGTTGTAAGTATAATGGTAAGTCTAGACATATACATCGTAGACACAATACCATTTAACAATTGATCTCTAATGGTTTGATTTCCTCAATTATATAGAGTCGAAGGAGAATCTTGTGGATCCGCTTATAAAAAAGGTTTAGCTAGAGATCGGGTGTCAATTTTTGACAAACAGAATGGGAATCAAGACTATTATACATGTTCCCTATGATGGCAACCCAACCATAGTGACTGGAGATCCCAAGATCATGGTTCAAAAGGGACAACTAAGTTATGAGGGACAGTTAGCACTTACCCATTCTGTTAGAACAAAAGGGCTGTCTGCTGAAGGGTTCAGGTTAAGCATAAATCTTTTAATGATTCATATATCTTGGTAAAGCCAAGTGGGGGTATTGTAGAGTACTCTTATAGGAGGTCACCTATGTAAGTGAAAGTGGGGCCGCTTCTGTGAGAAGTTGTGGGCTGAATTCTCTAACACACTTTTTGAAACCTAGGTGTTCCAGGGCCAAAACGGACACAACCATGAGAACCTCGAGAATGTTAGGAGATCTGTTGTGTAGGTATCATTGTCTAGGCATGCACCAAAGTCTGAGCAGTTCAAGACCTAGATCATTGCTTAGCCGAGTATGTCCGATAGTACTCTACTACGGGAGGTTCAAGGCAGCAAACCACCTCGCCCGATGCAACATATTTCCGCATGTAATCTCTTCAAAGTCTACATTGCACTTGCATTAATTTCCATTCATGTGGGGGATTGTTGGAGAATTTGAATTAAAAAATTAATGGAGGGACGCATCGGTTCGGTGAAAAGTTACAACCCCGTAGGAGGTTGTGTCCTTTCGGTTAAAGGTCGTAACCTTTATCCAATATAATCCCAACATTACAATGAAAAAGACGCATATTTTCATGTGATATTTTCTTTGATAAAAATTCTGGCCAGTTGTATTAAATCTCATACAAAATACTTTGAACGTATATTTTTGGGTCAAAGAAGAAGATATTTACAGAACATGATCGTTTCGCAGTCTTCTTCTCATTGAAGTGCAACAATCCGAAGAAGGTATGACTGTTGTATCTTGGGAAACGATTGCCATTACCGTGCGCACATAATCGGGGCAAAAACGTCTTAAGGACAGAGTGCTGCACTCGCCTCAGTCAATAAGTTTTCTGTCATATTTTATGTTTTTGTTTTCACTTGAATTTTGTGTTAAACAGCATGCTAGATTGATAATTTACCCAACAGGCTCGAACCCAGGTCGCCTTGCCACGGTATAGCCTACCTTTAACCTCCATTTTAATAACTCAAATTTTGGTACAATTTCCATGCACAAGGAGTGAAAGATAATTTTGTTATTTTACCCTATTTTTCTGACACATTAATCACTTTCTTAATCTGTGTAAATCTTCTCTACGTGACCGATAAAAAAACGGAGGGAGTATATTGTATCACATAAAAAAATGATTAGTAATCCCCCCCGTCTCATAATATATGGCCTTTTGACCATTTCACACAGTTTAAAAAAACCTAATAAATGAGTTACTTTTAATATTTCAATGCAAGCTACTGTATTATTTTCTAGAACTGATAAATAATATTACATTATTTAGTGTGAAAGTGAAAACAATGAATTTTTTTTCCAGAAATTGTTTCCTGCATTCATAACAAAAAAAACAATGAATTTAATATTGTATTATTTTGTGAGAAATACTTATATTTTGGGACACAACTAAAAAGCCAAAACACCCTATATTACGGGACATGGGGAGTATAAAATTTTTTTTGAGTAAGAAACATATGCTACTTCTGTCCCAAAAAGGTAATGATAGAGTTACTCTCTCAAGTGTACGTATATCATGTTTACACTCACTAAAAAGCCAAAACACCCTATATTACGGGACATGGGGAGTATAAATTTTTTTTAAAGTACGAAACATATACTACCTCTGTCCCAAAAGGGTAATGATAGAGTTACTCCCTCAAGTGTAAATCATGTTTACACTCAACATAATTTTGTGGCTGTGATTGTTTCAAGTTTTTATTTTTTTACAAGTGAAAAATATGTGGTGAGATGATGATGGTGTAAAAATTGTATAGAGTTAAAAGAGTTAACCTATCACTCCCCGTCCTAAAATTTAAGTCCGTTAAGATTTTTTCAAACAAATTAAGAAAATCGAATAAATTGGTTATGCGTCATTAATTTTAATAAAAAAATATTTAAAACGTCATTTGACTGTTATTAATGCAATAGATATAACATAGAGAAAAGTAGTTGAATATGTAATAAATAAGGCATAAAAAGAGAAAAAGATAATAAATGCTTCATTGGTATTGTAAATAAACTTATTTTATTGGACACAAACCAAAATCTAAACGGACTTATATTTTTGGACGAAAATAGTATTTAATTAGTTGATGGATAAATAAAAATTCACTCTATCATTTAGTCTAAGTCATGATTAGATTTTATAAAAAAAAATGTAATACAATTAACTACTCATCAGAACTAGGTTGTTAATTCTTTATTTTATTTTATTTTTTTTACTCCCTCAAGTGTATATCATGTTTACACTCAACATAATCTTGTAGCTGTGATTGTTTCAAGTTTTTATTTTTTTTACAATTGAAAAATATGTGGTGAGATGATGATGGTGTAAAAATTGTATAGAGTTAAAGGATATCACTCCCCGTCCCAAAATTTAAGTCTGTTAAGATTTTTTCAAACAAATTAAGAAAATCGGTTAAATTGGTTATATGTCATTAATTTCAATGAAAAAATATTTAAAACGCCATTTGACTTTCATTAATGAAATAGATATAACGTAGTGAAAAATAGTTGAATATGTAATAAATAAGGCATAAAAAGAGAAAATGATAATAAATGCTTCATTGGTATTGTAAATAAACTTATTTTACTGGACACAAACCAAAATCTAAACGGACTTATATTTTGGGACGAAAATAGTATTTAATTAGTTGATGGATAAATAAAAATTCACTCTATCATTTAGTCTAAGTCATGATTAGATTTTATAAAAAAAAATGTAATACAATTAACTACTCATCAGAACTAGGTTGTTAATTCTTTTTTTATTTTATTTTATTTTACTCCCTCAAGTGTATATCATGTTTACACTCAACATAATCTTGTAGCTGTGATTGTTTTAAGTTTTTATTTTTTTACAATTGAAAAATATGTGGTGAGATGATGATGATGTAAAAATTGTATAGAGTTAAAGGATATTACTCCCCGTCCCAAAATTTAAGTCTGTTAATATTTTTTCAAACAAATTAAGAAAATCGGTTAAATTGGTTATATGTCATTAATTTCAATGAAAAAAATGTTTAAAACGCCATTTGACTTTCATTAATGCAATAGATATAACGTAGTGAAAAGTAGTTGAATATGTAATAAATAAGGCGTAAAAAAAGAAAATGATAATAAATGTTTCATTGGTATTGTAAATGAACTTATTTTATTGGACACAAACCAAAATCTAAACGGATTTATATTTTGGAAGGAAAATAGTATTTAATTAGTTGATGGATAAATAAATCGCTCTATCATTTAGTCTAAGTCATGATTAGATTTTATAAAAAAAGAATGGAATACAATTAACTACTCATCAGAACTAGGTTGTTAATTTTTACTTTTTTTCATCTTTTTTACTCCCTCAAGTGTATATCATGTTTACACTCAACATAATCTTGTGGCTGTGATTGTTTCAAGTTTTTATTTTTTTACAAGTGAAAAATATGTGGTGAGATGATGATGGTGTAAAAATTGTATAGAGTTAAAGGAGTTATAACCTATCACTCCCCGTCCTAAAATTTATGGAAAATTAGGGATAAGGACACAATCTGAAATATTTTTAAGTAACATGACAGCTACATATTTTTTATAGGGAGAAGGACAACTGCATAATTTTTATAGCGAGAAGGACAAACAAATGAATCCCGAAAATCGGTGAATCTTCCCAAAGTGAATCCCGAAATCGGTGAATTTCGACAAGTGAATTTTGACAAAGTGAATCCCGAAAATCGGTGAATCTCGACAATGAATTTTGAAAATTAGTGAATTTCGACGGTGAATTTCGGCGGTGAATTTAAACAAATGAATTTCGAACACAAGTGAATTTCGACAGTGAATAAATAATTTTGTCCTTTATGCAAAAGTTTCAAAAAACTGTCCTTCTACTCAATTGATGAAATATTTCTGTCCTTCTCCCTCATTCCCCCTAAAATTTAAGTCTGTTTTTTTTAAACAAATTAAGAAAATCGGTTATGTGTCATTAATTTCGATGAAAAAATGATTAAAACGCCATTTGATTGTTATTAATGCAATAGATATAACGTAGTGAAAAGTAGTTGAATGTGTAATAAATTATAAGGCGTAAAAAGAGAAAGGATAATAAATGCTTCATTGGTATTGTACATGAGCTTATTTTATTGGACACAAACCAAAATCTAAACGGAATTATATTTTGGAACGAAAATAGTATTTAATTAGTTGATGGATAAATAAAAAATCGCTCTATCATTTAGTCTAAGTCATGATTAGATTTTATAAAAAAAATGTAATACAATTAACTACTCATCAGAACTGGGTTGTTATTTTTTATTTTTTTTATTTTATTTTACACACGCACACACACTTTTTGTCACCATTGGAAGTCGAACCCGAAACCTCCGGGTTTACAACCACAGTGATTACCACTGGGCTAATGCCATATTGACAACTAGATTGTAAATTTAGAAAAGATGGAACTAGGTTGACAATGTTACTAGTCGAGGTAAGAGAATTCCCAATAAGTTCGGGGTGAAAGTGATAGGGTTAGAAGAAATTCCTGACATTTTGAATTTTATGCCAGTCCAATATAAAGCTACCATGACAATTCAACCTATCTAACACCACTTTAATATCAATAACATGTCTTGAGAATTCATTTTTCAATAACATGTATTGAGAATGCATTACGGTAACTCCTTATGTACGTTTCAGTGAGGGAGAAGGACAAAATATTTCAAATCGATTGAGTAGCTTTTTTGAAACTTTTGCGTAAAGACAAAATTATTTATTCACCTATCGAAATTCACTTGTGTTCGAAATTCACTTTTAAATTCACTCAAAATTCAAAATTCACTAATTTTCAAAATTCATTGTCGAGATTCACCGATTTTCGGGATTCACCGTCAAAATTCACCGTCGAAATTCATTTTCGGGATTCACTAGGAAGATTCAATTTTCGGGATTCACTGTTTGTTTCTCGCTATAAAAGTTATGCGAATGTCCTTCTCCCTATAAAAAATACGTAATTTGTATTACTTAAAAATATTTCGTATCATCCCTAATTTTCCATTCAATTTATACATTAATCTTGTGTTGAGGATCTTTCGAAAGTTGGAGGTTGTTGGGAGCTGACTACACATTTTTCGGTACTTTCGTTTTATTTTGTTAAATGGACGAGGAATATTCCAACAGATTTACTTGCATAACTTGGTATTAGAGATTGATGTGAATAGACTTTGTGACGAATTTTATTTTCAATTTATCCCGAATATATTGTGTGGTTAACTCTTATATTTTATGTGAAATCACGAGTTAATTGCGTTAAAAATGAACTATCATGGTTAGATTAACATATGCTGATTTTTATATTATTTATCAAGAAAAAATGTTACCACGCGTTTCACATTTTATTTGACAGATAAGTGATAGATTATGTGGGCTAGACTGGAATTTGAAGTTTGAATGGAGTCAAAATAGTCAAAGATGGGCTGAAACACAAGAATTGGACCGGAGGATAAAGATCCACCGGACCAGCAGTGTGCCTGGCGAAAGTCCGATGGGCCCAATGTTCGAGTTTTCATTAGTTTTTTTATTTTTCTACATAATTAGGGTTATGCTAAGTCGGTTTTTCTGCATTGTATGTCTATAAAAAGGTCAGTTACGAATTGTATAGTATCTAGAGACATAAATTCGCACTTCCAAATTTCTTAGAGTTTTTCCTAGGGTTTTTGCGATCAACTATTTTGCAGTCACAAATATACTCTCCAAGCTTTGCAATAAAAGTTTTAGAGTTCATTCATTTTTTTTTGGAGTTTTACTTACTTGCAATCGGGAGGTGGTCTTTCAAATTAGTTCATTAAACATAATATTTTTTACTGATATTTTCATGTGACGACCCTGATTCGGATACCGAGTCCTTAACCGGAAAAAAACGTCCGGCACATATATAATTAAAATAAATCGATTATATACGTAAGTCTGACATCATCAACACCAGAGAACAAGCGGAAAACAAAAACATAGACTCGGGAAACTTGAACGATTACTTTCATGATCGACAAGTAACACAGGCTGCCACTAAAACAAGATCCCAAGACATAATACACAAGATTGAATATCCATTCAATTACAACAATCTCCATATTACAAAGCCAAGCTACAACTATCTCAGAACTATTACAAAAAGGCAGAGAAGATTCTATACCATCGCTACCACAACAAAAAGAAAGATAGATTTCACGTGCTACAACTTCGGGAATCACTCTTAGGCGATCTCGAACTCAACCTACAACAAAACCACCTTCAAAAGGGTAAGTACAAACGTACTTAGTAAAGGGTAGAAACACCGAATCTATACCTACTATAACACAAGGATTAGCAATAACAACAATACTATTAATATCACAGGGCTGTCAAACAATCATGGTTACACATATGTTTCACTCGCTCACTACACTCTACTAGTACTTTCACTAGTTGACTCAACCACATACGACATTTGTTACATGTTAATCCAAGGACACATCGCATGGTGAAGACTGCACCACGACACATTCAGCACCTCATATGACACGAGTATCTAAAACATGTGGAATATTACACGAGTCCGGCACAAGTATCTAAAAAGTGCAGAGGTGTAATAGTTCAATGATGCGTTACAAAAACGTGCCTCACCAAGGACTAACATGTTTTAGCTTTTAGACTCATCACGTACGTATTTAAACGATTAATCCAACCACTTAAGTTCATTACACATAGAAGGCTTCTTAGGGCCCACTAGATCTTAGACAAACTCTACATTACACTACTTAGCACATTGCACATAAATATTGGAATCTAATCCAATACCCACGAGGCTAAGGAATAAGACTTCCGGTGATCCCGAGTATCTCTCCGCAGAGTGTCTCCACAAGGTGCTGTGCCGAATACCGAAACCTTAACTTCGTCATATAACATTTACGACGTTGAACTCAAGTCAACATCTCATAAGGCTAAGTGTAGAGTGTTCCAATGCTCCCGTAAGACACGGTGCGTAGCCAAAGTCACTAGAACACGTACACTTAACTTTACAACAACCCATAATAATAATAATAATAATAATAATAATAATAATAATAATAATAATAATAATAATAATAATAATAATAATAATAATAATAAAAAGAAACCAACGTCTCTTCTTTTTTTCTAACCTGGAGTGCATACTAATTGGGAAAAAGAACCCAGCTTATGGGAGTAATAATAGAATAGCAATTAAATAATATAAAACATGTAACAAACGAATAGATTCACATCCCAAATTACTACTTGTGCTCTGCCGACGTGAATACGACAGGATGTTGGGGGGTGGGGGGTGGGGTGGGGTGGGGTTTGAATAATCAATTCAACTTGAATCTTCAAGATCTTATAGATCCACAAACAACCCATTTCGAATCTACAACCAAAACGAAATTCTACGATTACTATACATTTTAAAACATTAAAAAGTTAAAAAAAAATCTCAAAAACACATATAGATGTAGAAAATGGGTTTCCGAAACTCTTACCTGATCGTAGAGAAACTTGTATCAAAACGAAGCTCTCATCTTGGTGAACATTTTGGTGTAAACGATTTGTAATTCCGACGGTTGGATTGACCGGAAACACGGAAACTCTCTTTTCTTCTTCCCCTCTCTTTTTCTTTTCTTTCCCTCATTCTCTCTCTTGCAGCCAACCCTTTCTGTGCCCGGATCCTCTACTTTGAGAATCTCAGCTTTACCCGGCTTTGGGGACGTGGCCGGATCACAGCCATGCAAAAATTGTGTGTACTCTCTCCGGGCACACAATGGGCGGCCGTGATCCGGCCACATCCCAAAAGCCGGGTAGCCGGGATTCTCAAAGCCGAGAATTCGGATTCGCCCTTTCTTTGAAATGAAGAGGAAAAGGGTTTAAGGGTTATGTGGGTTTACATAGGGGTTGGTTCAATTCCCATTTCGCCCTTACTAAAAATAAAATTTTTAAAATACCGTAAATATCTTTTAATAATTGCCTTGATTTTATTTATTTAATAAAACATAACCCTTTAAAATTATCGAAACGCATATAAAATCATAAAAAGACTTTTATACATTTTACGGAGATACGAGATATCACATTTTAGGCGTTCGGAAAACATTAGTTCTTGTCGCAACGAGTCTAGACTAAGTAATTCGTTAACTGAACCATATGATAGTTAATTCTACCCGATCCCAATGCATGTCGAATCTGCTCTAGTTAGAGAAAACTTTCTGGCACGTAAATTTACTCACTGGTTCAATCTACTCCCCTTATTTCATTCAGAGCGGTTATACCATGTACTCCCTCCGTTCCATAATAACTGATGCAATTGTCAAAAAGTTTTGTTTCATTTTATGTGAGGCAGTTTAATTTTCAATGCAACATTTATTGTGTTTTTACTTGATTTACCCTTAAGTATTACACTAGGAGATATAAAAAAGAAGGTCACATTAATTAAATCTAAGGACATTCTAGTCATTTTATTGTAAAAGTTAATGCATTAACTCACATCCTTAATATGTGTGATTTTGGCAACTGCATCAGATAAATTGGAACGGATGGAGTAAATTTTTTGCCGACAAGCTTTAAGTCAGATGGCTCGGTTGTGGGAGCCTTTTTAAATAAATGTGATACTTTAACACAAAACTCATAGTGACGCATCATATTGTGACGTTTATTATGACACAATAATTGTAACAATATCTTTATTTTTGTGTCATAAAATAGACATTCCCAAAGAAAATGAGTGTCTTTATTTCATTTCAACGATTTTATCGATGCACTATACTTACCATGCATCACCCTGAATTGACATTCTAAAAGTCAATCTTTGAGTTATAATTGAATTTCTGAAGGCCGATCCTTACCTTTAACCTTTGAAAAGTCGATTTTTGATTCAAAAACCGACTTTTAAAAAATCAATTCTATCCACTAAGAAAAAAATCCAATTCTGGTGTGATGCACAGATAATATGATGTACAGTACATTTAGATTAATATAGATAAGGCTCCAAACAAAATTCTCATTTCATTGAACATTTTTCTTCTCATTTCTTTATCTAATTCTTTCAAAAATTATACTATTCATTTGACTCTAACTAGCATTTGCAATAGATCACAGCTACCCTTCACGGATAATGCTACGACCGCAATCACTCGGCTACAACAAGTTACAACAACATATGCTTACACATTTGATTAGGATGGATCCTACATCATAAGCAATTGTGTAAGAGAGTGTTGTGTCATATATTGTGTCTGAAAAGTTGTGGTTGTATCATTACCCTTCACTAAGAGTCGAATAATGCTAATTACACAACCACTCAATCACAACGAGTAATACAAACTCATTTTAAACCATTAATTATCGTGCAGAACCCATTGATCATGACGTGGGCCCATGATATATAATCAATGATATAAAATCAAATTGAGTCACTCGTTATATCTGAATGATTGTGGTTGTATCATTACCCGGGCCTTCACTACAAGTCTAGCTTGAAATGGGTTCTTGGCTGTTTTTATTTTGAATAATCCAATCTGAGAAAGCTTGCAAAGTGTTCATATCAGCTCTGTAATGCTTTTGTGTGAATTGAAGAAAAGTTGGCCATGTGAAATCCGGGTATTTTCTTGGATGATCCGAATCCAACAATTCAGGTGGTGGGGTCACCACCTTATCTTCTTTTGGACATAAAAAAAAAGCCAGTGATTTTCTTGGACTTTTGCTGTTAACTACTGCTCTGTGTAAACAACTTTTGAATCTTCCGTTTGAAAGTGCCTGCAGCAAGAGGAATCATACCAACATTAACATCCATGCCAATATTCATCAAAAGGAGAAATTCTTACCCCACATAAAAGGAGTGTAATGGGGTAGCCGGATATATCACACAGTTACTTTGTATACGATGCATGTATACTTTTGTTTGTTATTGTCCCATATTTCAAATGTATCTGACTCTGATATATATCGGACACTTCAGATAAACTGAACAACTTTTCAATTTTTGAAAATTAGAGATGCGATTCGCATTTTCATATCAATAACTCGGATACGAGAATCCAAAAACAATATTCAAAACCGGTAATGAATGATTGTCTAAATCGATGAAAAATAATTTTAAAAAATGATGAAAAACATTGAAAATTGTTTTATTTTATGTGTTTTATTTGGTCCTGATTAATAACATATAGTTTGATCCATATGTCTTTAAAACTTATGCATCGGCCCTTCATACACGTATCTTTTATTTCACGGAATCTTCAAAACGTGTATCATGTATCCATATCCATGCATCGGTACAACCTATTGTAAAACCCCTTGTATATCTCAGAAAACTTTATGTTACAATTGTTATAAGAAACTTGTATAAAATATTATGCATTATATTTTTTCATTTTTACTGCGTTAAAAATATGTGAAAGTACAAAAACTCTCATTGAATATCACTTCATAAAATATTTCAAAAATAATTTTGTATATACTTCATTCGTCCCTAATAATAAGACATTTAAACCTTATTCATCAAGCTAGATGAATTATTTTGTAGTATTATTGGATACAAAATCCGTTCTTCATTAAATTAATTTTACACAAAAGAATATCAAAAGACAGATAACATATTTATGAGTTAATTCAGTCGAATAATAGAGATGAAATAAAAAATAAAGTATTAAATGTTGTACTGATTTATAAGAATACATTAAAATACGAGATAAATTAGAGAGTTAAAATGAGAGTAAAAGTTGTCACATACCATAAAAGTGTCCCCAATGTTGACAACAAAAGCATCAACATTTGGTTTGATAGAGTGCCATTTATCATCAACAAAAACTTGAAGGCCACCCACAGTGTCCTGATGGAGAATAGTTAACGACGTGGGATCACAGTGTGGACCTGTCCCCAATGTAAGCTCTGGTTTTTGACACGGTGGATAATAATTCAACCTCATTATTGATTCGTTCCCTTTAAAGAATTCTTTAAAACATTCTTTCTTCACTCCAAGACTCATTCCCAATAGGTCCATGATCTTTAATGAAAGATCATTCATTGCATTACAATATTCTTGATAAACCATCCTATATGTTGAAAAGAAAAAATGATATGAGATTATATTAATCAATGTCATGTGTCCTTTCATTGGAGTAAAAGACAAATGAGCTTGTTTTTTGTGTGGAAATCAAGACAACCAAGATCATAGTGCCTTTTTCTTTTTGAGTAATGCTAAGGACATAAAGCATGACGTGTGACATAATTTGATCTTATGTTATTGATTATTACGAGGCTAAATCAAGATCAATGAGTCCTACATAATGATTAGTAAAACATGTACCCCTTTAAAGGCATGCAGATCCACTCTTGATTGTAATAGTAGTTGTATTACAATAATTGACACAAACGCTTTTATTTCATGTATGACTCATTGATTGATTAACAATGCTACAAGCACAAAAAATAATCACAAGAAGTGACATAACACACTATTGATTATTTTGCGAGATCTAAAAAGTGATATAGCACCATGATCAATAGTATAATCACAGGTTTACACGAATAATACTATTGTCATAATAACTTTATCACAATAAAAGCTACAACTTGATATATCATTAAGACTATTTATGATGTGCATGTGAGACCATTCTTTAAATAAATGTTATGACATTTGTTGTGTTAGAGCGACTCTTAGAATTTATTATAATAACATTACTTGTATGTCAAAGTGTAATAGTCTTTTTTTACAATTAATACTAGTTTCACAACAAACGGTAACCACAAAAGGTTATAACTCATTTCTACATCATTAATGATTCTATTTGACTCATTGATTAATACGAGTCACATCATGAACAATAGTATAAAAGTGTATTGTGGTCATTTGGTGAAATTTTTGGGTAGTACGTACCTACGTAGTATACGTGTGAGGTGCGCGATCGATCGAACCGCGGTTTAAGTGCAGAATGAAATCGTGTGGACAGAAATGTGACACGTAGTGTGTACCTACGTAGGTACACACTACGCAAAAACTTCCCGGTCATTTGCTATCCAAATATTCATAATTATTGGAAGAGTCTTTATGTGCATCAAACCATTAGTTGTATGTCATTTTTAAAAAAAACAAAATAGTATTTGTTTGAAGTAGCATTTTTGTTTGTTATACACGTACCCAAGATGTACGAAATCATTGCCCAATTTTGTCCTAAAGTAATCTTCCACAATGTGTCCTGACTTGTCTTCTTCACGAAACTCAAAAGAAAAAGTCTCCTTCCATGGCAATTTCATCGAAAACCTTCCCGTAAAACTGCTCGCATAACCGCAATGCTCACCGACCTTTCTCTCCGCCTTCTTCTTCTCCGGCAATGGCAATTCAAAGAAATCATCCATCAAGCAATGTGCCTTTTCTATAAGACTCTTCTCCACACCATGGTTCACAACAAGAAAAAACCCGTGTTTTCTGCACGCTTCTCCAACGAGATTAACTGCTTGTAAAGCAGATTCAGGGTCGCCGGAGAGAAATCCGGCTAAGTCAATATGCGGTACAGGAAGTTCACTAGGATTAGGACAGGGTTTTTCATGGTCTGGCCAGATGAATTCTTGTGGGATGTTGGTTTGATTTTTGATTAATTTGGCGTCGAAAACCAAGGGGTTTTGATGATCATCTTTGTGGGTTTGTGATGAGGGAGAATTTGGTGTGATCATGGTGTTACAATCTATGGCCATTGCATGAGAAAAAAAATGGGAAATTTGGAGAAGAAGGGGTTATGAAATGTGAGAAAAGAAATGGGATCGAGATACTTTAGTGAGAACCAAAGGGTGCTTTTTTTTTTTTTTATAGGTCTCCCCCCACTTGGTCTCTAACTATATATATAGGGATGAGACAATTACTTTCACAATAAAATTGTACTTTTTTTTAAGGAAAAAGAGTTTTTTTTTTTAATTTTTAATTTTTAATTTTTAATTTTTATATTAGAAGTGGAATGAAAATCGAATTTTGGTTCGCATGTGGAAGAGCAATGATATGCATCACTCGGTCGTATTCGATTCTTTAAAGTTGAATTGTCAATGATGTATATAAAATATTTAAAACATTTTACACTATTAATTATGATGATAAATAATAATCAATTGTTAATAAGGTGATGTTACTACCTTAAGGTGCACTGATATGAATATGTGAGCACGGGATACGCACACAAATATGCGAGTGCATGATTTTTAAAAAATCAAATCAAATAAATATAAATATTAAAAATATAAGGATCAAACTGTATAGGAAAATCAAGTATAATAAATATATATAAAAACAATTTGCTAGTGGTTCTCTTCAATTTTGGTATCCAATTTTCAGTTTAGCTCTTCATTTCACATATTCAAAATATAGATATACATATGAGAAAAGATGTGTATCAGAAATATCCGATGCTTATCAGAATCAAATATATATTGAATATAGAACACGCTCTTAGACAAAGTATTTGTGCATCATAAAATACTACTATAACGGCCGTGTCATAACAAGTGATACAATAAAGTTTTATACCTTTGATTAAGGTTAGCCTACATAATAATCAATGGTGTTAAGAGTGTGATGTGTCGGGTGACGGACCTACATACAACCAAGGATGACAACTGCCCCTTTTGATCCGAAAAAAATACATTAATATTTGTACTATGCATACAGTTTGCTCCCCCCTTAAATTTTTTTTCTTGCCTTAAAAAATTTACTATCCGTCTCATACGAGACACATGCGTCCGCCCCTCATGTGTCACTCGATCTAATGTTACCGTCGTGGTTGTAGCATTTCCTTAAATCAAAGAGTGATTTAGGTACACACTTTATGAACGCAAAAAGTCATACAAACTAAAAGGGTTGACGCTAATTTTTTTTCTCATTAAAACCATTGTATGATTTGGATCATCGGTGTGAACACTTTTTATAAACAAATTCTGTGTACAAATATTTATCTTTCTATTAATAATTATTTGTGAAAGTAGCAGTGCACCATGGCATACATTCTGTATAGCATACAAACAAAGGGGTAGTGGTTTAAAAGGACAAAAAAAAAAAAAGGAAAATAGAAATCAGGACAGTGGAAATATAAAATGGGTGATAAGAATAAATTCACTGTTCATAATCTCAAATCCCCTGTTTTCTGCAGTGGAACTGGCCTCAGATATAATGTTTCACCATCACAGTGGAATAATGACGTACCCTTTTTACCCGAAAAAAATTCCACTGTTCTTATTGTATATTTCTAGGTTCAAATTGTCGTTTTTAACAATAAACCCTACAAACAAATTGGTATTGTGAAAAGAAATATTTGGAACCCAGCACATCTTTTGGAGTTTATTATACAAAGAGGACCTATAAAAGTAGGAAAAATATGGGAATAGGTCCCATCTTTTGATATTATCTGTAAACTTTAAATGGGATGGCTTTTCAATAAATCCAAAGGAAATTTATAAAAAAATATCAAGATCCAAAGGATAGTTATAAAAAATATTGGTTTACAATTAAGATCCAACGGAAAATTTATTTTATCACAATTATCACGTTTTTTAGGGTGGTTAATGAGTACATTAATTAGTTGACACAATGTAGGATTTACTCATCAAAATTGTAACCCACGAAAAAATTACAATTAGAAATCTGTAAGACGGGTAATGGTTAAGTACTTACCAGATTAGTTTTAAATGAAATAAATAATTATGATTTTGTTTTGAAGAGGAATAATCAAGATTTAAGTGTCAACAGTCAAGTATGACATTTTGACGCCTAATACAGATGTTTAAGAGTGTGCTGAATGCATAACACTAATGTATGAATGACAATGAATACGGGTAACTACGAGTTTTGCTATATTCATATATTATCTATTATCTATCACAATTTTTTTAACCATATCTTACTTACCCAGTACCCATGCAGATAGAAAATTTTGAACTCATATACTCTCAATGCGGATATTCACGGGTCCGTGGACATCTATGAATACCGGATTCCATTCATACTACGTATCATTGTTTTACATACTAAAGAATTAAAGCCAAGTCGTAAATCTTTTTTTTTTTTGATACGTAACTCAAAATAATTAAACTATGATAAAAAAATTAAACTCATACACTCCCAATGCGGATACTCACGACTCCGTGGACATCTATGAATATCGGATTCCATTCACAACTATGTATCACAATTACATATAATAAATAATTAAAGCCAAGTCGTAAATCATAATAATTAAACAATGATAGTAATAAACTTCAAGTGTGAAAGTTTAATGTAAAAATAATTTTCTAGCAAACTTGGTTACTACTACGATAAATGTGACACAAAGCACATTATTATTATTTTCAAAATTAGAAATAAAAAAAAGGTAATCGAGCAAAATCAAATCAAATTATAAAGTTCTACAAGCCAACAATTATAAAGTTCTACAAGCCAACAATAATGAAAAAAAATGCAGTAAAACGGCTTAACAATTTCATAAAAGGCCAACATGATTGATTATTAATTATGAGATATACATATTAAATTTTAAATAATATAGTATATGACGGGGCGGGTGGGTATTATGGCTGCTAGAAAATATATATGTTTCCCTCAACAAAAAAGAAAAGAAAAGAAAATATGTATCCATACTTTATCCTACCCGCGGCGGGTTTTGAAAAATCGAACTCATACCTTACCCCCCTACCCATAAAAATGACTCACCCTAACGGATATGATCGATCGGATGGATATCCACCGGACTGGATCGAAATCGTCATCTCTACACTCATGCACTAGGTATAAATCCAAATCATTGTTGTACGATAACGCTTCCCTATTTTCAATCAGTCCCCATTTCCCTTAACTGCATCATTTTTTATTTTTTAAGTTTATTTATTTTTATTTGGAGTTCAGTTTTTTTTATCCTTAGTTGCCACTCTTTAATAAATAAATAAATTAATTATCATCTCAACTTTCCAAAATAGGTTTATGAATAAAAAAAATCATGACTTTTGACAAAGAGTCAAAGAGACGAGAGTTAAGAGTCAAAAGCCCAGAGCTCTGAGTCGCGTCATCTTCTTCGATAACAGGATAAAGGTTTTTTCTAGCCCTAACAATGTCCGAAGGAAGATATTAGAGATAAATTTACTTAATTAAGAGGATATACAGTTTCTCCAACCCTAACAACGTCCGAAGGAAGATATTAAAGATAAATTTCCTTAATTAAAAGATAAACGTTTTCTCCAGCCCTAACAACGTCCAAAGGAAGATATTATAGAGATAGATTGCTTTAATTAAGAGGATAAATGTTTTCTCCAACCCTAACAACGTCCGAAGGAAGATATTATAGAGATAGATTTCCTTAATTAAGACATAAGTATGATAATCAGATTAGGTTTAGGGTTGTTATACCGGATCAAGACTAGTAATTTAAGTAAAACATTAATTGACATTTCCTTTTAAATTTATTTTAGATATGATAACGGTTTTATCTTTACCGGTTTTTATTTTGAATAATAATATGTGTATATTCTCTTCTATATAAAGAGAATCATTGAATATTTAACATTATGTCAATCAATAATACATACACTTTAGATGATTATGTCGAATTTTATTGTCTCGAAGAACATGAATCGACAACAAAAAAATATTGTTGGACTGAGAGTTTAATATGACACATCAGGAGGATTTTGACAAGTATCTCGGGGTCGCCTTATTGCATGCATTCTCGCAATAACAAAAAGAAAAATGGGCATTAGTTTATTAAGATTATTTGACTAAACATCTTCTTGGAATAATTTTTTCGAAAACAAATATTGCTTAAAAGTCCCTATACTCTTTTCCCTTACTTGCCCAAAATACCCTGATCCTATTTTTCCCCAAATCTCGAATTCCTATCACCCTAACCCTAATTCTAAAATCAATAAACCTAACCCTAAAACCCAAAACACCCGACTTCCACCCCAAAATTCTCTTGATGGAGCCTTGCCGGAATCCCGCCGAACTAAACCTTAAACACCATGAACCCCTGAAAATGAGTTTTAACTCGTTACACGAAATTGAAATCGTTATTCAAAGAACTCAAATCACTCAGCTTCGTCAACCCCAAAATCCTTCACCGAAGACTTGCCGGAATCCTGCTGGAACAAATTCGAACTCGTTACACGAAATCGAACTCGTTATTCAAACTCGTACACGAAATCGAACTCATTATTTGAACTCATTACACGAGTTTGAACCCAAATCACCCGTCTTCTTCAACCCCAAAATCTGTATTGAATAAGATGAGGGTGAAGAACATGAAATCGAACTCGTTATGTGCATAAAACGTGTTTGAAATAGAGGATGTTGAAGAAGATGAAGAATTAGAAAAAGAAGAAGAAGAAGAAGAGCAATTAGAGAGAGGGGGATTTGGGGAGGAAGAAGTATGAAAGATAAGAGGGGATTTAAAATTTGAATTTGGGTAAATGAGAGAGATTTTTGGGTTGATTTAAGAGGGGGGCGATTGATGGGAGTCAACTTTACTGTACTTTGGTGTGCAGTTTAACCCCCGTTTATTACTTTATTGGCATGTTTTGGGTAGTTCTAGACCCGTTTAAGAGTGATATCGAGAGCTATACGTACGGGGAGTTAAACTGTCACATCGATAGTAAACTCCGGCTTTTTAACGATATTTAGCTCTTTTCCGAGGACTTTTGTCTTGCGGAATTACGCGTGGTGTTTGTTCGTACATGTTATTGCAGGACTTAGGTGACTCGAAGACCCGAAGGCGATGTTTTGGAATGAGAAACATGATCGTGGCACGAAGGTAGCATGAAAGTGGAGGAAAATCTAGTTTGGAGTGAAATCAAGGCAAACTGGCATTTGCCCTACCCCAAACTGGCGTTTGAATCAAGCTCTACCCAAACTGGCGTTTGGCCAGTACAAACGGGCGTTTAACAGAAGTGGCATTGATATTGAAAGTTGGGTTTTTAGGCAACCGAGCGTCCAAACTACCTCAAACTGGCGTTTGGGTGGGTTCATCCCGAATCAAGAAAGCTCATACAATCCAAACGGGTGTTCAGGCAATCAAACGGGCGTTTGTCCCTCAAGGCATGATCCATGAACTGGAATTTAGGAAGAGCCAAACGCTGGTTCACTGAAGACGAAACCCTAATATCATCAAGATTTCCAGGCCAGACGATCGTTCAGTATGACTCAAACGCTCGTCCAGCCCCGATAGCATCGGATTTTAACCTAGAACTATAAATACGCAGCTCATTCAGCCCTTTCACACATCCTTTCGACTTTAGACACTTTTGGGGCGATTTTGGTGCGGTTTTAGTGTAGGTTAAACATACTTTGATCCCTTGATTTCATAGTTCATATCCTTCGATTCTACATACTTTTTATAGCTTAGATTTACGTTTCAAGCTCCAAAGATTCGACTTTTGGTGGAATATTTCTTCATACTTTTCTGGATCAGATTTTCTGCATATTATATGGTAATGAATTATTCGTCTTTTATTATTTCTAGCATGCTTTCAATTCTTATTCCGTTTATTAGCATAATCATGAGTAGCTAATGCTGGAAAGGTGTCCTAAACCCAATCGGGTTGGACCGGATCCGACGGGTCGGGTCATTTACAGTCTATTTAGTTCATGTAATAACTTTATTATGATTAATAAAAGCACTTATGTTATTATATATTGTTTATCTTCATATTATTTGTTGTATATATATAGTAACGTCCCTAGTGTCAATCTGTGATAGAAAACCATGATAGTGATTATGGTTGATGAGATCTCTAATCACTATAACAAGATTGGTACTTAAATGTCTCCGCCTTACATATTATCAAATGGGACATTGATAGCATAATCGACCGACGTATTGGATGTCCTCTATCTTTTAGAAGATAGGGATAGATCTCGTCTATCGAAGTGTAGGGACACTTGGACCGTACGTGGACGTGTATTAGAGAATGCGTACGTTAGGCCGACCCACTTACATTAAGTGTCACACTATGTGCGGTTGTGTAATTATCCTTTTGACCGGAGTCTTCATGGCATCACGGTGTGGATTGTCATGCTTTGACACTATTGAGATTTCTCCTAACCACGGGGCGATCATGCGGTAGTGATTGGGTATGATATTGAAGCATGCGGAGTATACATGATAGGTCGTCCGGGAATCGCGTATCCTATGATTGGGATCGAATATCCGAAATGGCCTTCTTATAAGAAATGTCTAGCTCTCGAGAATCTTTGCAAAGTGGGAGTAAATGTGTTATTCCGAGAGAGCATGATATCCAGATTATAAGATACGATCGTTAATGTATTGACACTCGTGATACGATCGTATGGATATTATTTCGTCGGCGATAGGATTGTAAGTTACACGGTAAGCGCTTCACATGAAAGGTAGTAGTCATTGCTTTTGACTCTTCCGATGATTGGGGGTCACGGTGTGTTGCTAGACGCTATTCCGTGATCGTTAGGTATGAAGGGCATTTTAGTAAATTGCACTTTGTGTCTACGGCCAACATATTCGGAAGCCTATCGGGTCACACACATATGAACATCGAGTCGGATTAAAATGCGGTTATAGTTGATAACCAAATAAGGAAAGTTTATCTCTAGACTATAAAGGTTATAGTTGTAAATTAATATAGTGGTATTTATTTATTATGAATAAATAAAATACAAGATATTAATTATATACATATTATATTAATTAAAGAATATTCCGGAAGTCAATCTTTTGACTATTGGGGCGCCACATTTAAGTGTGTAAGATACACTTGAATTGTGCATTTTAATTAATATGATTACCATAATATTAATATAAGATATTAATTGATTTTGGAAAAATAGATTTATGGTAATAAGATAATTATATTCAATATAAGATATTGGCAAAATTAATTATAATAAAAGAGATAAATCAATCTAGAAGATTTTTCTTATTTTATTGGGAAAATTTTTTCTTCTCTTCCACACATATGGGGCGCCACTTTTGACTATAAATAAGAGGTGGGTGTCAAGCTCTTTTATACATCACAATTGCAAGAGCTCATAGTTCTTGTGTAAAATAAAGAGCAACCTATAGTGAGTTTGTGAGGGAGGAAAAATGCCGGTCTAGCAACCGGAGTTTTCCAATAGCAATCCAAGGAGGATTCTGGCAAGGGGTTCGTGTGGATTAGCGATAGAGGGCGGACACGTGGATGGCTGCGCACTGAACTACTCTCCGTTGACGGTCAAAGCGACGATCTTATAGATCATCAAGGTATAACCGTCAAACTACTTAACGTGTTTATTGCGTTAAACGAAGAACGATCTAGAAAAAGGAAATCAAATTTTAAATTCCGCTGCGTTAAACGAGTGATTTCCTAACAGCTAATTGCATGTGTAGTCGAATTATGTGAAAGCGAGCGAAAACCCTAAGGGGGATGAGATAGGGATTTGTGTAGTGAGTAATATTATGTTTAAACGATTAATCCACGTCCTAAAACTTATTATAACATCTCTGAATTAGATTGATCACCTAGTTCACTATCACACACACATCGAACTTATTGATGCATTTTGCGGTGAGATGTGGGAAAAGGGTTTTAGGATCGTTGCGTAGATTCGGCCTAGTTGTTAGGTCCGTTTCCAATACAGAGGTTTGTCATCGTTGTTCGAGCAGCTCTAAAGCTTAATCATGTTAGGATAATCGGTTTTCTAAAGGGAGAGTCGTTAGCGTCACATAGGGTGGTTAGATCGAGTTGTTCAGTCTAAACACTAGAATTAGGAGTTGGCACTCGTGGATGTCGTTAAACTACATTGGATAGGTAGGTCGGTTAAGACACGCTCCCTGTCAAGTCCTTCCTTTGGGGTAAAAGTAGCTCGTGGGATCATAGTTCGGCTATACCTTTTAATATCTAGAAGTAAAACTCGTTAGTATAATCGTTATTTCTGCAGTAGTATAATACCTTCCCCCACATTTTGGCCTGAACTAAGTTCTACGTCAGCTTTGGTACTTAGACATTACTCCCTGTGGATTCGACCTTGTGACCACTATACTCCCGTTGACCCGATACTCTGTCGGTGAAAGTTAGCGGTTAAGTATTTTGCTATCAGCGATTTCGGCAAAACATCGTCTTTTCGTCTTTTTCTTTTTTTTAATAGCATTTTAGTCAACGATGTTAGAAAAAATTAGTAGTGTAGTACTGGTTTGCTAATTCATTCTGAAAATCGAATAACATAAAATTGAAGAAGCAGATTGTCAATAAAGATAAACACATAAGAAGAACGAATTTTATTCACATAAAATTACTGCAACACATTTGAAACAAAAAATACAGAAAGCGAAAGTAAATGCAAAAACTTATTCAGACTGAGGCGCGTCGAAACGCTGTCCTTAAGACAATATTGCCCCGATTATGTGCACACGGATAAGGCAAGATGTCTCCCAAGATACAACAGTCTACCTTGTTCTAGTCTTGCATTTAGATGTGAACAAGCAGCGAACTGATCCGGCCTTAAATATCTCTGACTGTATGCCAATGTATGCAAAAAGATGTGAACAATGCTTTTTATTTTGGCAGAATTTCGATATGCAAAAGTGCAGAAAATCTGTCTAGTTTTCATTTAGAAATAGAGGGAATTTATAGGCAGAAGAAGCAACTTTTGGTAGAGGAAGTAACCTTTCAGAAAAGAGGAAGTTATTAGTTGGAAATAACCGAATTTCGAACGGATGTCATTCTGTTCATTAACATAATTTGAACAGATGCATTGTTTCAACAAGTTTGATCTGAACCGATATCTGTTTCGGCTCACATATATCACTCTATCTTTAGGCATTAATTTCTCATTCAACCGATGTCGGAATCAAGTAATTCAAAAGCCTAACATCAACTACTATCTTAGTTGTTTCCAAAATTGTTTTTGTGCTCCTGAAAATTCATTCCGTAACGCATTCAAATCCGGGCCTGAAGTTGACTGTTCATCACTTATACTTAAACCCATTTCGGAGCTAAAACACCATAAAGTTCCAACAAACGATTATATAGATAATGAAAAATTGAAAAAAGACCGTACATGCAATTTCCCCAAAGAAAACAAGAAAACAAATCCCAATTACGGGTTTTATTCTAGACAATATGATGAAAAACTTTGTGCTTGGCGAATAATAACTCTCAATAATTCAGAATTATCATCGTTTTTATGTTTAACAAATGATATTATTATGGCCAATTACGTTTAACTAATGATATAAATGGAATTTTCCAGAAGATTGAGAGACAACACTGAAGACATATATATTTGCATAAAGTCCCCGTGGCTTAATTTGCATAAAGTAGTCATACATTATATTATTATATATATATCTCCAAGAAAGGGTCTTCATCAAATTAAAATTTTAAAATTATTCCTTAAAATTTGAAGAAGTCTTTCTCAAAACAAAAACAAAAAAAAAAAAATTTGAAGAAGTCATGGAGCATCATGCTAGCAATTTCAAGTGCTTTGGAATTAAGGTATATTTTTTTTGAACGACAAAGATGTTATATCATTAAAACTTCTTTAGCAAGATGCTAGAAAAAAGATTACAAAGAAGCCTATTATAAAAGTACAACACAACCGTAACGCCCCGTTTCCGGACACCGAGTCTTTATCCGGAAAAAGCGCTCGGCACATATATTATCAAATAAAACTCAATAATACATGCAAGCCTTACGTCATACATCAGAATCCAAACGACGCGGAAGATAAAACAACTCGACAACTCGGGAAACCAAACGATCGCAACAAACGGTAATCAATGCTGTGAAAAATCTAAAATCCATTCAAAGAACTAATCATCCAAAATTAAATCCAAAAGGGTCAAAGGTAACTAATCAAAGGAAGAACAACATTATTCAAAACTTGAAACAACTGTTTTAAAATAAACAAACTAAAAGATCTAAGTCTTCGAGCTCCAACTCAAACTTCGTCATCAAAGAACTCCTCAGCGGTAACCACCTGTTCATCTTCTTGGGGAAAGGGGAAGACAAAGACAACGTAACGGGGTAAGTACAAAAGTACTTAGTAACGTGTAGAAGATCGTATAACCATAATCTCATAAAGAAATAAAAGCAACGTCGTCTTTTATTAATTCATTTCCGTTATTAATCCTAGCTAACTATCATATTATGTTCATAGCATAACATGAGGTTCCAAGGGTATCTATCTTAGCTCAAGTTTGTTACATCATGAATAACAAGGGCTCTACGCCTAGTAATAGGATGTACTAGGACAACTGGGTGCAACCTACTTAGAGACACGCTCTAGTAGCCCCGGGAATATCTGAGTCCCGATGGTGTGATGACCGGCAGAATGCACCGACGCTTTGTCTGGCCAATCGATTGACCGGCGTGGGTACAAGCTACTTTGTCTAGTCAGAGAACACATCGCGATATTGTACTATGCCTTACCAAGCATTGCATGATGTTTAAGCTTTTAATCTAACATATACGTTTGATTAGGTATTTAACTAGCCACCTAAGTATTTTCAAATAAGCTCCCTCACACCTCCTACTCTCATACTTAGACCACTAGACACTGACAAGTCTTAGCAGTTACACAGACATCGATAAACTCTAGCTTATCGAAGCACAAGGCAAATCCGAAGCTTTCGGTGGTCCCACACTTCATCTTTTTAGGGAATCCATGTGGTGCCGGAACTAAACGCACCAGAAGCTAGTTCAGAGCTTTGTCACGTAAGGTTATGAAATAAAGACAAAATCATAAAGCCTGAACCCAAGCTGACATTACAAAACGATAAAAACTGAAAGCCCCAGGTCGAACGCCCGTTTGGCCAGGGCAAACGCCCGTTTGGATTTGGACGCCCGTCCAAAAAGGCTGGACGCCCGTCCACCCAGACGCTGTTACATCCTGAATCAAAATTTCACTCTGAACGCCCGTCCAATAGAACTGGACGCTCGTTCGACTTGCAGAGGAACCGGACGCCCGTCTGAAAAGGCAGACGCCCGTCCACCTGAGATTTTCCCAGAATTTCTGCAACTTTTCTCTGCGATCTCCATCCCATATGCAACCCAAGACTCGATTTGTAACAGCTAAAAACAGCAGAAAACCATACAAAATTGCCTACAACCTTACGAGAACTTAGCCATACGATAAGAAAACCACGCTACCTCGATTTTGTGTGGTACACACTCCAAGCTTCAACTTTAAAAAGTTTAACCCTTTATCACCAATCCTATAAACGATTAACACCAAAAGCTAATCACTACGATGCCGATAAACGCAGAAACGCAGGTAAAAGATGATCAACCCTAAAACGAAAACGATGTTAAAAACTTACGATAACGGTTCTAAGGATTGTTGGTATCCAAACGATCCTCTTGTAGCGGTGATCCTTTTTCTCTTGATGAATCTGTTCAAACGAACGACGGATTAACCTTGGGCTTCAAAAGCTTCTTTCCCCTTTTTTTTAAAACTTGCGGCTCTCCTCAAAGAAAAGATGCGGCTACTCCTTTTTTTTTTTACAAAATAACAACTAGGTTAATAATTAGGATTATATCCCTTTTTATAAATCCCAATTATCTCTAATTATTATTTAAGTCCCTAATTATCCCTTTTTCTTTTATGAAACCTTTAAAACAAAGGAACATAATATTCCGATTTATTAAAGGACCGAATTGCCCTTTATTCGAAAATCGGGATATTACATTCCTCCCCCCTTAAGAGGAGTTTCGTCCTCAAAACTAGAACATACCTGGAAGATGAGGGAACTCTGGGAACTCGTCTATCATGTCCGCTTCCACTTCCCAAGTGGCTTCCGTCGGTGCATGGTTGCTCCACTGCACTAACACTAACGGGATCATTCGCCTCTTGATCATTCTTTCCTTTCTGTCCAGAATCTTTGTCGGTTTCTCCACGTAGGAGAGATTGTCTTGCAACACTTCCGGGTCAATCTCAGATTCCACGTCCACTTTAGATAGACACTTCCTAAGCATCGATACATGGAAAACATTGTGGACTGTTAAGGGTGATTTTATGTGATTTATACCGTTATATTTCGTAACGATTTCTCCCATAATCTGATAAATTGCATAGAAAAGTAAGTGCTTATTAGACTTATTGAGCAAACGAGTTTTAAATGTGTTTAAATGCAAAATCGAGATATTTACGTGATTTTATCGGTGTTTTATGTTTATTCGTATGATGTTACATTTTGCATGTTTCTATCATGTTGTTAGGTACGTTTTCATGATGAGTAAGGAGCTTAAACGATGATCACATGAAGATGGAAGAGTTGAAAGATGTTTAAGTGAAGAATCATTGAAGAAACCGGAACCAGGCACTTCATGGGGATTTTGTCCACACTTGTAGGCACTTTCAGGGAAAGTTGTCTTGATGAAAGTTGTAGAGGATTGAAATAGCTTTCCAACGCATGCTGAATCACCTCATTCGGAGCCCTAGAAGTGAAGTTATGAGCAAAATACTGGAGCTGAGTAGTGGACGGGCGTCTATAAAAGTGAACTGGCGTCCAGAATCGTATTTTACATTCAGAGAGTTCAGACGCGTTCTGAACGAGCGTTCACCTAGCGTCCAAGGAATCTGGACGAGCGTCCAAGATAGTGGACGGGCGTCCACGGCACCGACTCAGCGAAACCGACCTAAAAATCTATAAATAGGCGCGATTTCCCAAACCCTAAACATACAATTCGAACCCTAATATCTTAGGGGCGGCTCAGGCTGCGTTTTTACTCCTTTATTTTCCAGTTTTTTATGCAATAAAACATCTAGATTAGATAGTTAGATTTATGTTCTTTATTCCATCAATTCGAGTTTGCATAAGGATGCTAGGAGGCTAAATCCTCCTTGAACAAGCGTTGTGAAGCCGTCCGTTTCAACAGTTTGATCTCTAGTTCGTGATTATTTTGTGAGTATCTATTAAAGTTGTTACTTTTATCATGTTTTTATATGTTGATTGCATGCTATATCGAAAGATCCGTGCTTTTGTTTATTGTTTGCTTGATGAAAGTCATGTTAACCTTAGAACACCATGATAAAAGTTTAGACCTTTAATCTAATCACAACGAAAGTTATTAGATTAAATCTCTAGATTAGAAATTGAAAGATTTCACGCCTAGGTTAGAAAGACGTAATCTTTAACATCGAAAGATAAAAGATTAGAAAACGAACTCGTCTACGAGAGTAGGAGTTTATGCCTTTGATTAGGTGAATCACGACTTGAGTAGAGATCACGAATTAATCCGAATTAGAATTGAATGTTGATAGGATAGGTGGATCAATTGCTTGTTCGTTCGTTATAATTTGATTTAATCCTTAAAACTTGAATTGTTTAGCTTTAGTTTACTTTTCTGTACTTTAGTTTAGTTTAGTTTTTATTGCTTCCAATCTTTCCTAGCATTGGATTAATCTCCTCTGTCTAGTTACTTTTATGCAATATTTGTTTAGGTTAGTTTTCGTGACAATAATTAGTTAAAAACAAAAGCTAGGGTTCACATTCGTCTAGCTCCCCGTAAGATCGACCCGGCATAGCCTCTTTACTACGATCCTTGCACTTGAGGTTAACCGGTTTATTACTTGTTGTTTGTATTGATAAAATCCGGGACAAGTTTTTGGCGCCGTTGCCGGGGAACCGGACGGTTGCCTAGTTTTTGTTTTTGTTTTTGTTTTTTTTTATAGTTAATTTGTAGAATTTATTTTATTTGTTTGCGTTCATAATTAGTTAGTTAGTAGTTAGATTAGTTGTTAGAAATCTGATCCTGTAGTAAATCTTTCCCTTTTGAAATTAAGTTAGATAATTAGTTTGATACTCGTTTTCTCGTTTTCATACTGTTTTGCGTTCTTTCGTCTCGTATTGATCCGGACGGACGTCCGGTATCACCGAACGCTCGTCCAACTCAAGTCTCGCTCTATTCTCGTTATCTATTCGCTCTCCGAACGAGCGTCCGCTAGTCCGAACGCCCGTCCGCTTCTTCCTCCGGGAAGACGCCCGTCCGCTAATTGGACGCCCGTCCGTCCCGTCTGCGCCATCGCTTTTTTTTTATTTTTATTTCAATTAGGTTTTCTGTTTTTTTCGTAGGTAAGTGTCGTAGGTAGGTTTCTTAGGTTGAATCATCTAACTCCACACCTTTCACGATCAAATTTTAGGGAAAAAGGGTCCGTTTTAGTACTCTTTAGTATTTTGGCCATAACTTTCGGCTCGAGTGTCGGATTGTCGCGCAGGACCCCAATTCGGAAAGCTCGTTCCGACGCCGACGACGTGGCAGACAGCCGGAGGCCGTCCGACACCGTTTTCGAGGTCAAAATCCACTGTTTTTCCCTTCCATTTTGGGCTCAGAAGATTTCAACACGTTTTTGGTGTTTCCTGTTTTTCTGTTTTTAAATTTTTCGTAGTTAAGTTTCGTAGTTTTTGATTCCTCTAGGTTTAGTTATCCTTTCCCTCTCGTCCGATCTGTCCTTTCGTCACTTTCTATCCTTTCTTGCTCAACACCTTGAGTTGGTGTTCGGTTTATGCAAACTCGTAGTCATAAGGGATCACTAATCTATTCCCCGACCCCGAGTGGACCATAGTCCGACCCAATAGGCGGAGACTTCGTTTCGACGAAGGAAACGCTCTAGATCAAGAATTTGAGCAATATCTTTCAGGAGAAATCGAAAGAATAGTAATAATGGCAGCGGAAGATAGACGGACGTTGGCCGACTATGCCATGCCCGGCACAGTCACCATCAACCCGGCTATCGTCATGCCTACCATTACTGCTCCAAACTTCGAGCTTAAACCCGGACTTATTCAGATGATGCATCATGCATCAATTTTCCATGGTTTTCCATCTGAAAACCCCCACACTCACGTACACACATTCTTGCAAATATGCGGTACTACCCGTATCCAAGGTGTAAGTGAGGACGCCATCAAGCTTAAACTATTTCCATTTTCCTTACGGGGGAGGCACTCGAGTGGTATCACTCTCTCCCCTCTCGAATCCATCACTACGTGGGCCGAGCTCGAGAAGGAATTTCTAAGTCAATACTTTCCTCCTTCAAAAACAAAATTTCGTTGTCCGAACGAAATCTTCACATTCCGTCGACCGGAAAATGAGTCATTCTTTGAGGCGTGGAAAAGGTTTAAGTCTCTCCCCGCGAAAGTGTCCCCATCATGGCTTGCCAAAGCAAAGGCAAGTCCATACTTTCTTCGCCGGATTGACCGAGCTCACCAAGGGCATGGTCAATAGTTCCTCTACAGTGGGGCATTTCTCAAGAAAACACCGATGAAGGATGGGCATTGTTCGAAGACATTGCCAAATATAACTATGCCCCATCCTATCAAGCTATTCAGCACCTCCTCCTCCTCCCAAGGTCGAGGAAGTGACTATGCAAAATCGATTGCCATGTTGCAAAAGCAAATGGCTAATTCTCGACAGACAACATCCCAAATTGTTCCTAATCCGAGTAATCGACTCTTTCGTTTCCACGTAACTCTCGTGTTCCGTATTGCGAAGCATCTTCGTCGGGACCGGCCATATGACCGGCCAATGTCAATTTTCTTCCCCCTCTCGCTCGCAAGTCAATGTTGTTCATGACTATGGACGGCATAATCCAATCACATGCCAAGTGTGTGACGGCATGGGGCACACGGCTCGCTTCGTCCCATGATTGGGCGAATGCGGAAGTCAATGCTTTCTCTCGGCCGTACAAATCGAGAGATTCAATAACCAATTCTCTCGGCCGAATCAGCTTTCCAAAACCAAGGGTTTAATCGGTCTTCGGGATTTAATCCTAATTCGAACTTCAATAGAAACCCCGGTTACAATCGAACCCAAGCTATAATTTTTCCAATCCACAACAAAGGTTCAATCGAATTGGCCCGCCAATTCTAATTTCGCATTCCAAAGTCGGCCAAGTCGCCCACTCCTCAAAATCATCGAACTCTCAAGGACCCTCCCAATCCAACAATTTCGAAACCAAGTTGGAGGAGCAAAGCAGACAATAAAAAATCTTGAGAGACAAATAGGGCAATTGGTGAGCGGCTAACGTCAAGACCCCCAGGGCATCCGCCCGCTTTTGCCGAGAAAAACCCAAAAGGCGGTCAAGTCGCTCACGCCGATTTAAGCAACGACCAATGCACCGACCTCGTGCCAATAATGCAATACGGTAAAGAGGAGGCCGGTGCGATGAATTTGAGAAGTGGTTCTCAAGTTGGTGGTCCCCCGGCTTCCAGGGAAACCACTAGCCCCTCCCCGCCGCCGATAAGGCAGAGGGGAAATTGAGCACCCATCATCCCCTCGGCTGCAGAAGGCAAATCAGGTGGCTGATCCCCTGATAGAAGAAAGAGTTGAGATTCCTCAAGTGGCTGATCCCTTGAATAAAGAATCAATTGGAAGTCCTCAGGTGGCTGATCCCCTGAGGAGTGATGAGTTAAATGAGAGTCAGGTGGCTGATCCCCTGACTAACAAAAAGAATGAAAAGACGGTTCGGTGGAAAGATTTGGAAGACAAGGCCATTAGTTCGCCCTCGAAGAAAGTATTTTCCGAGGAGGATTTGAAAAAGCTTCCGTTTCCACCGAGGAAGAGCAACATTCCATTGGTTGAAGACAAAAAGTACGAGAAGGTGCTAAACCTTCTGAAAAATACTCAGGTAAATCTGCCATTATCCGAGGTCTTGGTCGAGATGCCTAAGTATACAAAGTTCATCAAGGATGTTGTATCTTCCAAGAAGAAGTTAGCAGGAATGGATCAAGCAATTGGTAAGGAGTGTTCTATGGTCAATTATCAAGACTTACCAACCAAGAGAAGCGACCCGGGCAAATTTGTGCTCACATTGCAGATGGGAGGCCTAGTCTTCCCGAATTCCTTATGTGACACGGGTGCATCCATCGGCTTGATGCCATTGTCCGTTTGCAATCGCTTGGTTTGCGTAATCTTATAGAACCCACTACCATGAACTTGCGGTTCGATAGATCTTCAAAGAAAGCCTCGGGGATCCTAAAGGACGTATTGGTTCAAGTGGGTAGGTTTACCTTTCCCGTTGACCGGTATGTCTTAGATATGGAGAAAAATGAAAATGTCCCTCTCGATTCTTGGAAGACCTTTCCTATCTACAATAGAGCCCTCATCGATTGTGATGGTGGGAAAGTAACTATCCGAGTTGGTGACCAAGAGGTGAGCTATAGCGTTTCTAAATCTATTCAAGTACCATCCGGTTCTCCAACCGGTCGTTCCATTGAGGAGACGTCTCGATGACTTCAATGACTTCATGGATAAGCAAGTCTTGGTTGTAGAAGCGAGAATATGAGCGATTGATTGATAATCCGAATAATCATGGTGTGGTCAATCTAGACCGGTTAGCGTACCGATTTTGAGGATGAGCTAAGAGAAGAAGCCTTGGCGAGGACCACTAAGTAAGCTCAGCGATGTTGAGTTGAAGAGTGGCGATCTTAAATCAAGTCTAGAGGATCCTCCCGTAGATTTGGTACTGAAGCCGTTACCTAAACATCTTAAGTATGTGTTTTTAAGAGAAGGTGACAAGCTTCCTTTGATCATCTCTGCCAAGCTATCTCGTATAGAAGAGCTTAAACTTGTTAAACGTCTTGCGCAAAAATGAAAAAGCCTTTGGATGGCAGGTGGGAGATATCCGAGGGATATCTCCCGACATCTGTATGCACAAGATCAAGACTGAGGAGGGTGCAAAACGAGTTAGACAGCCTCAGAGAAGGCTCAACCCTCACATGCAAGAAGTAGTCAAGAAGGAAATCATTAAGCTTCTAGATATGGGTATCATATACGCCATTGTCGATAGTGAGTGGGTGTCCCCGACTCGGTGGTCCCCAAGAAAGGTGGAATTACTATTGAAAAGAATGAGAAGGGCGAAGAGATAGCATTGAGGCTCGTTACGGGATACGAGTATGTATCGATTATCGAAAGCTCAATGAGGTCACACCGAAAGATCATTTCCCCTTCCATTCATTGATCAAATGCTTGAGCGTCTAGCAGGCACGCATTCTACGCTTCCCTGGATGGATATTCGGGATACTTCCGAATACCCATCGATCCCGTTGACCAAGAGAAGACCACTTTCACTTGCCCTTATGGTACATTCGCCACAGGCGGATGCCATTTGGTCTATGCAATGCCCCCGCTACCTTTCGAGGTGTATGATGGCAATCTTTGACGGGCTAGTTGAAAAGTGCATGGAGATTTTTATGGATGATTTCTCGGTCTTTGGTCAATCCTTCGATGATTGCCTCGATAATCTTGATCAGGTGTTGTCTAGATGTGTGAAAAAGGACTTAGTGCTCAATTGGGAAAAATGCCATTTCATGGTAGATGAAGGCATAGTCCTTGGCCACAAAGTATCAGCCAAAGGTATAGAAGTAGATAGGGCTAAGGTAGAAGCTATTGAGAAGATGAGTTATCCTAAGAATGTTCGGGAAGTCCGAGGTTTTCTCGGACATGTCGGCTTCTATAGGAGGTTCATCCAGGGACTTTTCAAAGATTGCCAAGCCCCCGTCTACTTTACTCAAAGAAGACGTTACTTTTGATTTTGATGAGAATTGCAAGCGCGCGTTTGAGGAGCTTAAGAGTAGACTGATCTCTGCTCCAATTCTTATATCGCCAGACTGGAACTTACCCTTTGAGCTTATGTGCGATGCATCCAACTATGCTGTTGGTGCAGTCTTAGGGCAAAAGCTTAATGGAAAGTTCCAGCCTATCTATTATGCCAGTCACACACTGAATCCTTCTCAAGTTAACTACACAACCACTGAAAAAGAACTATTAGCCGTAGTCTTTGCTATGGATAAGTTTCGTAGTTACTTGCTAGGTGCTCAAGTGATTGTGTGGACTGATCACGCTGCTCTGCGCTATCTAATGACCAAAAAGGAAGCTAAACCACGCTTACTGCGTTGGATACTGACCCTCCAAGAATTTGACGTTCAAATCAAAGATAAGAAGGGCAGTGAGAACGTAGTGGCGGATCATGTCTCTAGGATGATAAGTGAGGAAAAGGGTGATCCTGAAGATATAGATCTTTACTTTCCTCTGGAAAACATCATGTTGATCGATGGCCGCTCTCCTGATGTTCCATGGTATTCGTCCATTGTGAATTACCTTCATGCCCGCTACCTTGACCCCGAGATTTCGTATCAGGAGAAGAAGAAGTTCTTCTCTGATATGAAATATTTCGTTTGGGATGAACCTTACCTTTTCAAGATTTGCAAAGATGGTTTGCTGAGGAGGTGTGTTCCCGAATCGAGCAACGCGATATAATCGAGCAATGCCATAGTGGACCCACGGTGGTCACTTTGGTCCTTGGAAAACGATTGCGAAGATCTTTCAATCCGGTTTTTATTGGCCAACGATCTTTAAAGACACGAAGCTTTCGTAAAGCTTGTGATCGTTGTCAAAGAACCGGAGCTTTGACAAGGCGATTTGACATGCCTTTGAAACCCATCCTTGAATGCGAAGTCTTTGATGTTTGGGGCATCGATTTTATGGGACCATTCCCATCATCTTGTGGCAACAAATACATCTTAGTCTCGCGTTGACTATGTTTCGAAATGGGTGGAGGCGTAGCCACTCCTCACAATGATCATAAAACGGTCATGAAATTTCGAAGAAGAACATCTTTGTGAGGTTTGGATGTCCACGTGCCTTGATCGGTGATGAAGGGACACACTTCGCAACCGACCTTTGGAAAAAGTCCTCGAGAAGTATGGTGTTCGCCATAAACTGGCACACCATATCATCCGATGACTAGTGGTCGAGTTGAGCGAAGCAACCGAGTCTTAAGAAAATCCCGGAGAAGACGGTGAATAGTCATAGAAAAGACGGAGTCGAAGTTGGACGATGTACTTTGGGCTTATAGGGCCGCCTATAAGACCCCTATGGGTACATCGCCATATCAAATGGTTTACGGTAAGCCATGCCATCTCGCGCTTGAGCTAGAGCACGAGCTTATTGGGCTACAAAGTTTCTTAACTTCGATTCCCAATCCCGTGGCAACCATCGATTGCGCAGCTTGCATGAGCCGGATGAATTTAGACTCCAGCTTATGAAAGCGCCAGGATTAGTAAGGAAAAGATGAAACTCCTCCATGACGCCAAGATAAAGAAGAGAGAATTCCGGGTCGGCGAGCAAGTTCTCTTATACAATTCTAGGTTACATTTGTTTCCCCGGGAAATTGAGAACACGTTGGTCCGGTCCATTTGAGATTCTCCAAATTATTCCCGGAGGCGTTCTAGAGCCGCGCGGTTATGGCGATCAACCGTTCCGAGTGAATGGTCAACGATGCAAGCATTACATTGGTGAACCCAAGGTAAAGCCTTTGACCGTTCGATTTCTCGATATCCTCGGGTGTAGCACCCCTAAAGTCGACGAGTCCGACGAGTTTTCGCCCGACTTGTTTTCTAAGGATGACGGTTGTGATCAATCCGAGGAGGTTCTAGCCGGTAGTTGGGATATGGAAGAGTATTGGAAGGATCGTCAACGCAGATGTCATCAAAAGCTTCAGAAGACGAAGAGGTCAACCATGGGGAAGTTTAAACGTATTTGGAAAGCTATAAAGGATTTAACTCCATGTGTTCGCTGCTGTTTCTGCGGCCACACTACTGATTCGAGCTTACACGAGGTAGTGGCTGGCAGAAAAGTCAAATGGCCTGATCCAGGCTGAGCTTTAATGGTGTCGAGCTAACGACATAAACCAAAAGCGCTACTAGGGGGCACCCTAGATATCTGTTTTTCTCTTGTTTATTTTCTTTTGTTTTTCTTTTGTGTGTCTTCGTTTAGTTTTAGTCTAGTTAGGGTTTTGTGTGAATCGCTTTCCGTATTTGTAGTTGACGGTTGGATGCTCGCACTTTTCCTTGGACGATGATTTTTTCCATCTCATACGATTCTCTCTTGTGTTTCATATGATATAATTCCCCTATCCCCGAGATACTTTTCGTGTTTGTCAAGTGTGCGGGATAGTCTTGATAGCGTTTGTGAGTTTCAGACGATGTCAGTTTTCCGGTGGATGGTCCACAATCTGCTGACGTCTTCGAGCATTTCTGGATTGGACGTACGCCACTTCCAGTGTTGCCCTCTTTAGAACTACAATCAGCTAAGTTCTCTTTTCTTTTATTTTGCACACCATGAGGACATGTTGTCATTTAAGTGTGGGGGAGGGGAATGGTCGCTATGTATCGACCATTATGTATCGACCATTTGGTTAATACATGATATTATTTCTATGCTAAAATGATGCTAAATTTTCAAAATTTTTGATTTGTCTCGAGTAAGCAATGCACGTTTTTGTTCGGTTTGTTATAGTCATTGATGCTGTATACCATATTTTTAGTGAGTTAGTTGTTTCACCAAGATTTATTTTCCACGTGCCATAGTGAATGATGAGCTAATTTATAAAGTTATACCCCGTTTTGGATTAGTAATTTTTGATTTTCTTATAAGTCATGTGCTTAGTGCTACGTATGTATCGTGAGATTTATGATAGTTTGTATTTAGTTCCGTAGTATGTTATACTGTGAATATCTAGACGTTTGAATGTGATAAGTAACACGTAACTATTGTCAAATGAGAAGTTGAATAATTAAATGAATCTATCGGGTGTGTCGAAAGCTAGTCAATGATTTGAGTGCGATAGGGTATACCACGTATGTCCTATACCACTATGATGACTAAGAGCTCACGACAGGAGGAAAAGCGCCTTATGATTGGAGTAAGATAGGGTATTATCTCGAAATGTCCTATTCGCTATGAGGGCAATAGCTCATTCGATGTGTGTTTAAAGTGAATGAATTCAATCAACTAAAGAAGTGTTATGAAATGTATATAAGACTAAGTTATCGTCTATCTTATCCCCGGAAAACCGACGGATATGCTTTGTAGGGATTATCCTCTCGAGTATTTCAGAAAGGCCCTAGATATATTCGATCATTCTTCTCGGGATATGTCACGTTTGTAGGGTACACCTTATGAGTGTCACTTATTACTAGTCTACGATGGGGTATTAGCTAGTTTTGCTTTGAGTTTTTCAAGTTTGGATTTAGTGGAAGTTTTCTATGGCTATGCACACACACGATGGTGAGCTTCTAATTTATTGACTATGTGGTGTATGTGTTGAGGTGTCTATATTCTTTCCGAGCCTTGATTTTGTTTTGTTTTGCTCGGGACGAGCAAGGTTTAAGTGTGGGGGAGTTGTTAAGGGTGATTTTATGTGATTTATACCGTTATATTTCGTAACGATTTCTCCCATAATCTGATAAATTGCATAGAAAAGTAAGTGCTTATTAGACTTATTGAGCAAACGAGTTTTAAATGTGTTTAAATGCAAAATCGAGATATTTACGTGATTTTATCGGTGTTTTATGTTTATTCGTATGATGTTACATTTTGCATGTTTCTATCATGTTGTTAGGTACGTTTTCATGATGAGTAAGGAGCTTAAACGATGATCACATGAAGATGGAAGAGTTGAAAGATGTTTAAGTGAAGAATCATTGAAGAAACCGGAACCAGGCACTTCATGGGGATTTTGTCCACACTTGTAGGCACTTTCAGGGAAAGTTGTCTTGATGAAAGTTGTAGAGGATTGAAATAGCTTTCCAACGCATGCTGAATCACCTCATTCGGAGCCCTAGAAGTGAAGTTATGAGCAAAATACTGGAGCTGAGTAGTGGACGGGCGTCTATAAAAGTGAACTGGCGTCCAGAATCGTATTTTACATTCAGAGAGTTCAGACGCGTTCTGAACGAGCGTTCACCTAGCGTCCAAGGAATCTGGACGAGCGTCCAAGATAGTGGACGGGCGTCCACGGCACCGACTCGGCGAAACCGACCTAAAAATCTATAAATAGGCGCGATTTCCCAAACCCTAAACATACAATTCGAACCCTAATATCTTAGGGGCGGCTCGAGCTGCGTTTTTACTCCTTTATTTTCCAGTTTTTTATGCAATAAAACATCTAGATTAGATAGTTAGATTTATGTTCTTTATTCCATCAATTCGAGTTTGCATAAGGATGCTAGGAGGCTAAATCCTCCTTGAACAAGCGTTGTGAAGCCGTCCGTTTCAACGAGTTTGATCTCTAGTTCGTGATTATTTTGTGAGTATCTATTAAAGTTGTTACTTTTATCATGTTTTTATATGTTGATTGCATGCTATATCGAAAGATCCGTGCTTCTGTTTATTGTTTGCTTGATGAAAGTCATGTTAACCTTAGAACACCATGATAAAAGTTTAGACCTTTAATCTAATCACAACGAAAGTTATTAGATTAAATCTCTAGATTAGAAATTGAAAGATTTCACGCCTAGGTTAGAAAGACGTAATCTTTAACATCGAAAGATAAAAGATTAGAAAACGAACTCGTCTACGAGAGTAGGAGTTTATGCCTTTGATTAGGTGAATCACGACTTGAGTAGAGATCACGAATTAATCCGAATTAGAATTGAATGTTGATAGGATAGGTGGATCAATTGCTTGTTCGTTCGTTATAATTTGATTTAATCCTTAAAACTTGAATTGTTTAGCTTTAGTTTACTTTTCTGTACTTTAGTTTAGTTTAGTTTTTATTGCTTCCAATCTTTCCTAGCATTGGATTAATCTCCTCTGTCTAGTTACTTTTATGCAATATTTGTTTAGGTTAGTTTTCGTGACAATAATTAGTTAAAAACAAAAGCTAGGGTTCACATTCGTCTAGTTCCCCGTAAGATCGACCCGGCATAGCCTCTTTACTACGATCCTTGCACTTGAGGTTAACCGGTTTATTACTTGTTGTTTTGTATTGATAAAATCCGGGACATGGACTCTAGACATCGACTCTGGTAACCGAAGTCTATAAGCCAACTTCCCAATTCTTTCGATGACATCAAAAGGTCCTACATACCTTGGACTTAGCTTTCCTTTCTGACCAAACCTCTTGACACCCTTCATTGGAGATGCTCGAAGGTAAACTCTATCCCCGACCTCAAACTCTAGCGGTCTTCTTCTAACATCGGCCCAACTCTTCTGACGATCTTGAGCGGCTTTCGATTTTTCCTTATCAACTCAATTTTCTCCTTGGCTTGCCGAACCATCTCCGGCCCCGTGATATGTTTCTCTCCCACTTCATCCCAAAGAAAGTGGAGTTCTACACTTCCTACCGTACAAGGCCTCAAAAGGTGGCATTCCCAAACTTGCATGGTAACTATTGTTGTAAGCAAACTCGGCCAAGTTGAGGTAATCTATCCATGAACCTCCGGCATCCGAACACAAGCTCTAAGCATATCCTCGAGAGTCTGAATCGTTCTCTCGGACTGTCCATCCGTCTGAGGATGAAACGCTGTACTCAAATCGGTCTTCGTTCCAAAGGCTTTCTGCAGACCTTTCCAAAAGCGACTGATGAATCTACTATCCCTGTCGGATACAATAGATAAAGGCACACCATGAAGCTTCACTATATTGTCGATGTACATAGTAGCGAACTTCTTTATAGGCATGTCTACCTTACACGACAAGAAATGGGCTGATTTGGTAAGTCTATCCACAATCACCCAAATCATGTCATGACCGCCCTTCGTCTTAGGCAAACCGGTGATGAAATCCATCGTGATATTCTCCCATTTCCATTCCGGTATCTCCAAAGGTTTCAACAAACCTCCCGGCCTCTTATGTTCGCTTTCACCCTCTCGACATGTATCACATCTTGCCACGAACTCGCGATCCCTAACTTCATACCAGGCCACCGATCTTTCCTTGAGATCTCTATACATCTTAGTGGCTCCGGGATGAACCGCAAAAGCAATCTTGTGAGCCTCATCCATGACCTTCTCTCTTAGACCGTCCACATCGGGCACACACAAGCGGTCTCCATACCAAAGATAGCCGCTCTTGTCCAACTGATAACCCACTGTAGGTTTTCTCGAGCCACTCGCTTCAAGTTAACCAACACTGGGTCCCTATCTTGCTTAAACCGAATCTCATCTAGCAGATCTGACCTCGCCATCAGTGGCGCCAAAAACTGGTCTTCATCCTTCTGCTCAACCACTTCAATCTGCATTCTATCCAACTGATCCACAACTTCTTGTAAGGTAGTGATAGCATTAACCGCTCTCCGGCTAAGTGCATCAGCTACGACATTCGCCTTACCCGGGTGGTATTGAATGTCCAAGTCGTAGTCCTTCACGAACTCTAACCATCTTCTTTGTCTCATGTTAAGATTCTCCTGAGTAAAGAAGAACTTAAGACTCTTATGATCCGTGAAGATCCTTGTCTTGACACCATACAGATAGTGTCTCCAAAGCTTCAGAGCAAAAACCACTGCTGCCAACTCCAAGTCGTGTGTAGGGTAATTCTTCTCATGCACCTTTAATTGCCTAGATGCATAAGCAATCACCTTTCCCGATTGCATCAAAACACAACCCAAACCTTGACCCGATGCGTCTGTATATACATCATAGTTACCAAAAACTTCCGGTAAAGCCAACACTGGAGCTGTGGTCAACTTTTCTTTCAAAGTCTGAAAGGCCTCCTCACATTCATCGGTCCACTCATACTTAACGTTCTTCTGAGTAAGTCTCGTAAGAGGTGTAGCTATCTTGGAGAAATCCTTTACAAACTTCCGGTAATACCCTGCTAGACCCAAGAAACTTCTTATTTCTGTTACTGATGTCGGTCTTGGCCACTTAGAAACAAACTTTCTATCTTTCTTTGGATCCACCTTAATACCTTTTCCAGAAACTATATGCCCAAGAAAACTAACTTGGTCCAACCAAAACTCACACTTAGAAAACTTGGCATACAGTTTGTTCTCTTTTAAGGTCTGTAGAACTATCCTTAGATGTTCCTCATGCTCTTCCACATCTTTAGAGTATACCAAGATATCATCTATGAAGACTATCACAAAATTATCGAGATAAGGCTTGAAAACTCTTTGCATCAAATCCATGAATTTCGATGGAGCATTAGTGAGTCCAAACGGCATGACCAAAAACTCATAATGTCCATACCTCGTATGCGAAGGTCGTCTTAGGTATATCCGACACCTTGATCTTCAACCGATGGTAACCGGACCTAAGATCAATCTTAGAGAACACCTTCTTACCTTGCAACCGACCGAACGGATCATCAATCCTTGGTAAAGGATACTTATTCTTGATTGTCGGTTATTCAACTCTCTCGTAATCGATGCACAAACGCATACTCCCATCTTTCTTCTTCACAAACAAAACCGGTGCTCCCCACGGTGATGTACTTGGCCGGATGATGTTTTTCTCTAACATCTCCTTAAGTGAATCTTCAACTCTTTCAACTCACTCGGGTGCCATCCCGTATGGTGCTTTAGCTCGGTGAAGCTCCCGCGATCAACTCGATCTCAAACTCAATGGCCCTATCGTGCATATGTCCCGGCAAATCTTCTCGGGAAGACTTCGGAAATTCTTTAACCACACGAGTCTCTCCTAACTCGGGTTTGAGCTTTTCCTTATCTAGCGCGTACACCACAAAACCTTGGCAACCCTGCCTCAAGGCTTTTAAAGCTTTAACTGCTGAGATAATCGGATAACGACCCTTACTAGGCTTGCATACGTTACCCTGAAACGTCTTAGCTGATTTTCCTGGGGCCGTAAAGATCACCCTCTTACCCCTACAATCCAAGTAGACATAATTCTTGGACAACCAGTCCATACCCAGGATAACATCGAAATCCGAGAAATCCAACACCGTCAAAGCATACTGGCACTTGTAAGTCCCAACTCTAATGTCAACTTGGGGTGTGACTTGAGCACATCTAGTGACCCTGCCCAAAGGTGTGGTTATACTCAAAGGTCTCTCCAATTCCTTAAGGGGTAGGTTCAACTTCTTAGCTATCTTAGAGGAAACAAAAGTCCCTGATGCTCCAGTATCAAACAGAGCTGAAACTGCTAGATTATCTATGATTATGGTACCTAACAAGTGAATCTATTTAAGTACAAATATGTAATATCATATGCGCGCTATATCATATTAAATATTTATAAGAAACACAAACACTGAGAAAGTACCTGTCACCACAAGGTCATCTAGCTCCTCTGGTTCTGCATCTGCTGCAAAGATACGAACTGGTCTGCTACCCATAGGACGATTGCCCTGCTGGTTACCTCGTCCTCCTGTCTGATTTCCTTGAGAGATTTTCTTAGGACACGCCCTCGAGTAATGTCCCACTTCCCCACAGTGGAAACAACTCGTGCTACCTGCCATGCAATCACCCGAGTGTGCCTTGTTACACTTAGCACAAACCGGTGGTGTTCCACTTGTCGAACTCTTCGCCGCCGAACTCCCCGTCTTCTTAACATTTTGCCGTGGCGCCCTCTATTACCTCCTTGAAAATTTGAGAATGGCCTCTTGTCCCCAACTACAACCGTCGGCTCCGTTGGCAAACCTTTCCGCCGTCAATGCTCTATCCATGACGCTTGCCATACTCGTCGGTCTATCTCCAAGCATACCTTTCGCCACATCATGGGACAACCCTTCCATAAACTTGTCTATCTTCTTTTCCTCACTTTTCATAATCTCGGGATAGAACCCGCCCAACTCATGAAACTTCGCGAGTACCGTGTCACCGTAGTATTTCTTCCCCGTTTTAAACTCGAAACTCGTTGGCCTTTACATTTTGTGCCGTTCTAGGGAAGTATTCCCGATAGAACAAATCCTTGAATACCGCCCAATTTGTGATTCTAGGATTAGCTTGCTCATAAGACTCCATCCAACTCTCTCGCATTACCCGCCAACAAAGATATCGCGCAACCGAGCCCATTCGATTCTAGGGCCCTCATGTTTCTACAAGACTTTTCAAACCGACGTAGCCATAAGTCTGCTCGCTCGCCGGCTCAACATTACCGAAGAACTCGGTACCCTATGCTTCTTCACTTTCTCATACCGCCTATTGGTCTATCATAACCCCCAAACCGCTGCTTTGGCTCGAAACCGCCGTTGTACCGGTGGGGCATTCGATACCGATAGTTCTCGTTGGGGATGAGTGTAGCCGGTGTGCTACAAAAGAATCCGACCTAGGTGGCGGTGGAGGTAGAACCGTCGGTTGCGGTGTAAAACTCGGCCGTGCGAAGGAAACGTCGATACCTGTGGATAACGAAAACCGACTAGCCGGTGGATGAGAAAGTCCCAACCCGGTCCAACTCGTGGTCCTTGGAGCTGAAGTAGTAACCGGTACGCGGGTGTTAAACCGTGAAGGACCCCTTGGTCCACCCTACCTCTTGGTGACAATATCTGGTCCCTGATTCACCCCACGCATGATGTTGTTCATAGACGGGGTGTTCACTTGAGACACTGTAGGGCCCTGAGTAGTGGGTCCACTTCTTCTCCTTCTCGGAATCACAACCTCGGTAAATCCTGCCTCAGCGTTACCCGTCTGGGTGTTAGCTGCCTCGGTGTTACTCGTATTAGCTCCACCTCTAGTAAGCACCATCCTGTAGCCAAGAAAAGAGAAGGGGTTACTAAAGCTCTAAACTTATCTTAAAGAAGAAATCAAGTCCTACACAGCAAGGAAAACCTTTCTCTCTGATACCAACTGTAACGCCCCGTTTCCGGACACCGAGTCCTTATCCGGAAAGAGCGCTCGGCACATATATTATCAAATAAAACTCAATAATACATGCAAGCCTTACGTCATACATCAGAATCCAAACGACGCGAAAGATAAAACAACTCGACAACTCGGGAAACCAAACGATCGCAACAAACGGTAATCAATGCTGTGAAAAATCTAAAATCCATTCAAAGAACTAATCATCCAAAATTAAATCCAAAAGGGTCAAAGGTAACTAATCCAAAAGGAAGAACAACATTATTCAAAACTTGAAACAACTGTTTTAAAAGAAACAAACTAAAAGATCTAAGTCTTCGAGCTCCAACTCAAACTTCGTCATCAAAGAACTCATCAGCGGTAACCACCTGTTCATCTTCTTGGGGAAAGGGGAAGACAAAGACAACGTAACGGGGTAAGTACAAAAGTACTTAGTAACGTGTAGAAGATCGTATAACCATGATCTCATAAAGAAATAAAAGCAACGTCGTCTTTTATTAATTCATTTCCGTTATTAATCCTAGCTAACTATCATATTATGTTCATAGCATAACATGAGGTTTCAAGGGTATCTATCTTAGTTCAAGTTTGTTACATCATGAATAACAAGGGCACTACGCCTAGTAATAGGATGTACTAGGACAACTGGGTGCAACCTACTTAGAGACACGCTCTAGTAGCCCCGGGAATATCTGAGTCCCGATGGTGTGATGACCGGCAGAATGCACCGACGCTTTGTCTGGCCAATCGATTGACCGGCGTGGGTACAAGCTACTTTGTCTAGTCAGAGAACACATCGCGATATTGTACTATGCCTTACCAAGCATTGCATGATGTTTAAGCTTTTAATCTAACACATACGTTTGATTAGGTATTTAACTAGCCACCTAAGTATTTTCAAATAAGCTCCCTCACACCTCCTACTCTCATACTTAGACCACTAGACACGGACAAGTCTTAGCAAGCATACGTACATCGATAAACTCTAGCTTATCGAAGCACAAGGCAAATCCGAAGCTTTCGGTGGTCCCACACTTCATCTTTTTAGGGAATCCATGTGGTGCCGGAACTAAACGCACCAGAAGCTAGTTCAGAGCTTTGTCACGTAAGGTTATGAAATAAAGACAAAATCATAAAGCCTGAACCCAAGCTGACATTACAAAACGATAAAAACTGAAAGCCCCAGGTCGAACGCCCGTTTGGCCAGGGCAAACGCCCGTTTGGATTTGGACGCCCGTCCAAAAAGGCTGGACGCCCGTCCACCCAGACGCTGTTACATCCTGAATCAAAATTTCACTCTGAACGCCCGTCCAATAGAACTGGACGCTCGTTCGACTTGCGAGGAACCGGACGCCCGTCCGAAAAGGCGCACGCCCGTCCACCCGAGATTTTCCCGCATTTCGCAACTTTTCTCTCGCGATCTCCATCCCATATGCAACCCAAGACTCGATTTTTAACAACTAAAAACGCAATGAAAAACCATACAAAATTGCCTACAACCTTACGAGAACTTAGCCATACGATAAGAAAACCACGTTACCTCGATTTTGCGTGGTACACACTCCAAGCTTCAACTTTAAAAAGTTTAACCCTTTATCACCAATCCTATAAACGATTAACACCAAAAGCTAATCACTACGATGCCGATAAACGCGAAAACGCAGTAAAAGATGATCAACCCTAAAACGAAAACGATGTTAAAAACTTACGATAACGGTTCTAAGGATTGTTGGTATCCAAACGATCCTCTTGTAGCGGTGATCCTTTTTCTCTTGATGAATCTGTTCAAACGAACGACGGATTAACCTTGGGCTTCAAAAGCTTCTTTCCCCCTTTTTTTTAAAACTTGCGGCTCTCCTCAAAGAAAAGATGCGGCTACTCCTTTTTTTTTTACAAAATAACAACTAGGTTAATAATTAGGATTATATCCCTTTTTATAAATCCCAATTATCTCTAATTATTATTTAAGTCCCTAATTATCCCTTTTTCTTTTATGAAACCTTTAAAACAAAGGAACATAATATTTCGATTTATTAAAGGACCGAATTGCCCTTTATTCGAAAATCGGGATATTACACAACCATTTTGCAAAGGCACCACCCAAAACAAAAAAGAACACAAAACAAGAGATGTAGTAGCACTCAACCACATCTGCCTAGAAGATACTAAGAACATGGGTTAGTTCTCCAAGTGTTCCAATCAGAGTTGTTGACCTTGTTTCTACCTTTGATCCACGAAAAGCTGCAAACTCGAATCTGAGTAAAGACATCTTCGACTGGTATGTTTTTTGTTCAAACACCTTTTTCATTTCTAGAAAGCCATATGGACCATAAAAAGATCTTCAAAATAGCATCCCATATCCAAAAGTACTTCCAATGACGATTAACAGTTGACGAAAAATCAATGAAACTACCCCAATCTCTAATATTTATGCGAGTTTATGTGGTCCAGTTACACACTTTATTCCAAATCTCGGACGAAAATGAACAAGTGAGAAACAAATGTGTCATATACTCATCGTCCAAGCTACAAAGCGGGCAACATAGGTCGTTCAAATTAATACCCCTCTTTGCAATATTCAATCTGGTTGGCAAGCGATGGTGAGCAACTTTCCAACTGAAAATATTCACTTTTGATGGCACTAATATGTTCCAACGCAATGGAAATGGAGCAACACCGTTGAGATTATCGTTGATAATAAGGTTCTTCAAGTTGGCCACAGAAAATACCCCGTTGGAGCTGAGTTTCAAAAAAGGATAGTCAGAAATCCCTGCATGTACAAAAATGCTTGCAACAACAACACCAAAATCAGAAAACACCCCCCCCACTTCTCCCCTTCTCATTTCCCTTTTCCACCATAACTCCCAATGCCAAACTCCATCCACAAACTTCCCTCTATTTTTTATCAGACAATCCTTATCAGTTTCAAGCCGAAACAGTCTCGGAAAACGCATCTCTAAAAGGCAATCCCCTACCCAAGTGTCTTTCCATAACCTAACCAAATTACGTTCCCCCACCCTCCATCCAAGAGATGAGAAAATATTGACCTTTTTTTTTTCTTTTCTAGAGTGGCTGATAGCAAAATACTTAACCGCTAACTTTCACCGATAGAGTATCGGGTCAATGGGAGTATAATGGTCACAAGGTCGAATCCACAGGGAGTAATGTCTAAGTACCAAAGCCGACGTATAACTTAGTTCAGGTAAAAATAATAGTGGATGATATTACACTAATGCAAAAATAAAGATGAAACTACCGGTTCTACTTCTAAGTATTAAAAGGTATAGCCGAACTATGATCCCACGAGCTACTTTTATCCCTAAGGAAGGACTTGACAGGGAGCGTGTCTTAACCGACCTACCTATCCTAAGTAGTTTAACGACATCCACGGGTGCCAACTCCTAATTCTAGTGATTAGACGAAGTCAACAACTCGATCTAACCACCCTATGTGAAGCTAACCGACTCTCCCTTTAGAAAACCGATTATCCTAACATGATTAAGTTCTAGAGTCGCTCGAACAACGATGACAAACCTCTATATTGGAAACAGACCTAACAACTAGGCCGAATCTACACAACGATCCTAAAACCCCTTATCCCACATCTCACCGCAAAATGCATCTATAAGTTTGATGTGTGTGACAGTGAACTAGGTGATCAATCTAATTCAAAGATGTTAAAATAAGTTTTAGGACGTGGATTAATCGTTTAAACATTCAATTACGCACTACACAAATCCCAATCTCATCCCCCTTTAGGGTTTTCGCTCGCTTTCACATAATTCGACTACACATAAAATTTGCTACTCATGATTATGCTAATGACGGAATAAAGAAAGGAAAACATGCTAGAAATAATAAAAGGGAAATAATTCATTACCATAAAATAGCAGAAAATCTGATCCACAATGTATGACGAAATAATTGCACCAAAAAGTTGAATCTTTTGTTCTTGAAAAGGAAATCTAAGCTATAACAAATGTGTAGAATCGAAGAGAGTAATCTATGGAATCAAAGGATTGAAAGGTGATCAAACTACACTAAAATCGACACCTAAATCGCCTAGGAAAAGTCTAAAGACGGCCAAAGATAATCAGGGGCTGAATGAGCTGCGTATTTATAGTGTAGGGTAAAAATCTGCTTCTATCGGTCTCAAACGCCAGTTTGCCTCCTGTCAAACGCTAGTTTGCCTGGAAATCTTGATGATATTAGGGTTTCTCCTTCCATGGACGAGCGTTTGCCTTAACTTGAACGCCAGTTCATGGATCATGCCTTGGGGGACAAACGCCCGTTTGCAGTGTCTGAACGCAAGTTTGGCTTGAATGAGCTTTTGATTCGGGCCCATCCAAACACCAGTTTGAGGGTAATTTGAACGCTAGTTTGGCTAAAAACTCAACTTTCAGTATCAATGCTACTTCTGTCAAATGCCAGTTTGGACTGGCCAAACGCTAGTTTGAGGTAGGCTTGAGTCAAACGCCAGTTTGAGGTATGGCAAATGCCAGTTTGCCTTGATTTCACTCCAAACTTGACTTTTCCTCACTTTCATGCTACTTTCGTGCCACGAACCCGTTTCTCACTTCCGGGTCCTCGAGTCACCTAAGTCCTGCAATAACATATACGAACAAACACCACGCGTAATTCCGCAAGACAAAAGTGCTCGGAAAAGAGTTAAATATCGTTAAAAAGGCAGAGTTTACTATCGATGTGACAGTTTAACTCCCCGTGCGTACAACTCTCGATATTACTCTCAAACAGGCCTAGAACTACCCAAAACATGTCAATAAAGTGATAAACGGGGGTTAAACTGCGCACCAAAGTACAGTAAAGTTGACTCCCATCAGTGGCCCCATTCTTTATTATCCCTCCCCACACCTTTCCACCTCCAGCTCTCAATTTTCCCTCCCTAAAGCCCCCATCTTGCCCGTACTTAGCCCTAATAAATTTACTGCATAATGCTTCCTTCTCTGTCATAAGTGTTGAATTAGTGTCCTAAACCCAATAGGGTTGGACCGGATCCGACCGAGTCGGACCATTTCTACTATTTCTTTATGTTTATACATATATTAAATGGCTTTTCTGTTGGCATATATGTGTTCTTTTAAAGAACCAATTATGAATTATTATATGACAACGTCCTTAGTATTAAAATGTGATAGAGAAACCATGATAGGCGATTATGGTTGATGAGATCTCTAATCACTTCAATAAATTTGATACTTAAATGTCTCTAGGCTTATGTACTATTAAACGGGGCATTAATAATACAAACAAGCTAGCACGTATTAGATGTCTTCTGTCTTTAAGGGCATGGATAGATCTTGTCTATCGAAGTGTGGAGACACTTGGACTGTACGTGGACGTGTATTAGAGAATGTGTACGTTAGACTGACCCACTTACACTGTTAAGTGTCACGCTATGTGACGGCTGTGTAATTATCCTTAGGACCGGAGTCTACATGGCATCACGGTGTGGATTGTCATGCTTTGACACTATTGAGGTCTCCCTTAGCCACGGGGAGATCATGCGGTAGAGATTGTGTGTGATACTGAAGCATGCGGAGTATACATGTATGGTCATCCGGAAATCACGTACCCTATCAGTAGGGGTGAATATCCGAAAGGGCCTTCTTATAAGGAATTTCTTACTCTCGTGAATCTTTGCAAAGTGGAAGTAAATAAGTTACTTCGAGAGAGCATGATATGCAGATTATAAGATACGGTCGTTGATGCTTGACACTCGACGTACAACCGTATGGATATTAATACAGCGATAGGATTATGTTTACACGGTAACCGTTTCACATGAAAGGTAGTAGTCATTGCATTTGACTCTTCCGATGATTGGGGGTCATGGTGTGTTGCTAGACGCTATCCCGTGATCGTTAGGCATGAAGGACATTTTCATTATTTTCACTTTGTCTCTACGGCCAACATATTCGGAAGCCTATCAGGTCACACATATAAGAACGTCTAGCCGGATTAAAATGCGGTTATAGTGATAACCGAATAAGGAAATAATTTATCTCGTACTATAAGGTTATAGTTGTAAATTAATATGGTGGTATTTATTTATTATGAATAAACATAATACAAGATATTAATTATATTGATTAATTAAATATATGTATTATGATACACATAATTTCAAAAAAATATATATATGATATACATGTATTTTGCAAATTAATTAATCATAGCATTATATTAATTAAAGAATATTCCGGATGCCAATTAATTTAGATAAGGGGCGGAGTTTCATATGTATTGGACACATTTTGGTTTGTGCAATTTAATTAATAAGATTACCATAATATTAATATTGGATATTAATTGATTTTTGAAAAAATATATTTATGGTTATTATTAGATATTGTCAATATCTTGGAAATATTTAATATAGGATATTAAATTAAATAAGATAAATCAATCAAAGAGATTTTCCTTATTTTATTAGGAAAAATGTTTTCTTTTTCCTCAATATACTAATTGCTGAAATAATTTTCTAACACTAGGAAGCTTCTCCCAATCAGATTGGGATATGAAAGTGACGCCCCAACAACTATTTAAGAGAGGCTTGGCTAGCTCTTTTGTACATCATAATTCCAAGAGTTAATAGTTCTTGTGAAAAATAGAGAGCTTCTTAGAGAGAGATTACAGAGGGAGAAAAGACTCTAGCAACCGGATTTTTCTAGTAGCAATCCATGCTGGGATTCCGGCGGGCTATTCGTGTAGATTACCAGTAGAGGCCGAACGCTTGGGCGGCTCCGTGCATCGCTACTCTCCTTAGACGGTCAAAGCGTCGATCTTTTAGATCAACCAATGTAACCACCGTCTAGTAGCTTATTTGTTTATTGCTTAAACGAAGTCAATCCTGGTTAAAAGGAAATAAATTTTGAATTCCGCTGCATTCCCTCGTAGATTTCCTAACAATAAGTCTCCACCATAATTTTCCTAAGAAAGCAAGATTCTGCCCACCCCAAAAGAAACGAGCTCTCAAGCGTTCTAAGGTGCGAATGACTGCAATAGGAGCATAAAAAATGGAGAAATAGTATAAGGGTAAGCTTCCCAAAACTGCCTTGGTCAACGTCAATTTACCACCAGCTGACAAAAACCAGGCCTTCCACCCTCCTAATCTGCCCTTGATTTTATCGATATCAGGCTGCCAAGAAGAAATTTTGTTCATGTTCTTTCCAACCGGAAGCACAAGATATAAGAAGGGTAAGTGATCTGTAAGACAACATAAGGAAGCCGCACCGTTGTCTATATCATAGCTACTAACATTTAGCCCGAACAACTTGCTTTTCCCCAAATTTATATTCAAGCCAGAGACCGTAGCAAATAACTTCAAAATTTTACCATGTTTCAACAAATTCTCTTTGTCTCAAACCCCGAAAAAATGGCATCATCTACAAATTGCAAGTGCGTAATTTGAAAATCTTTATTTCTCGAACCAACACCTTTAAAGTGATTTTTTCGATAGCGTCTAAAACCAAAATATTTAGGGCTTCAGCAATAACGAGGAAAAGGGAGGGAGAATGCGGATCTCTTTGCCTAATTCGCCTGTCCATATTAAACTCAGTCGTGGGACTGTTAGGAAATCAACTAGTCTATGCAGCGGAATTTAAAAAAAATTGATTTCCGATCCCAAGATCGACTCGTTTAAAACAACAAACACGTTAAGTAGTTGACGGTGATTACCTCAGTTGATCTATAAGATCGACGCTTTGACCGTCAATAGGAGTAGCAGTGCGCGCGAGCCGTCCACGTGTCCGGCCTCTATCGATATCCACACGAGCACCCCGCCGGAATCCTCCTTGGATTGCTACTAGAAAAATCTGGTTGGTAGACCGGCATTTTCTCTCTCTTTAAATCTCTCACTATGAAGCTCTCAGTTTATTTTTGTAAATTACAACTCTTCTAATTGTGATGTAAAAAAGAGCTAGCCAACCCCTCTCTTATATAAAGGATGGTACGCCCCATATGATTCCCAAACTGATTGAGAGAAGCTTCCTAGTAGATTAATGAGAAAGAAAATCTTTTACTAGTAAAATAAGAAAAATAAATATTCTCATTTAATTTAATATCTCCTATTAAATAAATTCAAGATATTGTCAATATCTAATATTGACTATATTTATCATATTATAATAAATCTTTTTTTTCCATAAATCTATTAATATCCAATATTAATATATGATAATACCATTAATTAAATTGCACAATCCAAGTGTATTTTATACACTAGAAAGTGGATCCCCATATAGCCATTAAATGACTTCCGGAATATTTTTTAATTAATCAATATAATTAATATCTTGTATTATTTATTCATAATAAATAAATACCGTCATATTAATTTAATCACTATAAAAACAATTTATAATTGAGACAAAACTTTCCTTATTTGGTTATCACTATACCGCATTTTAATCCGGCTAGATGTTCTTTATGTGTGTGACCCGATAGGCTTCCGAATATGTTGGCCGTAGACATAAAGTGCAAATTACGAAAAATGTCTTTCACATACCTAACGATCACGGAATAGCGTCTAGCAACACACCGTAACTCCCAATCATCAGAAGAGTCAAAAGAGATGACTACTACATTTCATGTGAAAAAGTTACCGTGTAAATAGAATCTTATCGCTGTAATAATATCCATACAATCGTATCTCGAGTGTCAGTACATCAACGATCGTATCTTATAATCTGGATATCATGCTCTCTCGGAATAACTCATTTACTCCCACTTTGCAAAGATTCACGAGAGCTAGACATTTTCGGATATTTTCTCCTAATAATAGGATACACGATTTCCAGACGAACAAACATGTATCCTACGCATGCTTCAATATCACACCCGAGCACTACCGAATGATCGCCCTATGGCTAGGGGAAACCTTAATAGTGTCAAAACATGACAATCCACACTGTGATGCCATGAAGACTCCGGTCTCAGGATAATTACACAACTGCCACATACTGCGACCTTTTTACGATTTCCCTCCTTGATCAAAAGACTAAATAGGATTCATCACTTCAACTATTGCGAGATCCCAAGGCCTTTTGAGGTACAATGTTGGGGTTAATTTATTCAGAACATTGTATTATTTTCAGAATCATATTCGGTGTCATGCATGTCCCATCATTTCACAAATCAAACACTATGGAGTGACTATATATATATGTGTGTCTATATATATAGTTTTAATTTACGATGAACTGTATCATAATATTTATTTATAGCATTTGTTGTAAATACCCTGAGTTTATCATTTCAAGACATAAATCCAATTCCATTTAGAGTCATTGTTGTCTTTGATGTTCACCGCCAGAGGTGTCCTTGGGGCAGGCTGACTAGGCCACGGCCTAGAGCTCGCACCTCTCAAAATCTGTATTTTTATGACTCCATTTTTATATGATAGTCGTGTATTTAAGGTTTATGATTTTTATTCAAACTAAAACGATTTGCAAGATCTAGATGAATACAAATTTTAGACAAAAAAAATCTCACTAACTTATATATTCTTATTTTACACATTTTCACTAAGTATACCCTAAAAATATTTTTTTCTACATGATCAAGAGCCCTAGAACAAATATTTGCCTATGTCCCGTGATTTCATAGGGACGACCCTATTTACCACTATTAGACCACATGCATTAGGGTGCATGGGTACGTTTTACCACTGAGATTCGGTAATTATCTGTTAGAAAACATATAAATATCATTTATGCCCCACTGGGATCCGGTTTTTTTCTTTAATAAAACAATGTAGTTTTATATAAATATCATTTGTATCTGGTTGCGCTCAAGACACTGATACTAGCAAGAGAACTAGGTCAATTGCAATATAGTACATGTTTGCACACATCGATCCCACGAGGACAAAGCAAAGACGATGAGCATACCAAATATCTTGGGCTAGCTCACACAAAAGGGTAGTCTTAGACCGAATTGTCACGAAAAAGTAAATCTAAACCCTAAAGATACACGAACACAAAATCTGGTGATTCGAACTAACAATTTAGAGTAGTGTTAAACAAACCATGAATATATAATTAACCCCTCGATCTAGTCTACTATATACGTGATCTGTATGATTTAAGTTTAACGATCTCATTCTAAACTATTAGTGTTTACAAACCCCAAATGTCGTTCTAATCCATGAACAGGCAGAATAACGTATATGTTTCCTTAATGGCCTACCATGAATGGGTCGTGCCTAATTAATCAACATGAATTCATGTGATTTATGGGTTTCTCACTAGAAGGTGGAAAACCTCACTCAGGAACCTGCCGTGAATGGGCTAGTTTTACCTTGTGGTCTAATTATCTATGTAACGCCCCGTACCAAAAACCCGAGTATTTTCGGAATACGGACCGTTCGGCCATTCTCCGAGATGAAGTCTCGGAACACGAAGCCTTTTTAACTAAAACATTCCCTTAAAATTAATAGCGGAAGCTAAACAACACAACTCGGGTCTATCAACATCATTTACTATTTTCAATAATCCAGCTATTACACCATTGAAAGATAACATCCAATTAACAATTCTAATCTCAAATATTTTAAACATACAATCTCATATCATATTCTTCAATGTAATACCTCAAAAGATAAACGCAATAAACTAATCTTTGCCACGGATACTTAGTTAGTCATCCATTATCATCAACATTTGTCAAACCTTGTACTTTATCTGAAAAAATAAGGAAGTAAAAGGGTGAGCTAATGCCCCGTAAGGAGAAATACATGAAAAGGGAACTAAGGCAGTCACTGGACAGACTAACCAAAGTTCACTTTTGGCTTAAATACAATATGATGCAAGATATAAAATGATGAATACAAATAAAATACATAAAATATAAATTGTCTACTAAAAATGAAATACTGAATAATAAAATGCTGAAAATGTGAAATTCTCATTATTATTCTCTTACTTGCAATAGCCTACTAAGGGAGGCACGTAACTTAACTGGAATGTAACGGTTCAAGGGTATTACGTCTCATTATTATAACCCATGATAAGGGAAATTAAAATTTGCAGCAGACCGGATGTTCACTATTATTGCCCGTGAACAGGGAAATTGACCGGCTCCGGCATTTTTACACTATTATAGCCTGTGAGCAGGGAAACTAGTGTCGGCACCCTCGAGGATTCACTGCTCATCTTAATCTTATACTTGGCCATGAACAGTTACCTTGTCTTATTTTCTTATTTACTTATTTTTTCATCACTTGTCAGTGTAAATAAATTACAAATGGCTAAACATAGTATTGTAAGCTAAAAAAACATGTTAACGGTGCAATATCATAAAAACTATGAAAATGTGAAACATGACTACATTACAAATCACAAATATATCTCCATACAATACTTCCATGTCATAGATTATAAATTTATAATAATGCATAGAATTTTATTTTCTAACAACTTCACAAAACCATGACTACACTATTTTGAAAAAAAAACATAAAAATCAATTATTCCTTCATGTAATAAAACTGAGGGGGAATGGGCCACAAGGACAAAAAAATTAATAAATGAGTCTGGAAGGACAAAAGTAACATTTTCATAATTATAAAAGGACAAAAATCACAATTGTTACTTTAAAATTGTAACTTCATGTGTTAATGTTACTTTGTGTTTCACAATTGTTACTTCATATTTACTCTATTCCACATTTGTTACTTCATATTTGTTACTTCATAATTGTTACTTTTGTCCTTATTAAATTACAGTTTCCTTCTATCCCGATTTTTTGATAATTTTTTCCTTCTCGACAAAAATCTATAAAACTAAAATAATATCTATGTTATAAAATCTACAATCCTCGAAGTATTTGAAAATATAGTATTCTTCTACGAATTCTTTGAACGTATGCCTAGTATTCCTAAAATATTTATCATGGTGTATAGTACAAAATCGTGAAAGTGCAGAAATGAATAAAAATATATAAGAATTAAAACATGAAATGATAGTCCTATTGATACAATTCTCCTTACCTTGAATCCAAGCTTGCTATTCCGTTTATCAAAACGTCATATCTCTAATTCTCATTTTCATCGAGACCATCGTCGTGTTTCTCTAAACTTCATCAATTTTATATACTCCTCTGGAGTAATAGGGCTCGTGCTCCTTTATTTCCCTCAAACACGCAAAGAATGACTAAATTGCAGGTTCTTGAGAACCCAATATACAAATATACTAGAGGTATTTTGTTTTAATGATATTAAGTTTCTAAATTGGAACTCACATCTTTTTTTTGTTAGGGAGTAACTCACATCTTATGAATTCCTCTTTCTCACTTGCACACACACAAAATGTAACTCATACCTATTACCTGAGAGGAGTTTTTGTCAGGCTCAGAGGAGTTTTTTAGGGAGTAACTCATACCTATTCCCTCCCCTTCTTAATTGAAACAAAATGTAACTCTTAAGAATAATAATGGCAAGGACGGAGCGAGGATTTATTAGTTGGATGGGCTAAATTTTTGTATGGAGTTGTTTTATATCGTAATTTTTTCTAGAATTTTTTATTTTTTTACGGATACAAAATATACGACGCATATTTTTTGTCCCCACCGAGACTCAAACCGAAAATCCGGGTTAAAGACCACACTAATTACCACTAGTAGTTTAAAATTTAACAAAATGTCATTCAACAATAATAACATATAATAAATAAAAGAATAGGTAGGTTGGGTTGAACAATTTTATGGAGATATAATGTCATATATACTATTTGTAATACAAAAAGAACGGAAAAGCTATGGTCCCCGAAAAATTACACAACTGGCGTAGGACTCTCTCGACGTACTCCTGAAGCTTCTGCACCCGCTCCGGTTCTCGTGAACACCATCCTGATGATCAACGAAAACCAAATCGTTACTAAGAGGTCTAAAGAGAACTTATCTTAATAGAAAGAAAGCCTAAAAGACGCTTCGCTCTGATACCAACTGTAACGCCCCGTTCCCGGACACCGAGTCCTTATCCGGAAATCGAAACGTTCGGCACGCATAATATTAAATAAATAATATTACACGTAAGCCTCTACTACGTCGTATCAAATAAAATGAAACGGAAGCTAAAAAGACTCGGGTAATTTTTTTTCAAACATCTTAGAATAGAAATTCAAGAACTAGAGAAGGAAATGTAAAGTTATTACATCCGAAACAAAACCAACGAATCCAAAATTGTACGAATTCCAAAGTACTAAAAGTAAACTACAAAATCCAATAATAATCCAAATCTAGGAAATAAATAAAGAAATGAATAATAATTAATCAAAGTCTTCAACTCCGGCGTCCTCAAACGTCGTCATCAAAGTTCTCCTCGAACTCATCATTTACCTCGTTCGTCTTCTCTCCCCCCCAAACACATAAATAAACATGCATTTGAGGTAAGTACAATGTACAAAGTAAGAAGTAGAAGCTACAATATGATTAAGGTTTATTATTAAAAGATTTGCCTTACTGAGACCGACTCGATCTAGGGTTCACTACATGCCCATCGACACGTCGTGACTATACGTTTCTAACTCAGCTTATCTTTGTTACATCATTACTCAAGGACACAATGCATGGTGAAAATTCCACCACGAGATATACTTGCCAACTACGGTGATTAGCACCGGTAGTCCCGGGATCTCCCCGGTATGCATATACGTTCGATGGATTTCCTCCACTACCCTTCACCTTTTGAGCCGAGCGTTGTCCACCTTTTATGAACGTATCACATCGCCGATTTGAATCGGTGCCTAACCAAGAATAGATGACGTTTTAGCTTTTACTACACTTATGTAATTATTAATGTGAATTAACTAGTCACCTAAGTGTTTTCGAATAATACTCCCTTATCGCCTCTACTCCCTCACTTAGACAACTAGACATCACATCCTATCAATTACACGGACATTGATGAACCCTAGTTCATCAAAGCACAAGCCCTTTCATGCCCTTCCGACGGATCCGAACTTCAACTCCCTTTAAGAGTACATTCGGTGTTTTAACTGAACGAATCAGAAACTCAATCGGGGCTTGTTCATATTCATTTAATGTTATTTAATCATGAATTAAAGGTTTAAAATTCAAAACATAGCTTAAAACAACATTATATAGAAAATCAAAGCGGTGCGTGCGCATTACTCCGGAATGCGTGCGCATCCCCGCTCGCACTTATTCTAAGCAATCCCGCATTAGGAATGCGTGCGCATTGCTAGCCAATGCGTACGCATCCTACGCAAAAAAGCCCTAAAACCTCGTTTTCCAACCCTTAACTGTCTCTACTCGTTTCCAAACATCTTGCACATGAATTATAGCGGAAAAACAGTAGAAAAACATGTCTTTTAAGATCCAAAACAAAACTTAATCCTTAAACATCATCTAAGCTTAAAACTTGATACAATATGCATCCAAAACATGATCTATTCTACTCTAAACCACAATTAGATTGTAGGAATAGCTTCTTACCTTTAGCAAGCTTATTCCAACAAAGAAACTCGAGAAACAAGAAGCTAAAACCGATCTTTCTCTTATCAAAGCTTCAACTTTCTCGCAATCAAAACGTTGCCTTCTTCACAACGATTCCGGCGCTCTACTCGATCCGAAAACCGTCAAGAATTGCTTTAACGACCGATTGAAAAACTCTCGGCCCTAATTTTTGGCTCACACACGCAGAGAGTATATGGAGGTGGAGAAAAATCGATTTCTAATAGGTTATAAGAATTGTGGGGATTTATTCTCCTTAAATAGAAAATCCCAAAAAAAAGATAAATATCTTATTATCTTCCTTTATAATAAGATAAATCCCAAAAAAAGGATAAAGATCTTATTATCTTCCTTTATAATAAGATAAATCCCAAAAAAAAGGATAAAGATCTTATTATCTTCCTTTATAATAAGATAAATCCCAAAAAAAGGATAAAGATCTTATTATCTTCCTTTATAATAAGATAAATCCCAAAAAAAAGGATAAAGATCTTATTATCTTCCTTTATAATAAGATAAATCCCAAAAAAAGGATAAAGATCTTATTATCTTCCTTAACTATATACATATATATATTTCGAAATATACATATATAATTTAACAAATACTTAAACTCCGAATAAAAGGAACCGAACCCAATATTTCGTTTTCGCAAAATGACACGTCTGCCCTTTCCCGAAAATCGGAATATTACATTCTTCCCCCCTTAAAGGAGTTTCGTCCTCGAAACTTAAAACATACCTGGTAAGTCCATAAAATCTGGGAACTCGCTGATCATATCGTCCTCAACTTCCCAAGTAGCTTCATCCGGTGAATGATTGCTCCATTGCACCAGAACTAAAGGAATCAACCGTCTCTTAATCATCTTTTCCTTCCGGTCCAAAATTCTGGTCGGTGTCTCATCGTACGAAAGATTATCCTGGAGACCCTCCGGATCAACGATAGTCTCAATATCCGTCTTGGTCAAACACTTCTTTAACATTGAGACATGAAACACGTTGTGGACTCTCGACATGGATTCGGTAACTTGAGTCCGTAAGCCAAAGGTCCAATTCTTTCTAGAATCTCAAAAGGTCCAACGTACCTAGGGCTTAGCTTTCCTTTTTGTCCAAAACGTTTCACTCCCTTCATTGGTGAAGCTCGTAGGTAAACTCTTTCACCAACTTCAAACTCAAGAGGTCTCCTTCTAACATCCGCCCAACTCTTCGTCTATCTTGAGCCGCCTTCGATTCTTCTTGACCAAATTCGAACCCTTTCTTTAGCTTGCTCAACCAATTCGGCCCGGTGATTTGTCTTTCCCCGACTTCATCCCAAAACAAATGTGTTCTACATCTTCTTCCATATAATGCTTCAAACGGTGGCATGCCAATACTTGCATGATAACCGTTGTTGTAAGCAAACTCCGCTACCGGTAGGTAATCATCCCATGATCCACCTACTTCCAACACACAAGTTCTCAACATATCTTCAAGTGTTTGGATGGTTCTCTCGCATTGTCCATCCGTCCGAGGATGAAAGGCCGTACTCAAATCCAACTTGGTTCCAAAAGCCGCTTGTAAACTTTTCCAAAACCGATCGACGAACCTCGAATCACGATCCGAAACTATCGAGATAGTACTCCGTGTAACTTCACTATATTATCCAAGTATAGTGTCGTCATTTTCTTCAAGGGCATATCGACCTTATATGGTAAGAAATGAGCGGATTTGGTCAATCTATCCACAATCACCCAAATCGCATCATTACCGCCTCTCGTCTTAGGTAAACCGGTGATAAAGTCCATAGTGATCTTATCCCACTTCCATTCTCGGGATATCCAATGGCTTAAGCATTCCTCCCGGTCTTCTATGTTCCGCTTTAACCTTCGGCAAGTATCACACTCGCAACGAACTTGGCTATCTCCAGCTTTCATCGAGGGCCACCAAAACCTTTCCTTCAAGTCTCTCGTACATTTTAGTAGCTCCCGGATGAACTGCGAAAGCAATCCTATGTGCCTCTTCCATGACTCTCTGTCTTAAATCACCAACCTTAGGCACACACAAACGATCCCGGTACCAAAGATTGCCATTCTTATCTAACACATATCCAACCGTAGGCTTTTCCCTTGCAACTCGCTTCAAGTCAACCAACACTCGGGTCTTCATCTTGCTTTTCCCGAATGTCATCCATCAACTCGACCTTGCTAACAATGGTGCTATAAACTCGTCGGTCTTCAATCCGATCAAAGCTTCGGATTCTCAACCCATCTAACCTTTCGCAACGTCTTCAACACTCGATACCGCAAACACTCGGTTTTCTCGCTCAAGGCATCGCCACTACATTTGCTTTACCCGGATGATACCGAATCTCCAAGTCATAATCCTTTACGAACTCCAGCCATCTCCTTTGTCTCATATTCAGATTTTCCCCGGGTAAAGAAATACTTCAAACTCTTGTGATCGGTGAAGATCCCGGCCTTAACTCCATACAAAAGTGCCTCCAAGTCTTTAGGGCAAACACTACCGTCGCCAACTCTAAGTCATGTGTTGGGTAATTCTTCTCATGCACCTTCAACTCGTCGGGATGCATAAGCAATTACCTTCCCTCCCCGCATCAACACACAACCTAAACCTTGTCCCGAAGCATCCGTGTAGACATCATAATTATCAAAGATCTCCGGAACTCGCCAAAACTCTGGGCCGTAGTCAACCACTTTTTCAACGTCCGAAAAGCATCTTCACACTCACCGGTCCACTCGAACTTCACATCCTTTTGAGTGAGCCGGGTAAGTGGTGTAGCTATCTTTGAGAAGTCTTGTACAAACTTCCTATAATAGCCACCAAACCGAGAAAACTTCTAACCTCTCGAAACGGTAGTCGGTCCGGACCACTTCTCAACCGCTTCAATCTTCGCGGGATCAACCTTGATGCCATCTCCGTAAATGACATGACCCAAGAAACTCACTTGATTCAACCAAAAGTCGCACTTCGAGAACTTGGCATACAACCGGTTCTCCTTTAATGTATCCAAGACTATCCTTAAGTGTTCTTCATGTTCCTTCTCATCCTTAGAGTATACAAGGATGTCATCTATGAACACTATCACAAACTTATCCAAGTATGGCATGAAAACACGCTGCATTAAATCCATAAATGCAGATGGGGCATTAGTGAGTCCAAAAGGCATAACTAAGAACTCATAATGTCCATACCTCGTACTGAAAGCTGTCTTTGGTATATCTGCTACCTTGATCTTCAATTGGTGATATCCTGATCTAAGATCAATCTTAGAAAACACTCTCTTGCCTTGCAACTGGTTAAACAAATCATCAATCCTCGGCAAAGGGTATTTATTCTTGATGTTCAGATTATTCAACGCTCGATAGTCTATGCACATCCTCATGCTACCATCTTTCTTCTTAACAAACAACACTGGGGCTCCCCAAGGCGAGGTACTAGGCTGAATTATGTTCCTCTCTAGCATATCCTTGAGCTGTGCTTTCAACTCCTTCAATTCAGCCGGTGCCATTCTATAGGGTGCCTTAGCAACTGGTGCCGCTCCTGGCATCAACTTGATCTCGAATTCTATCTCTCTATCCGGCATGTTTCCCGGTAACTCTTCTGGAAATACTTCGGGGTATTCCTTGACTACAGGGGTCTACTCTAACTTAGGTTTTACCTCGCTCCACATCAACTCGCGTACAACAAGTAGCCTTCACAACCTTTCGACAAGCCCTTATAGCCTTAACCGCTGAAATTATAGGGTGACGCTTCTTACTAGGCTTGTAAATGTTACCTTGATAAGTCTTATCTGATTTTCCCGGTATCTTAAAGGTCACTCTCTTTTCTCTACAATCTAAGTGGACGAAATTCTCGGATAGCCAATCTATTCCAAGAATCACATCAAAATCGAAAAGTCCAAAACCGTAAAGTCACTCTTGCAACAATACTTTCCAACTCGAACCTCTACCAGGGGTATCAACTTGGTTACCTTAGTCACCTTCCCTAAAGGTGTTGTTATCTCCAAAGTATTTCTTAAAGGTTCCATTGGCAAGTTAAGCTTCTTATCTATCTTAGTTGACACAAAAGTATTAGACGCTCCCGTATCAAACAACGCCGTAAATCGCTAAGTTGTCTAATATTATTGTACCTAGGATGTAAATTCATTTATTTAAATACAAATACAACATGATTTAAATCGTGCTATAAAAGTACTCAAATAAATTAAATTAAACAAAAAGGTACCCGAAATAACATTATCGTCCGGTTCTCGCTATCTCGCATCCACCGCAAAGACTCGAACCGGGCGACTTGGGGCCGCCTTTCCCACTTCCTTGCTTCGGAATATTCGAACTCCCTTTCGTGGGACACATCTTGGCAAAATGTCCTAAATCTCCACAAGAGTAGCAGCCTCCTCCCCGTATTAGCCTTACACTCACCCGAGTGATTCCCGTTGCACTTAGAGCATAAAGGTGCTCCGGTGGGTGGCTTACTCGCCGTAGGGGCCGTTGTCTTCTTGAAATTTTGTTGGGGTGCTCCCCGGCTATTGCCCCGGCTTGTTCCAAAATTCCTCTTGCTCCCGATAACAACGGTGGCCTTCTTCCCGAATGTCTCAACCTCTAAGGCCTTATTCAACAACTCGGCCCATGTTCTTGGCCGTGAAACCCAACATGCCGATCGTATCCGATACGATAACCCTTCCTTGTATAGGGCCATCTTCCTCTCTTCTACCTTCATCAACTCGGGGTAGAATCTTCCCAATTCGTTAAACTTGTTGGTGTATTGTGATACCGTCATGTAATTACCTTGCTTATGCTTTAGAAATTGACTTGCCATGTCCGTCCGCACCGTTGCTTTGGAAAATACTCATTATAGAACATTGCCTTAAAGCTTTCCCAATCCGTCACTTTACCATTACCGCTTCCGTATAGCATCTATCCATGCTTCACTTGCACCCAAAAGGAAACTAACCGCCAACCGTGCCATCTCGGTCTCGTGGACATGTATGTTCCTACATGCCTTCTCAAAACTCCTTATCCACTCTTCGGCCTTCGAATGCTCGACATTCCCAAAGAAGTCTTGAACTTTGTTCCTCCTTAATCTCGTATACCGCCAATCGATGGTGCTTGCTCGGGTGCCGGTCTAATCCGGTGGGGCTTGTGGATAAACTCGGAGGGTATTCAAAAGGTATCTCTTGTCGTTGAAACTGGGGTTGGTGTAAACCGTAGGGTGGGTAACCAAGACCTTGTTGATGGTCAAAACAGGGGTGGAGGTGGTACGGTAGGTCGGGGAGTATGACCCACCTGGAGGAGGGTAAAAGGTCCGATGCCGCCGATGAGAAAACACCGGTGGAGAAGGGTAGCTCACCGCCGGGGGATAGATACTAGTTGCCGGGGGTACGTAGACCGGTGGAATGTCTCCCACTACGGTGACTCGTATAGGTGCTTCTCCCCGGTTCTCCATAGATGTAGTTGTACCTTGGTGGAGGGTGACTTACGGTGGCGGTACTAAACCCACCGGAACGTCACTTACCAAGGAAAACCGAACCGAACTTCCCACATGCCATTGTGGGTGTTGCTCCCGATGAGGTCGCAAGACAAACTCCGCCGAGATCGTGGTGTAGGGGTTGCGGTATGAGGGGGTGGAGTGGGGCTCGGGTGAGGTGAAGGATTCGCGCCTCACGAAACCGCCTCTAACAACGGCGTAGGACTCTCTCGACGTACTCCTGAAGCTTCTGCACCCGCTCCGGTTCTCGTGAACACCATCCTGATGATCAACGAAAACCAAATCGTTACTAAGAGGTCTAAAGAGAACTTATCTTAATAGAAAGAAAGCCTAAAAGACGCTTCGCTCTGATACCAACTGTAACGCCCCGTTCCCGGACACCGAGTCCTTATCCGGAAATCGAAACGTTCGGCACGCATAATATTAAATAAATAATATTACACGTAAGCCTCTACTACGTCGTATCAAATAAAAGCAAACGGAAGCTAAAAAGACTCGGGTAATTTTTTTCAAACATCTTAGAATAGAAATTCAAGAACTAGAGAAGGAAATGTAAAGTTATTACATCCGAAACAAAACCAACGAATCCAAAATTGTACGAATTCCAAAGTACTAAAAGTAAACTACAAAATCCAATAATAATCCAAATCTAGGAAATAAATAAAGAAATGAATAATAATTAATCAAAGTCTTCAACTCCGGCGTCCTCAAACGTCGTCATCAAAGTTCTCCTCGAACTCATCATTTACCTGTTCGTCTTCTCTCCCCCAAACACATAAATAAACATGCATTTGAGGTAAGTACAATGTACAAAGTAAGAAGTAGAAGCTACAATATGATTAAGGTTTATTATTAAAAGATTTGCCTTACTGAGACCGACTCGATCTAGGGTTCACTACATGCCCATCGACACGTCGTGACTATACGTTTCTAACTCGGCTTATCTTTGTTACATCATTACTCAAGGACACAATGCATGGTGAAAATTCCACCACGAGATATACTTGCCAACTACGGTGATTAGCACCGGTAGTCCCGGGATCTCCCCGGTATGCATATACGTTCGATGGATTTCCTCCACTACCCTTCACCTTTTGAGCCGTAGCGTTGTCCACCTTTTATGAACGTATCACATCGCCGATTTGAATCGGTGCCTAACCAAGAATAGATGACGTTTTAGCTTTTACTACACTTATGTAATTATTAATGTGAATTAACTAGTCACCTAAGTGTTTTCGAATAATACTCCCTTATCGGCTCTACTCCCTCACTTAGACAACTAGACATCACATCCTATCAATTACACGTACATTGATGAACCCTAGTTCATCAAAGCACAAGCCCTTTCATGCCCTTCCGACGGATCCGAACTTCAACTCCCTTTAAGAGTACATTCGGTGTTTTAACTGAACGAATCAGAAACTCAATCGGGGCTTGTTCATATTCATTTAATGTTATTTAATCATGAATTAAAGGTTTAAAATTCAAAACATAGCTTAAAACAACATTATATAGAAAACTGGGGCAGTGCGTGCGCATTACTCTGGAATGCGTGCGCATCCCTGCTGCACTTATTCTAAGCAATCCTGCATTAGGAATGCGTGCGCATTGCTAGCCAATGCGTACGCATCCTACGCAGAAAAAGCCCTAAAACCTGTTTTCCAACCCTTAACTGTCTCTACTCGTTTCCAAACATCTTGCACATGAATTATAGCAGAAAAACAGTAGAAAAACATGTCTTTTAAGATCCAAAACAAAACTTAATCCTTAAACATCATCTAAGCTTAAAACTTGATACAATATGCATCCAAAACATGATATACATATAATTGTCACCACACAACCTCTTGAATCGGACATCCTCTCTTATCTTAGGGGTCCTTCGCCGGTTAGATTATTAAATGACTACAACTATTATATTCTCTTTATTTGTCACCTTATACATGATTTTTCGTTCAATTTTTTTTTTCTTGTGTCATGTTTATTATTTTTGTCTTCTATTGTAACCTTTATTCCCACACCCACATGGTGTTTTCATATGCAATTTACTTTATTTTCAACAACTTATACTTAAGCTTTTGAGGAGAGTTGTCAACCCCACATTTTGGGTGGTTAATCATAAAAAAAAAATGGATAAAAAAATTTGATTACACGTATTGTTGAATTATAACCCGTTCAAAATCTTAACTTATCATAAAAGACATATATAGTTCACGTATTAAATTCAATTGACTTCAACACGCCTCCGTATACGACAAAGTGTTTTGAGTAACAAGCATATCGTAAACAAAGGTACATATTGATTAATCAATTATTTCAAAGCATGTGATACAATACAACTACAACACTTGGGCTATGTACCTCTATAGTTGTTGCTACTTTAAACGCTGTCCTTCAAGATTGTTGGGGCCGATGTTATATTTAGTTTTGGAACTGATAATGTGAAAAGTAGATGTTGATTGCTAAAGGTTTACTTTTAACACAAGCTACGCACGTGTACATGTATAGCAAAACTTGACAACATTTGGGCTCCACAGCCACACGGCGCACTCATCCTTGTCATCCGGGGGAAAATAATACAGTAATTGTGAAACATGAGATTCTTTGTCTGAAGCCCGAAGGTTTTCAGTCGGACCAATATTGTAACATACCTCATTTCTCACGTTCGAAAAGTGAGAGAACCATTGTTAAGATATAAGGTTGTGATATAATAAATTTGATAGCTTGAGTTTACCATTTTAGTCCAAGCGAGTACGATGAACGCTTAGGTAATTATGACTCAGGTAGACTGTTAGACCTGTGTTCGGGTCTTTACTGTTGGAAAAAATTAGCATTTAGAATATTGACTAATTATGAATAACTCCAAGGCACGCAAGAACGTTGTCTTTTAAGAGATGTTTCGTCTCATTCAAATGTCATTTAGGGATCAAACGAAAATCTCTTTTAGGATACAATGGAGGTGTTTGATTCAAACAGTGACTTGTTTGAATCAAACCCGAGGACACCGGAAAATTTGGTTCTGATGATGTTGTACTTGAAAAATGAATTCGTTTGCATATTTGTGACTTTTATAGGCTGAAAGTAACCCGACAAACGAAGTGAGGTACTTCTACACGAATGGGAAGGATCATATCAGTTCGTCCAAACATTGCACTTTTGTACAGGTGCATCACTTCGAAAAAAGGATGAGTTTGTTCGAATGAATGCATGTCAGTCCGAATGGATGCAAGAATCTTGTTCATGAACTGATGCTTATTCAGGTCGAACCCCGTTTCGTTGCGATAACATTAATTTGTACGGAAAGCTCGTATGCAAACGATTATAAAATATTTACTTTTTGAAAAAATATCTAAAATTTACTGGTAGTATCTGATGTAAATAACTTGATGATGCATTTCACGATGTTTTGTTCCCATTTCTCATGCGTTTATTGATGCTTTCATATCAATTCGCGTCATTATTTGCTTAGTTTCATCCAACATGTGTAGATGGTAATTATTATATAAAATATCATATTTTGATAGGTTTTGTACCGGTTTGGTAACCAGAGCGTCGTGTCGGGTTTACGCTTGGTATTTTGGTTATTGAAGGATTATAGGTTGACCAAAGGCTCGAGTAACGACACGTGTTGAGCCTAAACATGTCTTTTGAGGCCTAGAAGAGTGTGCCGGAAGCTATCGAGTTCAAACGGATCATTTGTCCTTAGTGCTTCTACCGTAGCCTATCTTCAACAGACATTTGACCCCACTTAGAGGCATTTTCTGAAGAGGACTTCCGCATGAAAGTTGTAGATCAAGAAACGTGCTTTCCAACTCATCTTGAATCACATCAATCAGAGGTCTACAACTCACATTATGTCCATTTTATTGAGCTACTGCGACTCCAGACCTATTACGGCGCACGCCAGAGCGTCGCAGAAATCAGTTTTCAGCATATAAACTTCATTTTTGGTCATTTTTATCATCTTCTTCCACCACCCTTTTTCTCTAGTTCTTGGAGGCAACATCCATGGGCTCTTCTAGCCGAGATTTAGCTCTTAATTTCAATTGTAAACATTAAGAATTCTTAGTTTAATTTTTAATTTACTTTGGTTGGAGCAAGATCATTACTTTTATGTGCCAAACTCCATTGAAGTCTTTTGAAGATTGAATGAAGCTTCCATCTTCAAGTTTGTAGCTTGTTGTTGGTAAATTATTATCTCTATTTTTTTTGTTAATTTCTCTCATAACCATGAATGTTAATTTTGACATGTTGGTGTTCATAGTTATGAGTGGCTAGTTTATACTAGCCAAGATAATGTTTTTGTGATAGTTTTTACCTCTATTGGTTGATTGAGAATGTTAGTTAGTATCTCATAGCTTCATGTGTGTTGCTATATTTTCCTATTTTCGTTGAATTGCTTGTTGGTGCTGGATTGATCACCTAGCACTTACACACACACACACACTTAGTTGAGACCGAAAGGAGAAACTTGGTGTGGGAGAAGGAATAGGAAAACCGAAAGGTAAAATTGACCTTAATTGGAATTCGATTTCTTATCCGGGGGTTATTGTTCATTCATTGCATTCAAGTTCTTAATAATGTTGAATCATTTGGTCTTGGATTCTTAGACCAAGGAGGAGGCATAGAGTAGTTCCATGCACTCGTATGAGGGGGAATCGCTAGTTTAGGAATGCACCGGTAACACACACTTGAACACTAATGGAAGGTTGGTAGGTAGTTCATTCCCATGATACTAGTAGAGATGTACTTGATCATTGCATTGTCTTGGCTAGGATTTTTATCTTTTTATCACCCTTTGTAGTAGTAGATCCTTAGATACATTTACTTTCTGTTAATTTGCGACTTAAATCAAGATAATAATAGCTTTTCGGTGTTCAGCCTCTCAATCCTCATGGATACGACCTTGACCACTTACTAGACTACAATTGACCCGGTATACTGTCGGTAAGATTGGACATCTAGAAAAGTTTGATCAAGTTTTTTGGCGCCGTTGCCGGGAATTCTGTAACGGTTGATACTTATATTAGCTCAAAATTCTTGAGAATATGCCAATCTTTTTCTAATCTCTTTTCTGTTTTATTTTGTTGGTGCTTACCTCTTTGGTAAGTCACCAAGTGTTATTTGATTGTGTTCTTGTTGTTTCTCTCTTTAGTGGATGAACCGTTCTCGTCGAGGAAAGGCACCCGACACCCCCATTGTTCCGGATATCAAAATCTTATGGATTTGGTTAAGGAGAAGAAAGGTAGTCAAGCTCGTCGTTGTTTGGAACTTAGTGAAGAATCTTCACAATATCCTATCAAGAAGAAGAAATGGATGAGAATCTTTTGAATGCGCAAGATGGGCAAGAACAAGGGAATGCCCAAGTTGAACAAAACCTAATCCCTCAAAATCCAAATCTTAATCCACCAAACAACAACAATCCACCACCACCAAATCCTCCACTTCCACCACTCAACAATAACCAAAATCCCAACAACAACCGAAACAACCACAACCAAAACCAAAACAACCGGAACAACCCCCCCAACCCAAGACCTATTTGTGATCAAACCGTGAGAAGAAATGCAACCAATAATCCAATCCTCTTACCCAATGTTGGTGCAAACAACTTTGAGATCAAGTCTCATCTTTTTGGATTGGTGGAGTCTATAGCCCAATTTCATGGAGACGATGATGAAGATCCACACCAGGGGTGGCGCTATTAAGTAAGATTTGGGTCAGTTGACCCTAAAAAATAGAAAAAAATTCATTGGTATTTTTTACACTATTTAAATTTTTTATACACTAATGTGTACTAACTGACCTGCTAAATTTTTTAAAAATATACCCTTGACCCATAATCCTATTTGGATTTTTAAAATTAATACTTACACACTTATAATATGATGTGTCGTTCTCGATCCCGACCCGTGTACATGAAGTCCTGCATCCGTCCATGATCCACACCACCACCTTTATCAATTTGAGGAGTTGTGTAATACGGCCAAGAGTCATGGCAATTATAGAGAGTTGACAATGATGTCGATGTTTCCTTTTTCATTAAAAGGAAAAGCTAGAGATTGGTTTATGTCACTCCCACATCACTCCATGACAAGTTGGGAAGATATCCAAAATGAATTTTTAAAGCAATACTTTACTCCGGGAAGGAATTTGGAATTAAAGGTTGAGATTGATAGCTTCAAGCAAGGCGAGAGTGAATCACTTGGGGATGCTTGGGAAATATTCAAGAGGTTGTTGAGAGCATGTCCCGACCATGGATACCCTTTAGATATGCAAATCCAATTCTTTTTCTGAAGGTTGAGGAAAGAGGCACGTGAGGAGGTTGATCAAGCATGTAATCGTTCCTTGATGATGAGTGTAGCACAAGATGTGTATGATGCCATTGAGAAAATTTTAAAGAATAACCTAATGTGGGAAACCGGCTCAAGAACAAGGAAAGTTTCTTTTGTGGGAGAGTCATCCACACAAACGGAGGTGCTAGCACAATTGGCATCCCTTAGTAAGAAAGGTGATGGAATTCAACCTAGCAAGAGTTCGCGGAGTGGAAATATTATTGATGAGGCTTATGAAAGCTTGAGGAATGATAATGTACCATTGGGATTAGTGAAACCCAGTGAATATTCAAAGGAAGAAGTGAGGTTTATGCAACAACACCGGAAGCTCAACAATGCTTACACCAACGCATACAACAATATCGTGAGAGGTCATCCCACTTTTCATTGGTCCGATAATTCAACAAATCATGGACCCGGACCATCTCTTGAACAACAACAAAGGGCATCAATCAACGCCAATGTGCAACAACAAGGTGAATACCAAGAAAATCCCTCTTTCCGACAATCACCACCACATCCTTTTTACCAACAAGCTCCTACTCAACATGCCTTCATTCAACAAAGTTCTCAATCAATGGAAGAGGTTTCTCAATGGAAAAATTTGATGGAAAACTTTATGGGTATAGTTGCTACTCAAGCTACTAATATGCAAACAATGATGAATTCTATTGGTGTGATTTCCCAAGATGTTGGCAATTTGAAAAATCCATGGTAAGTCAAAATACAAGAATGAGAACTATGGAAGAATCAATGTGAGGTATTGAAGACCATTTGACTAGGGAAGGCGAGAGAAATAGTAGTAGACCACCGGGTGGATTTCCAAGTAATACCGAGAAACCCAAGAGAAGTCAATGCTATCATCACCCGAAGTGGAAGGTTATATGGGCATAATGAACGCAGCAATGAGGTTGAAGAATATTTGAATGATGAGACAGATGAAGAGTGGAGTGAAGAAGAGGAAGAAATGGTTGATGGTTTCTTGAGAAATGATGGCTATGCTGAGGTGGAGGAAGAAGAAGAATGGATAAAAGTCCCAAGAATATTGAAAAATGCAAGAGCTGGTGATTTGAGGACTTTGATCAATGAACATGTTGAGAAGGAATCGAATAGTGGAGATCTGGTCCACACCGGACAAATCTCGGTCCAAACCGGGAATGAATCAAAAGTTTCTGGAAATTGCAAAAACTCGGTTCAGACCGGAAATAGCTTGGTTCAGACCGAGAATACATGGAAGAAAACAGGAAGTTTTGTAGAGAAGCCGGCTCAGACCGGGAACACTCCGGTGCAGACCGGAAACACTTTGGTTCAGACCGGAAGTACAGGAAAGAAGTCTGGGCATATTTCAAAGAAAATGAGGCATAATGATGACACATGGTGTCCACCAAATGCACAAACATTCAAAGAAGCTTCATCATCTTCATCAAACGACAAGGGTAAGGGAGGTATACATTCTAACCCTACTTTAATTGATCTTGAATCACTTCCCTATCCCCTTCGAGAGGAAATCAAAAAGATGAAGTTGGATAAGAAATATGCACGTTTTCATGACACTTTTCAGCACTTAACCATAAATATCCCTTTCATCGAAACACTCACAAACATGCCCGTGTATGGTAAGTTTCTTAAGGACATACTATCCAACAAGAAATGTTTGGAAGAGTATGAGACGGTGTGTTTAAGTGTGGAGTGTTCTGCCGTGCTTCAACACAAGCTTCCTCCTAGACTTAAATACCCCGGGAGTTTTACGATCCCTGATGACGGTTAAAATATACCTATTTATGTCATCAATTATAACCTTAAATCGGAGTTAATTATATATATTTCATATTAAATCACGTGTTTATATTTATTATTTAACGATAAGTGATTATTAATGGGATAATTGGTATTTAGCTGTTTTTTTTATTATAAAAGAGCAATTAATTGTGTGATAAATACGATTTTTGCGGATCATAAAGAATCGGGAAGATAATTATCACGCAATCGAGATATCTCAAGATAAATAAGGAAGAAAATCGGAGCATTAATGAAGAGACAAATCAGATCAGCATAGAAGAGTGAAGTGGGGAACAAGTCAGACGAAGCGAAATTGAAAACGCGTAAAGAGGGAGGCTCGGTCGACCGAGCCATGCCATTCGGTCGACCGAGCGTAACTGTTCGGTCACCCGAGCCTAATCAGATTAATGCGTGCATATCTTCTAGATTCTCCCTATGTCGGCTACAACTCCTATATAAACAGCAGCCACGATGCTGAGAAAAACACACCACTACAACACAAAACAATTTATACAATTTGAGTTTTAAGTTTTAGTTTTCTTTTCTTTTCTTTATGTTTGTTCATTGTGGATTCATTGGATTCTCCGGTTGGGGAGCGCATTAAAGAGTGGGAGTCACTCTCGTCTTCGAGGGTATGACTATTCGATTATGCAATCTTTATTCGTAGATCTGATGTATTTTATTATGGAGTAGTTTTTCTTGTATTGATTGCGTGATGTAGATTAATTTACGAACCCATGTGTTTTGGTTAGAAATGTTAAGAAGTAATCATGATTTGTACCAACACAGAACTGTGTTCGGTCGACCGAGACATGTCATTCGGTCGCCCGAGTGCTGTCATTCGGTTGACCGAGCGTGGTAATGTGTAGGGCAATATTATGATCGGCTTCGACTACGTCAGATTCTCTGAATTGGAATTAAAACGAGTAATTAAACCTGATCAACTTAATTATTTGTCATCATAATTTATCACGAAACCCAAAAAGTGATTGTTACTTAGAATATAGATTGAATCGGCATCTAAGAAGTACGCCTTACCCTAGGAATGTTGCTTAGATGATGTTACAGTTTATACCGGCATCCCTAGTTTCGTAATTGTGTCAGAAGTTATATGAGATGGAGGCATTAAAAAGCGAAGTCACGTAATGGAGGCACGATGATTTAGAGGGTCTAACCGGAGCTAAATCTACCTTAGGGGATGACTCCCGTAGTCATAATAATCAATCCTTAACGTTTGTTTTATCTCGTTATCATCCTAATTCACATGAGGGAGACTATTTGTTTAGATAATATCAACCGTATTATCCGTGTTTTAGTAGTCTTTAGTCTGTCTTTGTGGTCTTGTGTGTCTTGTGGTTGTCACTATTTTATTTACTGCATTTAGTTGGTCATAGACCGCCCTTTCAATTTAGTTCTAATAGGATAAAGTTGTGTTTTATTTGTGCCGAGTCTCTGTGGGATCGACCTCGACTCTATCTAGCTAAACTACATTTGAACCTAGTTCTCTTGCTAGTGTGTTAGTAGGCATCGAGTTAATAATTTAACTTGACCTCAATCAAGTTTTTGGCGCCGTTGCCGGGGACTCGAGTCATTAAATTAAAATATAGCTTATTTTGTTAGAACTGGATTCGTGAATATTCTGTGAATAAGAGTCTGTATATTAAACAGTGTCGTAAAAAAAATAAAAAATAAAATAAAAAGGGGGTTCGGTCGACCGAACCACAGTTCTCGGTCGACCGAGAGTTAGTTTTTTCTGTTTTTGTTCTGTATTAGTTTTATAATATTCTGCTTCTGTTTTCTTTACGTTTTCTTTTCTCAAACTTATTACGAGTCTGTTTTAGTTTTATTTAGTAGTTAAAGGCCTAGCCTTTACTAGTGATTAATTGTTTTATTGTTGTTTATTATTTTATAGTACGCTACTCGGAAATCGAAGGAACCGCTTGAACCTTATAATCCTGAAATAGAGAAATTTGCGAGAAGGAATAGGAAGTTAGCTAGGGAACTGGCTAAACAAGGAGAAGAGGATCCAAATCTTGAGGAAAGCGAGCAAGGAGTGGAAGAAGGACATACAACCGATCATTCGAACATTCCGAATCGAAACGAAATGGAAGGCAATCCGGTCAATCCAAACCAGGTACCTAATCCTGTTATTAATCCTGTTATCAATAATGCCAATAATGTGAATGCAAATGCTAATAATGAGAACCAAGCCCTAGTTCAAGGAGCGAGGCGTACTTTGCAAAGTTATGCAACGCCAACTATTGAACAATTCATTCCCGCTATCGTAGCACCGCAAGATGCTGCGGAAGTCTATCACCCTAGGCCTAATGTAATTCAAATGGTGACCAACTATTCTACTTTTCATGGAATTCGAACGAGGATCCCGGTGTTCACGTGACGAATTTCTTGGAAATCGTTAGCACAGTGAAACCAGAATTAATCCCGGAGGGTAACATTCGTCTTAAGCTTTTCCCTTTCACTTTGAAAGATAAAGCTAAGCAATGGCTTCTCTCTTTAGAGGCTGAATCTATCACTACTTGGGAACAATTGTTGCAAAAATTCATGAATAAGTATTTCCCCTTGGGAAAAACCTTTAAGTTACGCCAAGACATCCTAGGATTTAAGCAACAACCTGGGGAGAGTTTTGATCAAGCTTGGGAGCGTTTCAAGGAAGCTATGAGGAAGTGTCCTCATCATGACATCTCTCTTTGGCTTTTAATGCAAACTTTTTACCCTAGGTTGAGAGAGACTGAGAAAATTAGAGTAGACGCCTCCAGCAATGGAGCGTTTGTTCTTTTATCTCCTGAGGAGGCACAAGGGAAGATGGAGCAAATAGCGATGAATAGCCAATGGGGAGGCAATGACATAGCTACTGTGAAGATGGCCGCTGACATATTTGATGATAGTGCATCTACCAAAATCTTAGAACAACTTTCTGTTATCAACAATAAGGTAGATGGGATGCAAGAGAGGATGACAAGAGTAGAGAAAGGGGTTGGAATCGAGGTAGCACCTCAAAGTGAGAATGCTGGTACTGAAGAAGCCAATTATATCGGGGGAGGGTACATGCCTAATCATAACCATCCTGGATTCCGATATAGTGACACTAATGCAGTATAAAGGCCTAAACCACCTACCACTTATGTGCCACAGCAAACTAAAACTTTTGGTTGGGAAGCTGCGATAGAAAAACTGAGTAATGTCGTCACTGACAATATGGGACAACTTTCAAAATCTATGGCTGATTTAGCCACTAACTTTAGCCAATATTGTCAGAAGACCGATGCTAAGGTGACCAACCAAGAAGCTTTAGTCCAAAATCTCACTCACCAAATAGGACAACTAGCTGAGCAAGTCTCAACTAGACCTCCTGGAGGGTTACCAAGCAACACTGAGAAGAACCCTAAGGATTTGAATGCAATCATGACAAGGAGTGGAAAAGAAGTAACTCCACCATCCCTGCAAGAGAAAGAGAAAATCACAAAGAATAAGGATGGTGAGCCAAGCAATGAGACTAATACTTCCGAGTCTTTGCCTAAGCAAAGAACGTATAAAGAACCAGCTGGCCCTAGAGTTGAACTTTACGATAATAAGTATCCAATTTTCACTGATGTCGATCCTTCAACTCTACCTTATCCTCCACCAAAGCCGAAGCCTAAGTTTGATAATAAGAGGTATAAGAAGTTTGTGGATATGTTTAGTAAGTTACAAATCAATATACCCCTAGTTGAAGCACTAGCTGAAATGCCTTAGTACACCAAGTTTTTAAAAGACGCCGTCTCAACTAAAAGGAAACTTCTAGATTTAGAGACCATATGCCTTAATGAGGAGTGCTCAGCCATTCTTCAACATAAGTTACCCCCAAAATGCAAAGATCCGGGAAGCTTTCTCATTCCCCGCACCATAGGTAACGTATGTTTAAACAAAGCTTTGTGTGATCTAGGAGCTAGCGTGAACCCGATGCCACTATCTATTTTTCGGAAGCTAGGCATGAAAGATCTAAAGAAGACCTCAATCACACCGCAATTAGCGACCGTTCGTTAAAGAACCGTGTGGAGTGGTTGAGGATGTGCTTTGTAAGGGTTGAAAAGTTTGTATTTCCCGTCGACTTTGTGGTATTAGATATGGAAGCTAACTACGAAGTGCCCTTGATATTAGGGAGACCGTTCATGGCCACTAGTAGAACGCTAATTGATGTTTACAAGGGCGAGTTAGTGTTAAGAGTGAATGAAGAGAGAGTTGCATTCAATGTCTTCGACACTATGAAGCAACCTGATGATGGAGAGGATGCATGTTTCATGTTAGATTCCATTGATAGGATCGTTCAAGAATTTCAACAACATGAAAGTATCAAGGATTTCTTGGATGCTTTGTCTTAGAAGAAGAAGATGAAGTCAAGTACGTGAGTAGTGAGGAGGAGAAGATGATATGGCCAGGATGTAGTAGAGGGACCCCAAGGCCTGTAGAGGAAGTAAGCGCTGCGGCGATTGAAAGATTCTATCATAGACCAACGTGGCATAAGTACTTCGAACTCAAACTCACTGGTCAGAAGTTGAAGACCTCTTTGGAAGAACCTCCCACAAATTTGACTTTAAAACCTCTTCCTGCGAATTTGAAGTTTGTATTTCTTCAAGATGAGGCTTTGCCGCTAATTATATCTTCTTCCTTGACGGACTTACAAGAGGAAAAACTAATGAGAGTTCTGAGAGAGTACCGCGGAGCATTTGGATGGACCATAGCTGACGTTAAGGGCATTAGTCCTAGCGTATGTATGCACAAGATCTCCGTGGACCCTGAAAAGAAAGCGGTTGCACAACCTCAGAGGCGTTTAACCCCACAATTAAAGGAAGTGGTTAGGGATGAGGTTATAAAAATGTTAGAAATGGGAATTATATTTCCAATTGCTGATAGCGAATGGGTAAGCCCTATCCACGTAGTTCCCAAGAAGGGAGGATTAACGGTGCAAGCCAATGAGTTGAATGAGCAAATTCCTGTGAGGCTAATCACCGGTCATCGAGTATGCATAGACTTTAGGAAACTAAATGATGCGACTCGTAAGGACCACTTTCCTCTTCCCTTCATCGATCAAATGCTCGAGAGACTGAGCGGGCATGCTTTCTATTGTTTTCTTGACGGGTATTCGGGATACTATCAAATCCACATCTCGCCCGAAGATCGTGAGAAAACAACATTTACATGCCCATATGGGACATTTGCGTATAATCGAATGCCATTTGGATTGTGCAACGCCCCCGCGACATTTCAACGATGTATGATGTCATTATTTGCGGATATGGTGGAAGATTTCTTGGAAATCTTTATGGATGATTTCTCCGTATTTGGAGCCGATTTCGATTCATGTCTCGCACATCTAGCACGAGTGTTGAAGAGATGTGAGGAGACGAATCTTGTGCTTAACTGGGAGAAGTGTCATTTGATGGTTACGGAAGGTATAGTACTAGGCCACCGCATATCATAGAACGGAATAGAGGTGGATAGAGCCAAAGTTGAGGTGATCGAGAAATTACCCCCACCTACCAATCTTAAAACTTTGCGAGGTTTTTTAGGCCACGCCGGATTTTATCGTAGGTTTATTAAGGACTTTTCCTTAATCTCTAGACCTCTTACCGAATTATTGGCCAAGGATGTGCCATTCGTGTTTTCTAATGAGTGCATAAAAGCTTTCAACGAAATAAAAAGTAGGCTGATTACTGCACCCGTTCTGGTCGCACCGGATTGGGATCTTCCGTTTGAACTGATGTGTGATGCAAGTGATACCGCTTTGTTGGCGCCGCTTTGGGTCAAAGAAAAGATAAGATTTTTAGGCCTATTTATTATGCAAGCCGGACTTTGAATGCGCCCAAAGAAATTACGCCGCAACGGAGAAGGAACTTTTGGCCGTTATCTTTGCTTTTGACAAGTTTAGATCTTACTTAGTGGGATCTAAAGTCACCGTGTGGACGACCATGCGGCTCTTAAGTATCTCCTAGCAAAGCAAGATTCAAAGCCTAGATTGTTGAGATGGATTCTACTTTCGCCGCAAGAATTTGACGTAGAAATCCGAGATAAGAAAGGAAGTGAGAACGTGGTGGCCGATCATCTATCGCGCTTACAATTAGAGGATGGTGAGGAATTACCTGAGATAGGAGAATCTTTTCCTGATGAACAACTTTTCTCCATCACCACCATCAGGGGACATGATGATTGTGTTGCAGTTTCTTCGCGAATAGAGGTTGCGAAGGAGAAGAAGCAACCATGGTTTAGTTTGTTTGTTAATTATCTATCCGCAAAGTACCTACCACCAAATCTCACTGTCCAAGAAAGGAAAAAGTTCTTTAAAGATCTTAGACACTATTATTGGGATGAGCCTTATTTGTTTAAGCTAGGATCTGATAATGTTTTTCGAAGGTGTGTGCCAGAGGAAGAGTATAATAATATCCTGAAGCATTGTCATTCTTATGAAGTTGGAGGACACTACGGGGGAGATAAAACCGCGGCCAAAGTCCTCCAATGTGGTTTTTATTGGCCAACATTGTTTAAGGATGCACACCAATATGCAAAAGCATGTCATGCTTGTCAAATGACAGGAAATATTTCACGGAGGAATGAGATGCCACTAAAGAGCATCTTAGAAGTAGAACTTTTTGACGTTTGGGGAATAGATTTCGTTGGACCCTTCACTTCATCATTATCTAACCGATATATCTTAGTTGCTGTTGATTATGTATCCAAATGGGTTGAGGCCATTGCTTCCCCTACTAACGATGCTAGGGTTATGGTTAGATTCTTGAAAAAGAATATTTTTACAAGGTTTGGGACGCCTAGGGCAATTATAAGCGACAATGGTAGTCATTTTTGTAATAAACCTTTTTAAAGGGTGATGATTAAGTATGGAGTTCGACATAAGCTAGCAACTGCATATCACCCCCAGACTAGTGGGCAGGTAGAAGTCACCAATCGAGAGATAAAGCGTATCCTGGAGAAAACTGTCAATACGACTAGGAAGAATTGGTCGTTACGTTTAGACGACGCTTTATGGGCTTATAGGACTGCATATAAAACCTCGATTGGAATGTCACCGTATAGGATTGTTTTTGGAAAGGCATGTCATCTACCTGTGGAACTTGAGCACCGGGCCATGTGGGCAACAAGGATGTTAAATTTTGATGAGACATTGGCCGGTGAGAAGAGGATGTTAGAATTAACTCGCCTGGAGGAGTTTCGTTTAGAGGCATACGAGAATGCCAAGATTTTCAAGGAGCGCACGAAGAAGTTCCATGACAAGAAAATTCTGGAGAGGACCTTTCAAGAGGGTGATCTGGTTCTCTTGTACAATTCGCGCTTAAGACTCTTCCCGGGTAAGTTGAAATCAAAATGGTGTGGCCCATTTCAAGTACAACAAGTCTTTCCTTCTGGAGCGGTGGAGCTATTCAATTTTAAAGACGGGTCCAGATTTGTGGTCAATGGACATCGTGTGAAGCATTATCAAGGGCTTTCGCCTGATGCTGAGGAGGAGGTTTTGTACCTCGATGACCCTGTCTATGAATAAATCATCTTGAACTGAGTCGAGCTAGCGACTATAAATTTAGAACTACTACATATAACTATCTTTTTCATTTTTCTTTTTAATAAAGTAGCATGCGCCTATCACGGTTTTTTTTCATCTCGCCATGTTCCGAGTCTAAGTTCGGAATAAACGAGGTTTTTTCCTTGATAGCCGTCATGTGAGTTTTTATTTAGGTTTAAATCCCTTTTGGTCTTGTCCATGGCAGTATAAAGTAAAGTGGCTTAAACTGTTTTTAGATATTTATATCTAATTACTGCCACATTCCTTTATAACTTCCATAGACATGATATTTGACGATTTCGTGGAGCTTGTTTGCTTATACAGGATGTGTCTGTCTCTCCACGATGTGCCGATGATTACTCCGATATTGTTCTTTTACTTGGGAGCCGTTTCCAGAGCTAAGTCTTTCATCTTGAACTCTCATTTATTTTTGTCATTGAGGACAATGCCATGTTTAAGTGGGGGGCAAGGGACTTAGCTATATGTTAAAAATATATGTTGAAAAAGTCAAGGGGAACGGAATACTGAGACAATATTGAGCCAAATTTAAAATTTTTATGGATAAATGCCAAATTGTTTAACTCGTACCCTTAAACTTGTGAAGTTCTTATACTTAGAATTGATAGGAAATGAACCAAGTTGCGTGAGTACGTGGTCATATTATACTTTTGCGATAAATTGTTAGTAGACTTAAGGATATTCATGCCAACAATTGCAAGTAGTTAGGTATTGTTCAATTACTCAACATGTGAATCGTTTAGTACCGCATGAGTTATAATAATTGAAAGAAGTATGTGTACATTGCGTAGATAATTGGTTATGAGGACCTAGTGTCGATATTGGTCGACTGGTGTATTCCGATCTTCTAGCCAACAAAAGCGGAGTAATAAGCTTGGGACGTACCTGTGTTTTGACAATGCATTAAAACACTGGGTTTGTAGTAACATTACCAAAGTAGCCCCGCGCTTGTGGTAATATTCGATGCTATGCTTAATCTAAGATAGGGGGATACTCTATGAAAAGTTTTCTTCCTTGAGATTAGTAGTATTCGAAAAATATGCAAAATTGAAAAAAAATTTCGAATTTTTAGAGGCTTTGAGTAGTACTCGGTCTCCAAGTCCAAAAACCCTATAGATACGCTCTTGATTATTGTTCTAGTGCTTTAACCATTGCGAGACATAAGAAGTATGAATGCTGATGTTGGTGAATTTTGATATGAAGTCTGCATAAGCTCTAATCTTGCTACATTTATATAAGACCAATGCACATGCACACAATCACTTCGATTCATAGCGAGTAGTGAATAATGCTTATCTTATGAGCATGACTGGTATGAGTTGACTCGGGTTTCTTGTGTAAGTATGAGTTGACCACAGAAAATGTTGTCTTGGGGAATGACTTATTGATGCTTTGTTCGGGACGAAGCAAAGTTTAAGTGGGGGCATTTTGATGACGGTTAAAATATACCTATTTATGTCATCAATTATAACCTTAAATCGGAGTTAATTATATATATTTCATATTAAATCACGTGTTTATATTTATTATTTAACGATAAGTGATTATTAATGGGATAATTGGTATTTAGCCGTTTTTATTATAAAAGAGCAATTAATTGTGTGATAAATACTGATTTTTGCAGATCATAAAGAATCGGGAAGATAATTATCATGCAATCGAGAAATCTCAAGATAAATAAGGAAGAAAATCGGAGCATTAATGAAGAGACAAATCAGATCAGCATAGAAGAGTGAAGTGGGGAACAAGTCAGACGAAGCGAAATTGAAAACGCGTAAAGAGGGAGGCTCGGTCGACCGAGCCATGCCATTCGGTCGACCGAGCGTAACTGTTCGGTCACCTGAGCCTAATCAGATTAATGCGTGCATATCTTCTGGATTCTCCCTATGTCGGCTACAAATCCTATATAAACAGCAGCCACGATGCTGAGAAAAACACACCACTACAACACAAAACAATTTATACAATTTGAGTTTTAAGTTTTAGTTTTCTTTTCTTTTCTTTATGTTTGTTCATTGTGGATTCATTGGATTCTCCGGTTGGGGAGCGCATTAAAGAGTGGGAGTCACTCTCGTCTTCGAGGGTATGACTATTCGATTATGCAATCTTTATTCGTAGATCTGATGTATTTTATTATGGAGTAGTTTTTCTTGTATTGATTGCGTGATGTAGATTAATTTACGAACCCATGTGTTTAGGTTAGAAACGTTAAGAAGTAATCATGATTTGTACCAACACGAACCGTGTTCGGTCGACCGAGACATGTCATTCGGTCGCCCGAGTGTTTGTCATTCGGTTGACCGAGCGTGGTAATGTGTAGGGAAATATTATGATCGGCTTCGACTACGTCGATTCTCGAATTGGAATTAAAACGAGTAATTAAACCCGATCAACTTAATTATTTGTCATCATAATTTAACATGAAACCCAAAAAGTGATTGTTACTTAGGATATAGATTGAATCGGCATCTAAGAAGTACGCCTTACCCTAGGAATGTTGCTTAGATGAGGTTACGGTTTATACCGGCATCCCTAGTTTCGTAATCGTGTCAGAAGTTATATGAGATGGAGGCATTAAAAAGCAAAGTCACGTAATGGAGGCACGATGATTTAGAGGGCCTAACCGGAGCTAAATCTACCTTAGGGGATGACTCCCGTAGTCATAATAATCAATCCTTAACGTTTGTTTTATCTCGTTATCATCCTAATTCACATGGGGGAGTTATAATCTACTAGCGTAATCAATACTATTTGTTTAGATAATATCAACCGTATTATCCGTGTTTTAGTAGTCTTTAGTCTGTCTTTGTGGTCTTGTGTGTCTTGTGGTTGTCACTATTTTATTTACTGCATTTAGTTGGTCATAGACCGCCCTTTCAATTTAGTTCTAATAGGATAAAGTTGTGTTTTATTTGTGCCGAGTCTCCGTGGGATCGACCTCGACTCTATCTAGCTAAACTACAGTTGAACCTAGTTCTCTTGCTAGTGTGTTAGTAGGCATCGAGTTAATAATTTAACTTGACCTCAATCAATCCCATGTGAGATTGTGGGTTTTTTGTTTAAGAAGGTGCTATGTGATCTCGCTGCAAGCATAAACCTCATGTCCTATAATGATTTCATGAAACTTGGCATAGGCAAGCTTAAGCGTACGGAGATGACTCTCCAACTTGCAGATAGATCCATAAAACGTCCAAAAGGAGTCATCGAGGATGTATTAGTGAAGGTTGATAAATTTTACTTCCCCGTAGATTTTGTTGTTATTGTTAGGAAATCAATCGAGTAGCGCAGCAGAATTTCAAAAATTGATTTCCCAATCCAGGATCGACTTCGTTTAAACAATAAACATATAAGAGAGGGGATTGTAATACTACCTTGGTTGATCTAAAAGATTGACGCTTTGACCGTCCGGTAGGAGTAGATGTGCGCGATCCGTCCACGTGTCCGGCCTCTACCAGTAATCCACACGAGCACCTCGCCGGAATCCCGCCAATGATTGCTACTAGAAAAACTCAACTGCTAGGTCGACCTTTTCTCTCTCTAAGAAGCTCTCTTATTTTTCACAATAACAATTAGCTCTTGGAATTATGGTGTACAAAATAGCTAGACTATCCTCCTATTTATAATAGAAAGTGGTGCCCCTCTAGTCTCCCCAACTGATTGGGATTACCTTCTAGTAGATTGATGAGAGAGAAAACATTTTCCTAATAAAATAAGGAAAATCCCTTTGATTGATTTATCTCATTTAATAATCAATATCTTATATTCAATATATTTCCAAGATATATATTGACAATATTTTATATTGAATATATCTTTATCTTATTACCATAAATATATTTTTCCAAAATCAATTAATATCCAATATTAATATTATGGTAATCTCATTAATTAAATTGCACAATCCAAGTGTATCTTATGCACATAGAAGTGGTTCTTTAAAAGAACAATTATATGACAACAGAAAAACCATTTATTATATATGTATAATCATAAAGAAATAATAGAAATGATCCGACCCGGTCGGATCCGCTCTAAACCGATTGAGTTTAGGACACTATTTTAACAGTTATGGATATGGAGGAAGGGTACACTACACCCCTTATCCTCGGTAGACCATTTTTAGCAACGGGGGAGGCCGTGATCGATGTTCGTAAGGGAGAGCTTAGTTTGGGAGTGAATGACGAGAGAGTTGTCTTCAACATCTACACTTCATTTGTGGATGATTAACGGTGTGATTTTTGATTCCTTGTACAAGGCCATTCGGGTGTCCGTTTTGCATGCCGTTTGCGCCGCCGTGCCTTATCTAACGTTCTGATCGTGATGCGATACGTGCCTAGGAAATGGCTAAGGGATCAATGACAAGCTATGAAAACCTAGTCCTAGAGTCTCCGACCTAGGCTCAAGGCTAAGAACACACAACGTTTGCTCAACACGCTGATTCGTTCTTAAGGTGTGTCTTCTCTACGACGAAGAGAAAACACACTCGCAAGTGATTGTTTTTAAGCTTACTCGACTTAAAGAAGAGAGACTTCTCTCAATATAATATAATGATTTTCATAATTGATTGTTCATAATATTACAAGTAGAATGTCTTTATATAGGCTACAAAATAGAAGACTAACTAACTTCTACGCAATGTGAGATAAAATTTTCAGCACTTTATTTCCTAGTGGGCCTAACTTGACTATAATAAGCCCAAATGGCTTTTATTTGCTGAAAATAAACACTTGACCCAACATACTACCACATGGGCAACTCCCCTAATGGGCTTTTGGCCTTTTTTTACTAAAAACATCGTAAACGAACGGAAATAAATTAAATCAAACACAATAGGCCCAATAGACCTAATGGTTGTTTTAGTGGTGTTTATGCGGTGGATATCTGGCTTATTTGTGGATGATTAAACGTTAGCTAGCCGGAGTTGTGCGGCGGTGATGGGAGGAGGATGAGAGAGGATGTATTTTTGCAGAGCTTTGGCCTGCCTTTTCATTAGAATGTATATATGATTTAGGTTACACAAGCCCTCCTTTTATAGGAAGAGAATACTTAGGAGCTAAGTAAAAGGCAGATGTGGTGAAGCAGCTTAGTCACTAATCTTGCTTAATAAATAAGTAAACGAGTAAATATCTGGACTGCAAGTGGATGAAGTATCTCGGCGGCGACCACTTGGGGGTCGCATAGACCGCCGGCTTTTCTTGTCTCGTCTTATCCTACCCTGGCTCCCTGCTTCCTCTCAAGTATTGTGTGGCCTTTTAAGGGCCATTTGTCCGAGGTCGCGATCTGGCCCCCTAGTCATGGTGGCGCTTTAGACGGGGTCCGATGACAGCGACCTTGACTTGGTCCGATTGGCGTCGCCAGCGATGTTGTCGCCGGACCTCTATCTGGTGCGATGAATCAGAGGCTATTTCCGGGACTAAACGGTGGCGATATTATTTGTACGCATCACACGGGTGCATTAAAGACCTAAGCAAGGCAAAGTTTAGCTATAGACTATAAATTTAGCAACTACGGATACTATCTTTCTTTTTTACTTCTTAAGCATTATCTTTCGGTTGGCTTTTGTGCTTATTTGCTACATGCATATGTGAGTAATTTTTAGTGGTATCTTTCACGATGATCTGTATAATTTCCATCACTTCTACCGTATAATCCCGTCGAGCAAACGAAGTTAAACAAAAGCGCTACCAGGAGGCAATCCAAAAAAGTTAAGTATAATATTTTTGCTCTTTTGTGAGGCCCAGTGTGGCCAATAATCCTTTTGTGTCTACAGTTTGGTTGATACTTGTCATTCAATTGGTTGTTTTTCATGTTCATGCCCACCCAGCCTCCCTTTTATAGCATCCCGGTACTTGTTTAGACTAGTTTTGATTCCTTTTTGTTTCCCTAACTACTTTTTCTTACCACTCATTTTACATTGAGGACAATGCAAGTTCGTAAGTGGGGAGTGGGGACGTAGTTAGTCCAACAAAGGGTAATGTCATTAAATGTTTGAGAAACACTTAGTTTTGTGAATTTTTGAGCAATTCAAAGTTGAACAAACTATCTTTTGTCACGACTTATGGTTTTGCAATTGATAGAGTGAGTACCTCAACGAAATGTGTAACCTTGGTGACATGTAAGTGCCTTTTAATCGAGAATCTTGGTTTTTAGGGTGAATTCTTTGAGTACATGTATTCCGATCTTTTATTAACATGCAAACTTTTGTGCAATCATGTAAGCATGCTTCCATAGCAATTAGAACATAGGTTTGATATCCTTTTGAGGCGAAATAGAAAGGTGTTTGGAGTCGGATCTAGGGATGACTGTCATGGCATTTTTTTGACTCGACCATAGCCAAATGGCCATCCTGAACATATTTTCCACCAGTCCCCATCTCAGCCTTTGTAGAGTGGCGAGACCCCACTCGAAACTAGCCATTCATGATTAACCTTATTATAATCCGACCCTTAGCATAATTTTGGTCTACTTTCCCTTGGTGTCCCGCAAGTTTAGCAAGTCTCTATGTATTGTTGAGGTGATTACATTGGAAGTTGTGTTGAGAGTTGGATGACATTGTTTTGGCACAAGGTTGAGATGGTATCTTTTGAAGTTCGGAGTCCATTGGTGTATATATGTTTCTTAGTTAAAAAAAATCAAAAATCCAAAAAAAATTCCAAAAAGTAATAAAGCTCAATGAAGTTGTGAATAAAGTTCAATAAATGGTGAGTTTTGAAGTCAATTTTGGAGGACAAGTTCAACAAGTCCAAGTAACTCAAGCTTTGGGGAATTGCATTGATTTAAAGCGGTGTTTCTTATTTCTTTTGTTCCTTGTTAAGGCGGCCACTTTGACGATTTTTGCAAAAGGAGAGGAGATACCAATTCAACATTCTTGGAAGTGAAGGTGTACATGCTTGCTATCTTGCTAGTTCTCTTTGATATATCCTTTTTACCCTACGCTTAGCCAACTACCCGGGCCTAACGTTACAAGCTTGCAAGTCCTACCCGATCTAACTTCTTGACTCCGAATTCTTGATTAGTGGAGATTGATATCATTCTTAAGTCTATGGATTGAAACTAATAAGTCTTGCATGCATGATTTCATATTTGGTTGCTTGGTAACCAATTTGAGGAATATTCATACATACACACTCCATAACTTTCTTAGATTGCGGTTAACATGTGGTTATACGTACGATTAGTTACATCATCTAGTTGAGCTCTTACTTCTTGATGTTGTTGATAACGCCCTAAATGGTACCAATAATTATACCTTTATTCACCCTGAATTCTGCTCAAGAGAGGATAATAGGCTCGTTATTGTGTGGAATATGTGTTAAATGCTATGTAACGTAAGAACGTGACTGATATTGAAGAGGAAACAAGAACAGAGCAACAAGCTCTCAGTTTTACAATATTTTAGCAAATCAAAATCTAAGGAGGTTCTCTATGCTAGGTCGATATACCAATTTAGGAAAAAAAAAAGGACATAACAGAATTCTTAGAAAATGACAAAAGGTAGTAATGAATAAAATAACGGGAAATGAAAACTGGCATTGTGACGTGGCTGAAGTTTCCCTACATCATTCCATCCCTCCCTTTACGTGAGTTTCCAGCTTCCCTTCCTCCACTTGTACAGGTCCATCATCAACTGGATTATAAGGTGTGAAGTCTGCAATGTTGAATGTGGATGATATCTTCCAAGTATCAGGGATATCAATGATATATGCATTGTCATTGATCCTTGCCTTCACAGGATATGGTCCAAGTCTCCTGGGATGAAGTTTGTGATTAGCTCCACTAGGAAATGTTCTCGGTGAAATTTATGGTTTTTATCGCATTATTAGAGAACAATATCTTTCGTATTTTAGTAATTTTTAGAGAAAATTATATGTTTAAGGCGTGAATTTGAATAATGGGTTTAGAAGTGTCAAAAGTGTAATTTGGGCGCTTTTATGTGTTAAATTTATTGAATTATTATTATTTGGGGATGACTACATGTTTTCCATGTTTTATCTATGATGTAGATGCTTAATTTCGAGTGCATAAAGAGGATAAATGAGGCTCAATTCGAATTATAAGAGATAAATATGGAATTGGCTTGAAGAAGAATGGATAACTATGAAGAAATCCGATCCTCGACGCATATTAGACGGGCGTCCACCGATCCGGACGAGCGTCCGTGGAGTGGACCGGCGTCCATGAAGCGTCCGAGTCATATTTTACATATAGAGTCTCCGGACGCAAGCCGAACGAGCGTCGAATCTCCGTCCAAAGAAACGTACGAGCGTCCACCAAAGAAGACGGGCGTCCGGTGCCGACTTAACCCTAGCCGACCTAAAATCCTATAAATAGCGGCGTGTATTAAACCCTGGGGACATCTCATATACATTATTCCCTCATAACAAACCCTAGCAGCCGCATCATTCAAGGAGGAGAGTCAAAGATGAATCCTTCCATCCCAATGATTATGTCTAACAACATGATTGTTGGCTAAACGCATAGCAAGTGGAACAACCGAGAGGATATCACATCAACGTCATCACAACCATGATTTGTTAGTTTATCTTTAGTTATGATTTTGAATACTTTGTTTTATTTATCGTTTGAATCCTGATTTATTGGTTAAGAGTTTCATTAGATAGGAATGTCAATGAACCTCTATGTTGTTTGAATTTTTATGGAATTATAATTCAGCAATAGTTTTCTATTTCAATCGATACAATTGATGACGTTTTGAGGAATCATATATCGTTAGTTGGGTATTGCAATTTGGGAACGAATTGTTGATCTTGTTATGAATGTTATTTGTTTTTCTTGGAAAAGTAAACAAACCTTAGAAATTGATCTAAAGGAATTTAGTCGGTTTCGTGATTGATCATACCAATAAAACTCGTATTCGAATCATAAACTCGGTTGTCGATCGTTGAGTGATAGATTCTAGGTGTTCTACTTGTTTCCTTTTATAATTCGAAAACAAAATCGTTTATTTCAACGCTAGTCTTAAGTTTAGTTCATTACAACCTCAATTTTTGCCGTTCGTTTTCTCGCATATTTCCGGTTAAATCGTATCCGGACGCCCGTCCGTCTTAGAGGACGCTCGTCCACTCTTGAATATCTCTTGTTTGTTTGTTTGTTTTAGTTGTTTGTTTTATTTTCTTTCCTTTAGTTTTTAGTTTATTTCTTAGGTTTAGTTTATAGTTAGATTAATCTTAGTTTTAAGTAATTAGTGACATAACCAACTTAGGAGTTATACCTCAATCTCATCACTATACGATTCCCTTAGGACGACTCGGCAACACCTTATACTACGTACCTTATACTTGGGGTGTTCCGATAATATAAATTTAAAACACGTTTTTAACGAACAAGTTTTTGGCGCCGTTGCCGGGGAATCGGTAACGGTTGTCAGATTCTTCGTAGGTATAGTTTCTCTAGTTAGTAACTTTCTTAGGTTTTAGATTAGTTTTGTTTTCCTTAGTCTCAGTTTGTTTATCTTCTGTTTCCTGTTGTTTTTCTGCTCTGATCCTCGTTTTTTCAGCTTTTGAACGAACGTCCAATCATACAGACGCCCGTTCATTCTGAGAAAAATTCCCTTTTTATCTGTTTAACTGATCGAACGAGCGTCTGGCCTTTCCAAACGCCCGTTTGTTTAGTAAATACGCCTCTGAACTGCTTTTAGTACACCAGACGAGTGTCTATTGAACCAGATGCCCGTCCGGGAACTTCCCTAGACAAACGCTCGTTCACGATTCTGAACGCCCGTCCGTCTATCTTTCTTGTTCTTCTCCTTTCTTCTCTTAGCTTGTATTCCAAGGTTAACTCTTCTGTCAACCTGACTTTTAGTCAGTGTTGACTTCTCTCAGTTGTCCTCCTGGTTTATGCAAACCGAAGCAAGAAGGGACCTCTCCTTTTTGATCCAGAACCCGAACGATCCATCCTAAGAAGAAGGCTTTTTCCCGATCTAGACATCATGGCCGACCAAGTTCAAAATCCGAACCTAGTTCCTCCTAATCCACCCTCCCAAATCAAAATCCGGACCCTCAAGCTCGGTGAATCAGCTCCTTCAACAAATACGGTTTGTTACAACAACAACGAATCGACAGGTCGGGCTACAAAACCAATTGCAACAACTCCATCAAGCCCAAGCAAGCCCGGCTAAATCAAGACCCCTATGCCCCTTATCTTAACCAAGACTTCCCGGAGGGGCATAGACCTATTCGACCTCCGGATATGGGGCAAGTACATTTCGATCCGAAGAATGGAGTGGTTGGACCGGTCCAAAATAGCTCTTTTCATGGCAATCTTGCTCAAGAAGATCCTCGCTGACTTCTTGTCCACTTTTGTTCAAATTTGCGAAGCGAGCCATTATCCGGGTGTTGATTCCGAGATTGTTAAGTCGAAACTTTTCCCGTTTGCTTTAAAAGGAGAAGCAAACAGATGGTTCAAATCTTTACCCCATCACTCTCTCCATACCTGGGCCGATGTTAAAAGAGCCTTCGCTCGAAATTCGTTTCACCTGGAACGATAATGGGCCTTAAACGTGATATAGCTAATTTTGAGCAAGTAGAAGGAGAAAGCGTAGGAAAGGCCTGGGAAAGGTTGAATTTGTTAATGAGGAAATGCCCTAACCATGGATACACTCGACATGAGCTCCTAGAATTATTCTATCAGGGTGTTACTCAACCCAATAGAGACTATCTAGATTCCACAGCTCATGGATCTTTTCTGGGCGGAGGAGATGATGCTGCCTATAGGGTAGCTGAAACAATTGCCAAGAACAACATGTGGTCAACCTCTAGGAAGACCCATGTTGAGGATGATAAGAGTAAATCTGTTGCAAGCGATCCGGTGACACAGATGTTGGTTGCTCAAGTGGAGATGATAAACCAACAAATGGCAAATTTACAAATGCAACGGCGAAGGGATCGGCGGATATGAGTCTTACGGGAACGCAGCGAGCAATGAGAACGGAGATGAAGTAAATGCGATAGGCAACCGAAATCAAACTTTTCGTAATTTCAATCAAAATTCGGTCAATCAAGCTATAATCCAAACCGTAACTTTTCCGGGAAATCCGCGAAACGCTTATTATACGCCACACAGCGCATCCAATTCCAACCGGTCCTTCAACTCCAACAATCAAAGGCCCCAAGGCGGTTGGGCTCAAACACAAAATCCACGACCCACCTCTATCTCTCAAAAGAAATTCGATGAGCTAGTAGATATGGTGCAAGCACTAGCCACCGGTCAAAAGGCGATAGAGAGACAGTTGGCCGGATGGTGATCAACAAGCAAGCGAGGCCCCAAGGAAGACCGCCGAGTTACACGATAAAAATCCTAAGGCGAAGTAAGTGCACGTAATGCCATCACACCGCAGGTGGAATTATGGACAAGAGGAGGAGTTGAATGCGGTTACACTTAGAAGCGGAAAGAGAGTTGGACCCGAGAAGCCGTCGGGAAACGAGTAGCCCCTCCCGACGCCATGAGTTCGGGAGGGGATAAGCGACGACAAATACCGAAGAAAGCGACAGTGAGCGAGAGCCGCATGATAATGATTCCTCGGGGAAAGTGATGAGGATGTTGAAAAGAGTAGTCGATGGCCGAACCCCGACTAAAAAGAAAGCCGAAAAGTTTGTCGGATGGAAGGATAAGGAGGATGAAGCCATTAAAAATCAAATTCCAATCAATCATCCGAAAATCCTTCCTTATCCAAAGAAAGAAAAATGAGAATACTTTGAACTCGATAAAACTTACGATGGAGTGAGGAAGGCTGCTTAGAGAAACCATGGTGACTATGCCTCTTGCCGAAGTGTTAAGAATCGAGATGCCTAAATGCTCCAAGTTTCTTAAGGACGCCCGTGGAAGTAAGAAGAAGGCGAAAGGAATGGCGGATGAAGTGCTAAACGAAGAATGCTCGGCAATTTCTCAGAGCATTGCAATAAAACGTGGTGACCCCGGACGACCTTCAATCTCTTACATGATCGAAGGCCGCATGTTCCACAATGTCTTATGCGACTCTGGTGCCTCTGTTAATGTGATGCCTTTGAACATCCGCAAAAGTCTCGGATTGGACAAAAGGCTAAGGGAGCGCCCCGTCTCTCTTCAGTTGGTGGACAAATCTAGCCGTTTAGCGGCCGGTTGCGTTAACAATGTCCTTACCCATGTTAAACAATTGGTGTTTCCAACCGACCGGGTTATATTGGACTACCAATCGACAAGGAAATGCCCCGATCCTAGGCCGGCCTTTCTTGGACACCTCTCGCTGCCACCATTGACTTCCACACCGGCCAAATTACCTTGAGAATAGGAGACACTTCCATTTCCATCGAGCAAGGTAAAAGTTCGAAGAATCCCCAATTCGGGGAATTTCATTCATTGAAGCAATTTATGGGGATGAATCTGACCCTGATGAAGAGCTCGCAGAGACAGGAGCCCTGGATGTCATAAATCACGAAGAAGAAGAAAACAACTGTTCAAGAGCCGTAGTCACTGTAGAGCTGTCTCAACAACTTGCGCATACTGAGCCTATAAGTGAACAGAAAATTTGGGACATTCCGGGGATGAGCAGTGGTGATCTGAAGGAGCTCAATCAGGCAGACTTTAACCTTGCCGAAGAGGAAATTTTAATGGGAAGCTGGGATGAAATCGAATTCTGGAGAGAAGCTGCCCATTGGGAGTTGGATGATTGGGAGCAACTTGCAGATGAACTTGAAGAAGAAGAGCTTAAGAAGATGATTGCACATCGCAAAGAAAAAACGGAAGCTGACAGGGAGATCCCTTTTGATGACGTTATTCAATACCTTTCTGGGATAACACCCCAGGAAGATGAAGTGTTCTTCAGTCAACCGGTCCTCACTCAAAAAGAAAGAGGTGGTCCGTTAAAATCGAGTATCGACCAACCACCTGCTGACTTAGAGCTGAAACCACTTCCGCAGCATCTAAAATACATCTTTCTTAAAGACGGCGATAAGTTGCCTCTAATCATCTCATCTAAACTCGAGCCTGAGCAAGAGGCGGAATTAATCAAAGTGCTTGAAAAGCATATCCTCGCGTTCGGATGGCAAGTGGGCGATATCAGAGGAATCAGCCCAGATGTATGCATGCATAAGATCCGAACGGAGGAAGGAGCGAAAAAGGTTAGACAACCTCAAAGGAGGCTAAACCCGCACATGCAGGAGGTTGTCAAAAAGGAGATCATCAAATGGCTTGATATGGGGATTATTTATGCCATCGCCGACAATGAGTGGGTCAGCCCTACTCAAGTTGTGCCAAAGAAGGGGGGTATTACCGTAGAGAAAAATGAAAAAGGGAAGAAATTGCTTTACGCCTTGTGATCGGTTATAGGGTGCATTGATTATCGCAGATTGAACGAAGTCACCGCAAAAGATCATTTCCCCTTACCCTTCATTGACCAACTAATTGAAAGACGAGTGGTCACAAATATTATTGTTTCCTCGATGGATATTCGGGTACTTCCGGATAGCCATCGATCCGAATGACCGGGAAAAGACCACGTTTACGTGTCCATCCGGTACTTTTGCTTTTCGCGAGAATGCCATTCGGCCTCTCGCAATGCACCCGCGACTTTTCAACGGTGCATGTTAGCCATTTTTGACGGACTTGTAGAGCAATGCATGGAGGTCTTTATGGATGACTTCTCGGTCTATGGCGACGACTTTGATGAGATCTTAAGGAATCTAGATATGGTACTCCGGCGATGTGTTGAGAAAAATTTGGTGCTTAACGGGAGAAATGCCATTTTCTAGTTGACGAAGGGATTGTTTTGGGACACAAGTCGTCCGGTGAAGGTATTCGGGTGGATAGGGCTAAAGTAGAGGCCATTGAAAAAATGTCATATCCAAAGACAGTTAAGGAGGTACGAGGATTCCTGGGACATGTAGGCTTCTATCGGCGTTTTATTAAAGATTTTTCGACTATAGCAAAGCCGCTATCCAACTTTCGCTTTGAAAGAGGAAGTAGAGTTCGTGTTTGATGATGCGTGTAAGGAAGCTTTCAAATGCTTAAAGGATAAGTTAACCGGTGCCCCCATTCGATCGCGCCCGACCGGACTAAACCTTTCGAACTCATGTGCGATGCCTCTAACTACGCTATAGGCGCGGTTCTAGGGCAAAGAATTGACAAAAAGTTCGACCAATCTACTATGCGAGCCGAACTTTGAACCCAAATCGGTGTAACTATACTACTACAGAGAAAGAATTCCTAGCGCCGTTTTTGCTATGGATAAGTTTCGAAGTTACCTTCTTGGGTCTCGAGTTGTGGTTTGGACAGATCATGCGGCATTACGCTACCTCATGGAAAAAGCGAGCGCCAAACCAAGGTTACGAGATGGATTCGATCCTATAGGAATTTGACCTTGAAATTAAGGATAAGAAGGGTAGCGAAAATGTTGTAGTGATCACCTATCTCGCCTAGTGAACGAGGGTGACGAAAATCCGAAGGAAATAGGCATTGACTTTCCGACCGAGCGAGTTAATGAGGCCGGAGAATGTGAGGCCTTGGTATGCTTTGATTACGTCAATTACTTAGCGACCGGACATCTAGAAGAGATGACGTATCGAGAAAAGAAGAAGTTTTTCGGTGACTTGAAGTATCTCGTATGGGAGGATCCACATTTGTTCAAAGTCCGCAAAGACGGGTTGCTTAGAAGGTGTGTTCCGGAACATGAACAACTGGATATCTTAGAGCAATGTCACAGTGGCCCTGCTGGTGGACACTACGGAGCACCAAAGACTGTTGCGAAGATCCTTCAAACTGGATTTTACTGGCCTACTCTGTTCAAAGACGCTGAAACCTTTTGCAAAGGTTGTGATAGATGCCAAAGAGTAGGGAGGCTCAGTAATAGGATGGAGATGCCTTTGAGGCCTATTTTGGAATGTGAAGTCTTCGACGTGTGGGGCATCGATTTCATGGGACCTTTCCCATCATCGTGCGGTAATAAATATATCCTAGTCTGCGTTGACTATGTTTCCAAGTGGGTAGAGGCTATAGCCACCCAAACCAATGATCACAAAGTTGTAAAGAAATTCTTGCAAAAGAATATCTTTACTAGATTTGGTCATCCTAGAGCCCTTATCGGTGATGAAGGTTCGCACTTCGTAATGCACCGCTAGATAAAATTCTTGAACGATATGGTGTCAAGAATAAGATTGGTACACCATACCACCCCCAAACCAAGTGGCCAAGTCGAAGTAAGCAACGAAGTCTAAAGCGGATTTTGGAGAAAACGGTGAATTCGAATAGATCCAACCGGAGTCCGAAATTGGACAACGCACTCGGGCTTATCGTACTTGCGTTCAAGACCCCTATGGGTACGTCGCCCTTTCAAATGGTTTACGGCAAGGCATGCCATCTACCGGTCGAGCCGGAGCACAAAGCTTACCGGGCTATTAAATACTTGAACTTCGATAGCCGGCTACGTGGCGAGAAAAGATTACTTGCAACCGCATGAGCTCGATGAATTCGGACTCGGGGCCTACGAGAACGCAAAACCGAGCAAGGAAAGAACGAAAGCGCTCCATGATGCTAAAATAAAGGACGAGAGATTTCAAGATAGGAGAGATGGCTTTACTTTACAACACCGATTACATACGTTTGCCGGCAAGCTTAAGTCCGGATGGTCCGGACCCTTTGAAATTGTCGAAGTTCATCCGGGAGGAGCGATTTCCTTGAAGGGGTACGGCGGTCAACCTTTTAAAGTAAACGGTCACGGATTAAAAAAGTATTTTGGCCAACCTTATGAAGTACACGAGGTCATCTACTTTCAAAAGTTGGTTGACGTGCTCGATGTGCCGAATTGTGATGAGATTCCATCCGATTTCTTTGCTTCGAATGATGACATTCTTACCCTTACGAAGCTTCCACCACGATCCCCGAACCTATCATTCCGCTAGTGCCACATGTACGAGAAGTTGAGACAAAGACGAAAGTCGGTCTTGTTCGGAGAACCAAGTTAAAAAACTTGGTAGGGCATTTCACTTGTGGAGGTTGTGGTCAAACCTCGGTCCTTCACTCGATTCTGATGATGAGGTGGCCGCATTTAAGCCAAAGTGGCCCGACCCGGGTTGACTTTGAAGAGTATGTCAAGCTAATGACATAAAAAGAGCGCTTTTAGGAGGCAACCTAGCTTTGTTTCTTTTCTCTTTAAGTAAGCTATTTCTGTTTCAGTTGTAGGAGTAGTACCTTGGTTGTTTGAGTGAGATGTTGTGTTCCTACGAGTTGTTGAATGTTTCATTTATGTTTATTCACATACCCCTTGTACCCCGAGATTATATGTATGTCGAGTGTTGCGTATACCTTAGAGCGAGTTCGAGCTATTCTATCCAATGTTGTCAATTCGAGTTGCGGTGGTACATTCATGCTACGGCCCGACTTCGCTAACTTTCATCCGACAACCACCGTTGAAACCAAATAAGTTTTCTTTTCTTTTATTTGCACATTCTGAGGACATAATGTGATTTACGTGTGGGGGGGTGTCTGGGTATGTTTTTATGCTATATCTTTGAAATTTAAATTTTTTGTGAGTCTCGAGCATATGATTGAAACTGCAATGCTTGCTAGTTGTAGTTTTCTAACGATGATAGTATGTGACTTAGTGAGATAATTATAGCGTGTCTTTACTTTTATGGAGGTAGTATTCGTTTTTCACGTTCACGAGGGCCATTGATTTTGAAGCACCGCTTTTTGAAGTATATCCTTTCATTATTTTAATGGTTTATCTTGGGAAGGTCAGTATAGTAACACCTTAGTTAGACCATGTACTGTGAATATCATAAAGTTTGAATGTGATAAGTGAGATGTAACTTATGTCTTTTAAAGAAAAAAGTGAATAAATAAATAAATAAGTAGTGAATTATTAGTAAATACGTTTGTCGAAAGTCAAGGTTAATGATTTGAGTGAGGTAGGGTATACCACGTATGTACTATACCACTATGATGACCAAAAGCTCACGATAGTCAGTTTATAGCTACCTGATGATTTGAGTAGGTAGGGGATTATCACGAAATGTCCTACTCTACTATGACGGGTAAGAGCTTATTCGATATGCGTTGAATTTGAAAATTTTGAAAAATGATGAATAAGAATAAAAATAGAGTGAAGTCTTTGTTATCATGGATCTTTAAACCCAGTAGAACCGCATGATATGCTGTAGGGATTATCCTACGAGTGCGTGGGAAGGCTTAGTGTGAAGCTATTACTTCCGTACCTAGGATAGTCATTGAAATTTTTGAGAGGATATTCCTTTGAAAGGCTTGTTAAATTTGAGAAGGGCTTGTCACACATACACTGAATCTATCTCTGTGATGGTATTGTTTGCTATAGTTGTTATATCTTTTGTTACGTGAGTTGGAGATCTATGTGGAGTGCATGAAAGTTGAGCTATAGTTTTGATTGTTTTGTCCGGGACGAACAAAAGTTCAAGTGTGGGGGAGTTGTTCTCGGTGAAATTTATGGTTTTTATCGCATTATTAGAGAACAATATCTTTCGTATTTTAGTAATTTTTAGAGAAAATTATATGTTTAAGGCGTGAATTTGAATAATGGGTTTAGAAGTGTCAAAAGTGTAATTTGGGCGCTTTTATGTGTTAAATTTATTGAATTATTATTATTTGGGGATGACTACATGTTTTCCATGTTTTATCTATGATGTAGATGCTTAATTTCGAGTGCATAAAGAGGATAAATGAGGCTCAATTCGAATTATAAGAGATAAATATGGAATTGGCTTGAAGAAGAATGGATAACTATGAAGAAATCCGATCCTCAGCATATTAGACGGGCGTCCACTGATCCGGACGAGCGTCCGGGAGTGGATCGGCGTCCATGAAGCGTCCGAGTCATATTTTACATACGAGTCTCCGGACGCAAGCCGAACGAGCGTCCGAATCTCCGTCCAAAGAAACGGACGAGCGTCCACCAAAGAAGACGGGCGTCCGGTGCCGACTTAACCCTAGCCGACCTAAAATCCTATAAATAGCGAGCGTGTATTAAACCCTGGGGACATCTCATATACATTATTCCCTCATAACAAACCCTAGCAGCCCGCATCATTCAAGGAGGAGAGTCAAAGATGAATCCTTCCATCCCAATGATTATGTCTAACAACATGATTGTTGGCTAAACGCATAAAGTGGAACAACCGAGAGGATATCACATCAACGTCATCACAACCATGATTTGTTAGTTTATCTTTAGTTATGATTTTGAATACTTTGTTTTATTTATCGTTTGAATCCCGATTTATTGGTTAAGAGTTTCATTAGATAGGAATGTCAATGAACCTCTATGTTGTTTGAATTTTTATGGAATTATAATTCAAAGCAATAGTTTTCTATTTCAATCGATACAATTGATGACGTTTTGAGGAATCATATATCGTTAGTTGGGTATTGCAATTTGGGAACGAATTGTTGATCTTGTTATGAATGTTATTTGTTTTTCTTGGAAAAGTAAACAAACCTTAGAAATTGATCTAAAGGAATTTAGTCGGTTTCGTGATTGATCATACCAATAAAATCGTATTCGAATCATAAACTCGGTTGTCGATCGTTGAGTGATAGATTCTAGGTGTTCTACTGTTTCCCTTTTATAATTCGAAAACAAAATCGTTTATTTCAACGCTAGTCTTAAGTTTAGTTCATTACAACCTCAATTTTTGCTGTTCGTTTTCTGCATATTTCCAAGCAAATCGTATCCGGACGCCCGTCCGTCTTAGAGGACGCTCGTCCACTCTTGAATATCTCTTGTTTGCTTTGTTTGTTTTAGTTGTTTGTTTTATTTTCTTTCCTTTAGTTTTTAGTTTATTTCTTAGGTTTAGTTTATAGTTAGATTAATCTTAGTTTTAAGTAATTAGTGACATAACCAACTTAGGAGTTATACCTCAATCTGATCACTATACGATTCCCTTAGGACGACTCGGCAACACCTTATACTACGTACCTTATACTTGGGGTGTTCCGATAATATAAATTTAAAACACGTTTTTAACGAACAGGAAATCTCTCCTTTCTTACATAAATCATCACTAAGTCACCAGGTTCAAAGATCATTTCTCTCCTCTTCAAATATAAACTTGGTTGGCTTCTTCCAGGTGCTTCTTGATTTCTTCATGTAGGGTCTGAACTCCCTCAGCCATCTTTCCTGCTAGTCTGTTCTTCACTTCTGTTGCGGGTGACAAATCTGTGATCATGTTAGGGGTCTTGGTATAAACAATAGAAAAGGGTGAAGCTCCAGTAGATCTGTTCTGCATTGCATTGTAGGCAAACTCAACTTGGGCAATGGCTACATCCTATTGTTTTGGTCTCTTTGCTGCACACATCTTAGCATGTTTCCCAAAGTTCTGTTCACCACCTCTGTCTGTCCATCCGTTTGGGGATGGTATGCACTACTGAATTGTAGTTGAGTCTGGAATCTCTTCCACAGTTCCCTCCAGAAATGAGAAATAAATTTGACATCTCTGTCTGAAGTGATAGTCTTAGAAAGCCCATGTAATCTGACTATCTCTCAGAAAAATAGTTGGGCCACATAACTCGCATCCATCACCTTCTTGCAAGGCAAAAAATGAGCCATCTTGGAGAATTTGTCTACCACAACACAAATGGAATCAAAGTGTCTAGGGGTCTTTGATAGTCCTAACACAAAGTCTATTGAGAGGTCTTCCCAGATTGTACTAGGTACGGGAAGGGGAGTATAGAGTCCTGTATTTTGTCTGGTACCCTTGGCAGATTGACATACACCACAGTGTTTCACAAACTTGCACACGTCCCTTTTAAGTTGAGGCCAATAGAACCTCTCTTCCACTAAAGCCACTGTTTTGTCCCTCCCACTATGAGCCGACATACCCCCTTCATGAATTTCCTTAACCAAGTACTCTCTTATTGAAGTTCTAGGGATGCACAGTTGGTTTCCTTTAAACAAGTAGCCCTGGACTAGGTGATAGTCTTCTAGAAATTCTTTCCCTTGGCACTTCTTCCAGGTATCATTGAAGTATGGATCATCTTCATACTGTTCAGGGAAAGAGCTGAAGCTGATTAATTCAGTGTGGAGGGTGGTCAGTAAATTCTGCTTCCTACTGAGGGCATCTGCCATAGTATTAAGATTGCCTGCCTTGTGTTGCACCACAAAAGAAAATTTTTGTATGTAGAGGAACCACCTTGCATGCATCCTATTTATGTGCTTCTGAGTGTTAATGAATTGTAATGTTCTATGATCAGAATTTAAGACGAACTCCTTCTGGATCAAATAATGTTCCCATTGTTGTAATGCTCTCATTATTGCATAGAACTCTTGCTCATATGTGGTCCAAGTTGATCTAGCGGGTGAAAGCTTCTCACTGAAGTAAGCAATGGGCCTGCCCTCTTGACTGAGAACTGCTCCTATTCCTAAAGATGATGCATCAGTATCTACTTGGAACACTTTGTCAAAATCAGGGAGTATCAACACAGGGGCAGTGGTGAGCTTCATTTTAGTCTCCTCAAAACTAGCTGTTTGCACTTCTCCCCACTTGAAGTTTCCCTTTTTAAGACATTCAGTAAGAGGTGATGTGATCATGCTGAACCCCTTGATGAATTTCCTGTAAAAAGAGGCCAATCCCAGGAAACCTCTCAAACTAGTGATGTTAGTAGGGATAGGCCAGTCCCTTATAGCTTATACTTTCTTAGGGTCTGTGTGTATGCCGTCAGAACTAATAATAAACCCCAAGAACAGTAACTCAGTAGTCCCAAAAATGCACTTCTTCAAGTTCATGTATAGGCTGTTTTTTCTCAAGGCTTCAAACACTAGTTTCAGGTGTTTGGGATGTTCTGCAACTGTGGAACTATACACCAAAATATCATCAAAATAGACAATGACAAATTGATTAAGGTAGGGCTTTAGTACCTCATGCATGAGCCTCATGAAGGTGCTTGGTGCATTGCACAATCCGAAGGGCATGACTAGCCACTCATAGAGCCCTTCTTGAGTCTTGAACCCTGTTTTACACTAATCCCCAGACTTGATCCTGATTTGGTGGTATCCACTTGTCAAATCAATCTTAGAGAAGATCTTGGCTTTGGTCAAATTGCCAAAAAGATCATCCACTCTTGGCATAGGAAATCTGTACTTCACAGTTATTTTGTTAATAGCCCTGCTATCGGTGCACATCCTCCATTGGCCCTCTTTTTTTGGCACAAGTAAAGCAGGCACAACACAAGGACTAGTGTTAGGCCTAATGATCTGTTTTGCCAGAAGTCCATCCACTATATCTTGCAAGATTTTTTGTTCCCTTGGGCATAATCTGTAGTGTGGCAGATTGGGGAGTGTTGATCCAGGCATGAAGTCAATGGAGTGCTGAATATCCCTCATAGGTGGTAAACCTGATAGAAGTTCAGTAGGGTATAGGTCATTGAATTCTTCCAGTAGTTGTTGGATGTTCCCTTTTAACTCTTATCTTCTTTGTGGTTATGGAATTTCCTTGAAGTATAATCCAAACACCTTGGATTCCCTATTCAATTCTGATGTGAATTGTCTGCCAGATGTGATCATTAGCTGTGTAGTTGGTTTCTATGGGCCCTCCTTCGTTACTTCCTGTTGTTGCATTGGAACCAAGACTATCTTCTTGCCATGCCAGGACAGGGAATAGGTGTTGTCCCTCCCTCTATGTGTGACATCTCTTTCATATTTCCAGGGCCTCCCCAGAAGTAGATGACATGCATCCATCTCCACTACATCACAAGTAACTTCATCTACATATATTGAAAACCTGACCCAACATGTTTCACTGACCTTTCTTTCTGGTCCCTTCTTAATCCACCCCATCTTGTTTGGGTGAGAGTGAGGGCTGGTGGTCAATCCCAAGGCTTTGGCAGCAGATTTTGAGAACAAGTTCTCACTTGCCCCACCATCTATTATCACATCACACACCTTAGAGTTGATGGTGCATCTGGTTCTAAACAAAGCATGTTTTTGAGTTGGGCTAGGTTCCGCCAATAGCATTCTCTCTACAATGCAATTCAGTAGGATCCCCTCATCTCTCTCAACTTCCTCATATTCTTCTTCTTCATGTTCAGTGGAATCTTCTTGGTCTTCTCCCTGCTTGTCTAGGTATGTCACCTGCTTTCGTTGGGGACAATCACTGGATTTATGTCCTGGTTGGTTGCACTTATAACATTTAGGGGCAGCAGGTCTAGCATAGGGGTTTGCATTTTTTCCATCAGTAGGTTTGGTTCCTTTGGATTTGTCAGGGTCACTGTTTTTAGATTGAAGGGAGCTCATGGGTTGGGGGTAATTGCTATTGAACAACTTCTTGCTAGGGTTCTTACTAGATTTTCTCAGAATCTGCTTCTCCACAGTATATGCCATGTTCACAGCCTCATTCAAACTCCATATCTGAGCCAGTTCTAGCTTCTCCCTGAATTCTTCCCTTAACCCTCCTATATATCGGGTAGCCAGGAGTTCATCTCCTTCTGGTGTGTTAGTCCTAGACCCCAGTTTAAAGAACTCATTGGTGTAGTCTTTCACAGTCCTATCACTCTCTTTGCAACTGTAAAACTCCAAGATAGTTTGCTTTTGATAATTAGTAGGGAGGAATCTGCTCAACAACAGCTGTTTCATTTTGGCCCAGTTATTAATCTTTGCCTTGCCCTTCAACACTCTGCTATTTTGAATCTGTTTCCACCAAGACCTAGCCCCGCCCTTGAGTTTATATGAAACTAATTTGCACCGTAAATGCTCATGGGGATTCATACCTTCATAGAAGTCTTCAATGGAGTCTAGCCAGTCTAAAAAGTCCTCCGGCTGCATCTTACCGTCAAAAATGCCAATCTCCATCTTCAACCGAAACGGCTGTTTGTTTGACGGAGTGTAAACCCTGTTTGACAGCCTTTGGAGTTCGGATTTGTCCGCCGCTTGAGTTGTCCAGTCTGGTGGTTCGGAATCGGAGTCGGAGCTGATTCCATGTGTTTCCGGTGGTCGTCCTAAGCTGTCTCTTATGGATCTGATTCTACTGGGCATCTCTGATGAGTGACGGTTCACGTTACTTCCTTCCGGTAGAGCGTTCTTTGACTTCTGTCCCATATCCTCTTCCACCGGAGTGCGTGTAACGTCACGCTCCACCGATTTCGGAGTTTCCGTTTGTCTTGGCCTGAGTTCCTTGACGATCTTCTGCATTTCGGAGATGAATGAATCCATCTTCATTTCCAGATAAGTGACTTTTTCCCGAAGGGACTTCAAATCTTGAGCAACGTCTGAGATTTGGCTGACTTCTTCACCGAGATTCGACATCAGCGGAGCAAGGGAAGAACCTTGTCTCTTGATACCAAATAACGTAAGAACGTGACTGATATTGAAGAGGAAACAAGAACAGAGCAACAATCTCTCAGTTTTACAATATTTTAGCAAATCAAAATTTAAGGAGGTTCTCTATGCTAGGTCACATATATACCAATTTAGGAAAAAAAAAAGGACATAACAGAATTCTTACAAAATGAAAAAAGGCAGTAATGAATTAAATAACGGGAAATGACAACTGGCATTGGGACGTGGCTGAAGTGTCCCTACATAACTATGTGTATGTTTCCAGGATCGTAATTTTGCATCTATGTTATTTTCCGGAAGATTTGGTTCTGTTTTGCCTCGTTTTATGTGTTTTATAGGATGTACCGAATCTGGAGCATTGGAGAATGGATCTGGACCAAAAGAAGTATGCGGGGCCAAGTAAAAGAAGTCCAAGAAGAAACCTACTCAAGAAAAAGAAGAAAACTCGGCCCGGTTTACCGAGGGCTAGGTCCGGTACACCGAGGGCCTTGAGGAACACGAAATCGATTCTATGAGTTGTAAGTCGGCAGTTGTATCTATATAAAGCCGCATATACTGATTATTACATAAGTTTTTATAAGCACTCAATTATATTCAATTACATTATACAATTTTATGAAATAAAGTTATTCCAAGCTTTTGAGAAGCTAGTTCTGGTTTTCTCCCCTTCTCTACCATCTCTAGCATGAGTAGATCGAGTTAGATATTGTTGAAGGTATGAAGCTTTGAACATTCCTTTTTGTCTTCAATATGGAAGATCTGTTCATATTTATGTGTTTTAGTTTATCTGCATGTTGAACGACCCCATGATTTACATAGATTAATCGTAATTGAGCAATGTAGATCTGGAATTAAGAAAATCCGCCCCCGGTAAACCGGTGGTCTATACCGGTTAAACCGGTGGTCTATACCGGTTTACCAAGGCAATATTTAGACAACTTAATCTGGAGGATTCACTACAGCTACGTTGATCGACAGGTTTAATTAACAGTATGTTACATCTGGCCAATCTGCTTATTGTAATCGTAAAAACTAGCATGAAATACAAATAGTGAAGTGTTAGTTTGGACATAGTCTTGATGGACCCTAGGAACGTGTTGATCAGTGTCGATAGCTGTCTAGACGGGTTAGCGGTATGAGTTAGCGCTCGATATCGGCAATTCTAGTTTTCTATGCATATGGGCTATTACGGAGCAAGTAAGGAGGGTAGCTTGTGTATAGATTGTCTACTACCATTGTCGGAGTAGATAGGGTTAGGAGTTGCACTTGTAGCTTTAAAACTAAACTAAACGCTCGCTTGATTAATTTAAGGAAAGTATGTGGGGAAGTAAACGTAAAGATTAACTAATCCAAATTAGTAGATCGGTGGGAAGATGGGGAGAAATACCACTTTATTTCATGTTTATTGTTGGTCAATGACCATCTATGTCGCTCCTTAATTAGATTAGAATCGTTTATAGTTAAAGTTGCATTGTCTCTGTGGGATCGACCTAGACTCGCATTTACTATACTACGATGTACCTAGTATTCTTGCTAGTAATATCGACATTAGTGACTTACACGCGATCAAGATTTTTGGCTCCGTTGCCGGGGACAATGGCCAATTTTAAAGATAAACGTTTTAATTCTTAATAAGAAGCCGTTTTTATTTATTTTCTTTTATTTTGAGTCTTAAGTCGTTCTGGATCAAACCTGCACCTGTTAATCTGTCGGAATAAGAAATTTTAGGTCTGGTTTACCAAGGGTTACCCCCGATTTACCGAGGCCTGGGAAATCGAATTCTGAACAGCCTTTGTTTTTCTGTGTTATTCCCAGTTGATTTTAGTTAGTAGGTCCGCAACAGTTGGGATCAACCCCAACTGAAGTGGGAGTTGCTAACCTTTTCTTTGTTTTATTTTGTCTCTTTTGCAGGAAGTATCCGGACACTTCAGAAATTCAGTCAAGAAAAAGCAATTAAGGCTAGACGAGTCAGACACAATGCCTCGTACTGTGTTGAACATCAAACCAATCTATATGTACCATAAATCAGAAGCCAGAGAGCAATATGAGGCTGATAAGAAGCGAGTAGAGGAGGAGACTGAAAAGCTTAAAGGGGAAGCCGAGGAAAACCCGAAGGAGTATGAGACTTATCGGCCAGATACGTTTCCTATTGAGCTAATTGATATACCATCCGATTATGACTCCGGTGATCCGGAGGAGGATCTGGACCCCATGTTCTCAGATTCTGAGGATCACCCGGTTTCTGATACTGTAGAAAATTTAGGAGACCCTGGAATGTTTCGACTCTCAATTTCTATCATTGTATATCTGTAGGTTTAGGTGTTTGTGATTCCGGTTCAAGTTGTAACATTCTACCTCTATCCCTCTGCTAGAAGATTAAGCTTCCGGTCATTATGAATCAAACCCGAACCATGACCTTTGTCGATAGGACTAGAGATATGTCTGCCGGTCTGCTGAGGAAGTGCACGATAAAGGTATGAGAGATCACTTTTCCAATTGATTTCATGGTTATAGACGTACCAGAGGACCCAAGTGCCCTAGTTTAGTCAGGAAGACCTTTCTTAGCGACAAGCAGAGCAATCATGGACTTTGATAATGTGGAGATCACTTTAAGATTGAACAATGATGCTGTATCTTTCAAAATCTTAGAGCCCCTAGATAATAGGTGTTGGAGGGATTTTGCATCATTAAACAAAAGAAAATTTATAAACCCTAACTACCATGCAAAACTAACTCCTAACCGGCCGAATACCGGGTAATTGATAGTAGAGCGAAGTGAGTAAGGGGTCGATCCACAGGGAATTGGGATGTTGAATCTAATTTCACTAATTCCTTTCAATTGTTACTTAGGAAAAACGAATAAACGAAAGAACAAATAAAATAAACGAAAGAGCAATTAAAATAAATCTAACCTACGAAATAAAATAACACAACCTAAACTAAAGATACATGGGATCAAACAGTGCACAAACCAAGTGATTTCAATCCTAGTTCATCTCATGATTTTAATTCAAATTGTGGTTTCGCATTTACACGAGATACAAATCCCTAATTCCTTAGTGAATTTAATCTCAAGCTATGGATTCCTAATTCCTTAGTGAATCCAATTTATCAATCTCTCATCTTCCAAATGTTGAGATCGATTTACCAAACAAAACTCGGTGTAGATTCAGGTTAACTCTCGTATTTTAGAATCTAACAACCTAGATAATTAACCAATTAATTTGTCACATAATTAATGATTAAAGATCCTATCTTTCTATGGTGATCTAGTCTACGCAACTTCCGTATGTTGTAAACGTATCAATAGCAAACCGATCTCTCGATCTAATTCACATCATAGCATCAAAATCATAGAACGATACAAAATAAATTAAAGATCATAAAAAACGAATAAGAATTTGAATAAATTAAATAAATAAACTCACGTAGTTTGGTACATGATTGAATCCATGAATCGAAAACGGAAGAAAAACGACATCCTAATCTAACCTCGGATCACCCGAGCACAAGGCTCGGGTGACCGGCCTTGAAAAGCCAAGTTGCCGCCGCCGTGTGAGAATTGCGGCTGAATAAATTGTGTGTGGGATATCTTTTTGGTTCCAAAGCTGCTCATATATATATAGATATCTTAAGCGGCTGTAATAATAATAATTAATTAGGGTTGGAAGTATGTCGGTTAATAAATTGCGGCTGGAGTATGGCGGTGCTGCTTTTGTTTAAGTCGGCCATGGTTCTAAAATTCATATCTTGAGTTGTAGACCTCCAAAAATTATGATCCGAATGTCATAAAAAAGCTCTCGGAAAACTCTACAACTTTCATTAAGGACTCTTCTTCAGAAAACGCCTTTTTGATTAGCCCGTCGTATTACGAGTCGTTTTCGGGATTTTCCCAAGCTTTATTTCATCTTCATCCTCTTGTATCTCTTTCTTTCCACTTTAATCTTCAATTAAACATCATTTAGACCTCTTCCATTCCACATTTGTGCACCTAAAAGATGACAAAACCGAGCAAAACGTAAAACCATACAAAATAGATAATAAAACCACGATATTTACTCGATTTTGCATTTTAACTATTCAAAACGTCATTTGCTCAATTAATCGATTATAAGCTCGAATTCTACGAAAAACATCCATATATGGGAAATATTGATATAAAATATATCCTTATAAAACACTACAAATTGACCTTTAACAATAGGCCGCATAGTTATGAGATGACTTATGATTCAGGCAAAGTAGAAGTCATGGAGATGGAGAAGGAAGGGCATAGGCAACTAGAGGTTTTTGTGGAAACCTGTGAGCAAGAATTCATGAGATTAATGCTTAGAGAGAGCGAAAAGAAGGACCATAACAAGGCGCTCACGGAAGCTAGTCCTTCCGTATTGCGTAGTGACGGATTATAGCTTAAAGTGGAAAATATGGAGTCCTTGGGCTTAAAGATTATCTTGAAGCAGAGGATGACCAAGCATGCAAGCAAAGAGAGAGAGGCGTGCTAGGAAGAGAGCTCATAAAGTTTCTATGAAAAACCATGAAAATGCACTCTTGAAGGGTAATGATCAAAGAGAAGGGAAGTGCATGACGGTTGGAACCTCAAATATGCAAGTTTGGCAAGTTAAGGCCCCGACTTTTGATTGATTGAAGGTCCGAAGGTAAGTCGAGCTGAAGACTTTAAACTCAGAACTATTTCCTTGAACCCTTAGTTAGATTAGGAATGAATAAAAGTAGCTAGATGAAGGGACGAGCTTTTTTTCATCCTACCACACCCTTAGGCTTGAAACCGATGGTTGTTGGGAAGGTTTTTTTTTACTCGTTGTGGATTCTAGTGAATTAGGTTAGGATTGAGTCGGAATTAGCAACAAAAGGAGTAAGAGACTAGTCAATGTGAGGTCAGGATTGAGTAGTGAGATTAATTAAAGTGTGCAGTGAAGGAGCAGACAAATCTGGGGAAAAGAAGCCCCGGTAAACCGAGGGTTGCCTCCGGTTTACCGAGCTAAGATTTTCAGTTTTCTGAATTTACAAAGCTAAAATTTTAGACGCGTGGAGGACACACGTTGTACTAGATACTGCCAGTCAGCAGAAACCGTCCATTTTTCCCTATTTTCAAACTTTTCATCCTTTCCCACAATCCACCATAACTCCACCTAATCCCATCAATCACCTCCTCAAATCACCCTAATTACTCCTCTACCCACTATCCTACCAAATCCTTCCACCTTCCATCATTTCTCCTATTTAAACCACCTTTTCACCACCATTATCATCATTCTCATCTACTATCCTTTTCTCAAATCACCAAAATTCTTCTTCCTTTAGAAAATTCGGCCACCATCACCACCATACCTCCGAAACCAAACCTATTTTCTTCCATTTCAACAACCAAAACACCACCTCTTCCATCTCTGTTGTTGATTAGTAGTGCTGCTGCAATAGTGAAGTGCTACAGTTCTTCTTCTTTCTTCATCAAAGCACTGTCCCAGAAAGAAAAATAGAAAATTCAGGCCGTTAAACCGTGGGTTCAGGCCGGTTTACCGAAGGTACCTTTTCCAGTATCAGCTTCATCTTCGGTTCCTGTTATCATTCAGGATGGGTCCCAAGCGTAGCCGAACCGTCCATCATCAAGTGGTTATCAGAGTGTTTACGGAGATGCTAACCTCTTGATAGACGGGGTTGAGAAATTTCATTCCTTAGAGATCTATGAATTTTTCCTAGGGCATTGGAAAGGACGACTAGTTGCTCAAGAATGGGGCGTAGAGTTGGACGATTGTGGTGAGATCTTGCCACGAGCCCTACAAGTACATGACATTCTGGATATGGCTGAGGCACCGACATGGTTCAACGCCATGGTGGTAAAAGAATTTTATGCTTATCTTTCGCATAACCCAGGGGTTACATTTGCGATGGTCCGTTGAGTTAAAGTGGACTTTTCAATTGAGCGGATCAATGCACATTTTAGGGTTCGCAATCCACCAGTGGGCCTAGAAGAGTACACATCCTCGAGCAATGTTGAAGAACTAGAGAGGATGGATATGATTGCTGATTACTTTGGGGTGCAATAGGAAGCGCAATCCTACGGGAGCCCCCACCATCTTCCTGGAAAATGAGTTATCCTGGGATAGGAAGGTGGTCAATAGATTTTTTGTGCTCGACTTCTGCCGACCAAGCATATGGTGTCTGTCACACCGAAGAGGATAGAGTTGATGTTCTACCTGGAGCAGGGATCTCCAATCAACATAGGTCTCCTGATGCATAGCCGCATTCACGAGCTTGCTGCCACATCTGAGTGCGAGCAGTTGCCATATGGACCTATTATTGACATGTTTGCTTTAGAGGACGAGGTCAAAGTTCTGGTTAATGATGAGTGGGAAGACCCTGAGCCGATGATTAGTTCATAGTCAGTTTCAAAAGGGCAAAGACGGGTCGGACAAAGAGCAGAGAGAACGTACTCCGGTCCTCGGAGCACCTCGGACTCAGAGAGCCTTGCTAGAGGAGCACTCGAGAAATTGCGAGTCTGCATCGCAAGATGGATAGAATCATAGACTTTCTAGGAGTTCCTCCTGCAACCCCACCACCTAGGACTGCCCCACGTCACCGAGCATCCTATTCTACTGCTGCCTCCAGTTCTGCACCACCTCCCGGTTTTGAGCCTAGAGATGACTGGGATGATTATTATGATGATGACTAGTTTTCTTTCTTTTCATTGTTGTTCTTTTCCATTTTCTTGTTTTTATTTTTATTTCCTATCTAGTTGATGTAGCAGAATTTTATTAATATAATGATTTTGTCGGCTTAAATTGTTTGGAGTTATTTATTTTCTCTTTTACTGCCGCAATTTTATCATACGGTTTCTTGTCACCACCATTCTTCTTGGTTTGTTTGAGTTATTTAGCACAGATTATTCGAGGACTACTTACATATGCCCGACACATTACGAGACGATCCAATTCTTCTTTGGCTCCACCCTTAGAAGCTAAGTTCCTTTTCATTTTTCATTTTTCATCTTACACATTGGGGACAATGTTTCGATTAAGTGGGGGGGGGGGGGGGGTAAGGAACGTCACTTAGCTTCTTAGCACTATATTCCATGAATTACGTGATTATCCTTGATTATCTTTGATGCACAGTTCACCACTTAGGCTTTGATTCATTTCGACAGAATTTCGAAAAAATATGTTATCTTTGATCTTTTTGAGTTAATTAACTTCATCTTTGTACCACGATGCACAAGTGAAGGTAAGTGCCCACTTCTGAAATAGTGGTGTATTAAGCGCATATTCTGTTATGAGCCACCATTTTAAGCACGTATAACTCACTTTCCTTGGTGTGTAGTCGATAGCATATTGCCTTGACTAGAGTTGACCATGGCTTTATCCCGAATTATGTTTCACCAACGCTTATAAAGGCAAAGGAATTTCGGATTCAGCAGTTTTTAAAGAGTGAGACCGTGAGGATAGATAAATCAAAGAGAGTTCAACCGCCAAGAAAGAGAAGTGCATTGAAATATATACATCTATATTCTCTTTGGAAAAAATTGAGTCGATGGAGCGTAAGACGCACGACTTTTGCATAGACCGATAAACGCGAGCCTAAGAGTAATATGTACTCGGTTCTCGATCCGCCTTGCCAGCTAATTTGATTTAATAAATAACATTTTCGAGACTGGTTAGTTCGTCTACGGGTTGACATAATTTGAGATTGTCTGCATTACTAAGCGGTTGTGAAAATTATTGCACACACACATTGGCTCAGGACGTGAATAGTGTTTTATGCGTTACTGATGGATATGAGTGGCATGATCTTGATTTTGACTTTGCGAAACATGGTTGTTTTTAATTAACTTGTATACTGGTCAGAGTGTCGTTTCTTTTTCGCCTTTTTGCTCGGGACGATCAAAAGCTAAGTGGGGGGGTAGTTGATAACGCCCTAAATGGTACCAATAATTATACATTTATTCTCCATGAATTCTACTCAAGAGAGGATAGATAGGCTCGTTATTGTGTGGAATATGTGTTAAATGCTATGTGTATGTTTCCAGGATCGTAATTCTGCATCTATGTTATTTTCCAGAAGATTTGGTACTATTTTGCCTCGTTTTATGTGTTTTATAGGATGTACTGAATCTGGAGCATTGGAGAATGGATCTGGACAAAAAAAAGTATGTTGGGCCAAGTAAAAGAAGTCCAATAAAAAACCTGCTGAAGAAAAAGAAGAAAAGTCGGCCCGATTTACCGATGGCTAGGTCCGGTAAACAGGGGGCCTTGAGGAACATGAAATCGATTCTGCCGTATTGTCTAGGTCAGTTAGGGTTTCTATGAGTCATAAGTCGGCTGTTGTATCTATATAAAGCCGCATATACTGATTATTACATAAGTTTTGATAAGCACTCAATTATATTCAAGTACATTATAAATTTGATGAAATAAAGTTATTCCAAGCTTTTGAGGAGTTAGTTCTGGTTTTCTCCCATTCTCTACCATCTCTAGCTTGAGTAGATCAAGCTAGATTTCAATTGTCGAAGGTATAAAGCTTTGAACGTTCATTTTTGTCTTCAATATGGTAGATCTGTTCGTATTTATGTGTTTTAGTTAATCTGCATGTTTAACGTCCCCATGATTTACTTAGATTAATCGTAATTGAGCAATGTAGATCAGGAATTAAGAAAAGCCGCCCCCGGTAAACCGGCGGTCTATACCGGTTTACCGAGGCTATATTTAGACAACTTAATCTGGAGGATACACTACAGCTACGTTGATTGACATGTTTAATTAACAGTAGGCTAGATCTGGCCAATCTGCTTATTGTAATCGTAAAACTAGCATGAAATACGAATAGTGAAGTGTTAGTTTGGACATAGTCTTGATGGACCCTAGGAACGTTCTGATCAGTGTCGACAGCTGTCTAGGCAGGTTAGTGGTATGAGTTAGCGCTCGATATCGGCAATTCTAGTTCTTTATGCGTAATAGCTATTACGGACCAAGTAAGGAGGGTAGCTTGCGTATAGATTGTCTATTACCATTGTCGGAGTAGATAGGGTTAGGAGTTGCACTCGTAGCTTTAATACTAAACTAAACGCTCGCTCGATTAATTTAAGGAAATTATGTGGGGAAGTAACGTAAAGATTAACTAATCCAAGTTAGTAGATCGGTGGGAAGAGGGGGAGAAATACCAAGTTTCTTTCATGTTTATTGTTGGTCAAAGACCATCTATGTCGCTTCTTAATTAGATTAGAATCGTTTATAGTTAAAGTTGCATTGTCTCTGTGGGATCGACCTTGACTCACATTTACTATACTACGATCTACCTAGTATTCTTGCTAGTAATATCGACGTTAGTGACTTACACGCGATCAGTTGTATGACCCTATCTCTTGACTTGAGTTGTTTTGTCGCTTTATTTGCTCGAGGACGAGCAAAAGCTAAATGGAGAGTTGTGATGTAAGTCAACATGATGATGCATTTCACAATGTTTTGTCCCCATTTATCATGCGTTTATTAATGTTTTCATATCAATTCGAGTCATTATTTGCTTAGTTTCATCCAACATGTGTAGATGGTAATTGATGTGTCTAAATATGCCGCCGCCTAGGTATTAATGGAAACCGCCAATCCAGTCACCCGGTTGGGGGCGAGCCGCGGCCATAGCATCAAAAGCAGCGATCGAGTTAGGGTCGCAGGGCGGAAACCTCATGACGAGTGTGCGAACCTGTAGGATCTTGATCGCTCAGGGGGCCGCCCGGCATCCTAAGTCGGAGATCCGTAAGAGATGGAACGAGCCCGGGAGAGGAGCGACCAAAAGGAAGTCAAGATAGAGCGAGGAGGCGAGCTCACATACCACAGCTCGAGCGGCCTCGCGGCACCGCCGCCTGTTATATTAATCGCATAAAATCATTGTATATTGTGCTTATCCACCCCTACCCCGTACCCTTAGCTCTGGCTCTTGCCTATAAAAGGAGGGCTTGTGTAACTTCAAAGATATATGCAAAAAATACACAAAGAGGACAAAACTTTTGTCAAGTTATTTCTCCCTAGGGTTCATTCACTCCACCACATCACCGCCGTGCTATCACCGGCCATCACCACTGTAAAATCATCCAAAACAGCCAGATATCCATCTTCCATACCACCGCTAAGCCACCGTGATAATATTGTGTATTATCAGTTGGCTCCGTTACCGGGAAAATCATAATCTTCCAGCTTTAAAGAAATCACCCGGAAAGCCTGAATACGGCGGAAAGGCTGATCATCACCTTCATCGCCCACCCAGAATCAACATAGTTGTCACCCGAAGAAGAAATCACCCGGATGGCCTAACGACGAACGAGGTAGTGTTATTACGAGTCCGCATTGGAAAATTCATCTCTCGAAGTGCTCTTCACCCTCTCCTACCGAATGTTATACCCGTTTGAATCTCACCTTTTTTCCCGAAATTGGTATCGACCAACCGGAGCTCGCGAGTTACCACCGACCGAGCCCATTCTCCCACCAACTCTCAGAGGGCAGTACAACAACTATCAACCCACCAAACCACTTCGACAGAAGACACTGTGCAGAGCAGTTAAACCTGTCAGACGGATTAGTTCACTAGCTGGAGCAGGTTGCTAGAGTAGGTAACAGTCAGTAACTCGACCCCATTTTCAGGCTCGCCCCCATAGCAATTGCAGGACGTAAAGGCATGCTGATACACCCTACACCAGATAAGGGGGGTGCAATCAATCAAAGCCACGCCGAGGGCGCTGGAGAGACATTGGACAACCCCGCTGCTTGGGGAAGTAGGCCGCAAAGGGATGCCCTGGCCACCGCCGATGCTCGAAACATCATAAATCAGAAGTCGAAGTCCAGAGAAGCCCAAGCGGCCCTAGAAGAGGCTCGCAAATAAAAGAGCCTCATTGGGGCGTTTAGGCCGCAACGTAGCCGGGACGTGCCAGAGAAAGTAGCAGGGTTGCAAGAAGAATCTGAGATCACAGAAATGATAGAGTATGGCAAGTATGTCGAAAGAATGTACTTAACCAATTCCCGACTAGTAGCACTAGGCCGAGAACCTTTGCCAGTCTGGGAAGAGAACCAACCCAGGGGCGAGCCCCACCACAAAGCACCAGAAAAAGAGCGTCAAAGTCAAAGGGTAGAAGTTGAGGAGAGCATCCAGTCCTCAGGTCGCAAAGGTCGCCGGGGAGAACAGGAGATCATCCAAACCCCTGCCAGGCCTAGCCGCGAAAATTCCAAGGAAAGCAGAGAAAGAGGCTCCGCCTTTAAAAGGATGGGCGAGAAAGAAAAGGGTCGGGCTCTAAGCCGATTAAGCCTCCCAGAAAGAGGAGTAATACCTCGGCAGGAAGGAATGAATGAAAGGGACGCCCGGCTGATAATAAGGGAAACGCGAGCCCAACAGGAGGAATCGCGAAATCAAGCGGTCTCAGAGCACGGAATCGAGTTAGCGGCCAGTCCGCCCCTGCCTATAATAAGACATGTTCCGATCCTTGCAGAACAAATGGAAATAATGAAGAGAGAGCTCGCAGAGCTCAAAATTTCGAGGCCCGCCGAAAAGCCCGCCCCTATCTCCAGGATCGACGTGCTCGCCAAGAAGATAGTTGAAACTTTACCTACCAACAAGGAAAAGGTCAGCTATCCTAGCTACAATTACTACAGTGGAAACACTTGCCCGCACGATTGGCTCACCGCCTACCAGGGTCGCATCACTCTCGCAACCCAGAACAAGTCTGCCTGGTGTATCGCTTTAGTCGAAAGTATGCAAGATAGGGCCGCCTCCTGGGTCCGGGGGCTCCCCCGGGGATCGATTGCAAGTTGGGAAGATCAATCGGAAAAATTTGTGAGAGAGTTTGAATCAGCCAGCAGACCAAAGAAAACCATCGAAGATCTCTACGAGATTCGCATGGGCGAAAACGAATCAGGAAAGGACTATTACGAACGGTTCGTCAGGATCTACGATCAAACGAGGAATATTCCCAACGACGCCACCATAACTTGCTTCCTTACAAGAATCGCCAAGGGTCCGATGAAAACGGAGTTTAACCTACGGCCCCCTAGAGCGGGCCTAAGGGAAATGCTCGAAAGGGCCAGAATGATGGGGGGTAAGCGAAGCACTGCCCCTAACCGGAAAATCAAAGCCTAAAGCCGAGCCCAACTCTCATAAAGAGGACCGTGCTGACGATCACAAGAAGGAACGCGGTAAGAATGCGAACACATATCGCGAAGCCAAGGTGCCATACAAATTCAAAGAAAATGATTTCACCCCCCTCAACTCGAAACCGTCTCAGATACTTTTCGAAATTCGCGAGCAAATTGAGAGACCTAGGCCTATGAAAGGCGATGGCTGCACTCGCGATAAATCAAATATTGTGACTATCACAGAGATCACGGGCACATCACCGATGAATGTTTTACTTTAAGAAGGGAAATCGAAAGGTTGATAAGGGAGGGACCTGCCGCCAAATACAAACACGACGGCGATACAGGTTCCGGTAAGGGGCGAGCGCCCCGCACTTATCAAAGGGAGGTTCAGGTTATTCATGGAAACCTCCCCGGCAACAATCAGCTAAAGTTGCAAATGCACTCGATTAACACGTGAGGTTTTGAGAAACCGATAGTCTTGGGAGAAAAAGAGAAATGAATCATGTTCACCAAAAGCGAGCTAACAAGCACAGAGGGCATCATGGAAGTACCAATCATCCTCAAGATCGGAGTTAATGAGCTGCACGGCGTTAACCGGGTCATGGTCGACACCGGGGCAGGTCGCGTTATCATCTACTTTGAGTGTCTCAAACAAATTGGATTCGGCGAAGCAAAATTGAAACCTTATTTGGGAGTGTTAGAGGGTTTCACCAACGATACCGTAAGAGTAAAAGGCACCATCGATCTCAGCATCACCCTTGGAGATTACGAGCCTTGCCGGACAGAGACAATCACCTTTTTGGTCATCGATCTCCCCTCCTATTATAACATGATTTTAGGGATTCCAGCCATGAAAAAGTTCCAGATGGTGGCATCTATACCGCACCAAAGGGTAAAATTTCATGTAGGAGACGATATTGGGGTCGCCATGAGCCGACCAGGATTTTTTCTCGACTATATGACCAAGAATAGAGTCGACTCCAAAAAACCAAGAATTGAAGAATTCTAAGCCAATGTCATCCAGATCGCCACAAAAAAAGAAATCATCGAAAAGCCCGTAGAGGTTGAAACACAGCAGGTGCGAGACCAGCCAGACTTTATAGCCGAGGATGAATTGATTGAAGAAGTCATAAACGAAAAGTATCCCGACCAGAAAGTGAAAATCGGTTCACAGATCACAAAAAAATAGAGAGAGGAACTAATCGAGCTCTTGAAAGAGAATAGGGAGGCCTTCGCTTGGGAGGTAACCGATATGAGAGGTGTGGAGCCTGAGGTCGTGCTCCACTATCTGAGCGTCGATCCCAACTTCAGACCGATCCAACAACGATCAAGACAATTCTCCGCAGAGAAAGAGATCGCCATAAAAGGCGAAGTGGACAAGCTGTTAGCTTCAAGGATAATCAAAGAGCTTCAAGACCCGACTTGGCTAGCTAACGTAGTAATGGTCAAAAAGCACAACGAAAGTGGTGGATGTGCGTAGACTTCACCGATTTAAACAAGGCTTGCCCCAATGATCCCTATCTGCTGCCTCGAATCGACAAGATGGTAGATGGGATCGCTGGTTTTGAGATGTTGAGTTTCCTGGACGTATACTCGGGGTATCACCAAGTAAAGATGGCAAGCGAAGATAAAGAAATGACCACGTTCAGAGCCGCAGGTGGACTCTATTACTATGAGATGATGTCTTTCGTCCTGAAGAATGCGGGGTCCACGTATCAAAGGATGGTCAACAGGGTCTTCAGCTCCCAGATAGGCAAAAACATGGAGGCCTATATCGATGACATGGTCATGAAATCAAGCCGTCGGGATCATCTGGCGGACCTTCGTGAAACCTTTGCTAATGTAAGAAAACATTCGATGAAACTCAACCCCGCCAAATGCACGTTCGGAGTTCAGGCATGAAAGTTCCTTGGATTTATGGTAAACCAAAGGGGAATCGAGGCTAACCCAGAGAAGATAGAGGCTCTAATGAACATGAGCGAGCCGACCACGATCAAAGAGGTCCAGAGACTTAATGGCAGAATCATCGCTCTGGGGAGGTTCATCTCAAAATCCTCCGAAAAAAGTTTTCCTTTCTTCAGAATCCTCAAAGGAAGCAAGTCCTTTTCATGGATAGAAGAATGCTCGCAGGCCTTCAAAGATCTAAAGACGTATCTGGCCAGCCCTCCACTGCTAGTCAGTCCTAGCCTAGGAGACTCTTTGCTTTCGTATCTCGCGGCCTCAGACCGGGCTGTAGCCGCGGCACTTGTCAAGGAGGACGGAACCCTCCAAAAACCCGTTTATTATGTCTCTAAGGCTCTCAGTCCCGTTGAGAGTCGCTATTTCAATATCGAAAAGTTGGCCTACAGTGTTGTCGTTGCTGCCTGCAAGTTAAGGGTTTATTTTTCGTCACATACAATCACTGTACAGCGTCCATAGAAACAAAAAACACAACAGCTTCGCGATGGATCAGGACCCCCCAATCAATATCCACTCGGGGGTCGCGAATAGCGTGCAAGAGTAAAGCCTCAGCCTCGGTATCCACTTCAAAGTCCGCTGACGGAAGAGCTCGCGAGTTAATAAACCTTTTCCACTAGCGGTTACTACGGGACAGCTCGGACGCAGGACCCTGGGTAAGAGGGCGGCGACGGTGAGGAAAAAGCTCGCGAATTGCACGATGCAGGTGAATTCCCAGACTCTCCGCATCTCCAAGGTCCCAAACCACCTCATAGTGAGCAGAGGGGTTGACGGTGGGAAAACGAAGGGCAGAGTTGATGGTCTCCGGATAAAAATCGACTGAAACACCCCGGAGAGCAACGGAGCTAATCGTCTCCCCCGGTGAGGCCTCCGACAATACCGAGTAGAATTCTTTAACCAGAGTAAGGTTGAAGAGTAGCATGGGCAGAGAAACAAAATCTGACCACCCAGAAAGACGAATCGGGAGCAGGGAACCATCGACGTGAAGCTTGTCCTGGTTCAGGCCTCTCTCCTTCACCAGCTTCACAACATCGAAATAACGCCAAAAATGATCCTTGGCAACCGGAGAGGCCGTAAGAAAAAAAGGAGAAACATCACGCACAGGAAGAGCCTTATACACACGTACTGAACTACCACCGGCAGATGGAGAAGACATGACTAAAAATAAAGAGGGAGAGGTAATGCAGAACAAAGGAATCACCCCCTCCCCCCCCCCCTCTTTTAGAAGCTCCGAGCGGGATTAGCGGATAGCATTCACGCGTTTTTATCAAAATTTCGAATTTAAAAAACGTGGTCAAATGTCTGACAGTTGAACAATCCAAGATCCAAGGCTGCTTTCACTGCGCAATTATCGAGCGGGTAAAATGACAGTCAGAGAGTTGTCCAATCAAGTCAGAGCGTCAGCTTCCCCAATTTTTGTCCCAGTCCATGTTCGCCCTCGACTTGCTCAAAAACTGGGGGGCCGGAACTTGGAATTTTCAAAAATAAGACACTATTTCCTTGAGATCGCCTTAGCCTTTGTGCCAAACAGGGGGGCTGCACATCAGGATTTTCGAGGTTATTCGGCACAAAATCACAGCCGGCACAAGATCGCAGCGACCTCTCAAAAATGGGGCCGCATAAAATCCTTGGAGCCAAGGGGATTTTTTATTTTTAGCAAGCTAACACTCTTAACCTCGCCAAAGGGGGCGCAAGAACAAAGGGCAACGAATCAAGAAAACGAGACAAATGCATAAGACAAATTATCAAAATACGGCACCAAGAAGAGCCCGCCAAATTACAAAGTTTTAAACCAAGCACAAAATAAATTACAAATCAACAAATTGTTTGGAACAAAGTAGCAGAGTACAAATCGCTCAAATCTCGTAGAAACGAATAAATCTCAAACTTGGCTAGGAGGGTCGGTGCGGTCACCTTCTTCATCGCCCCCTTCCTCATTGTCGATAACCGGGGGTTTCCTCAGAGCGGCAAAGTTGACAGGATTAACAGGAGGAGGATCCCACACCGGCTCGCCATCCTTTACCTGGCCAGTTTGAACGGAGACAATGTGATCCAGAGCATAAGGAGTATCCGGAGAAAGAGCCAATAAGTCAAGATTCTGCTGAGGCATGTCGACCCACTTGAGCATTTCCTCGAAGCTAAGCGACTCTTTTCCATGATATGCTCAAAGACAGCGATCGAGATGGTTGAAGACTTGATCAAAGCTCGCCTCTAAATGATAGTAGAACTCGTCCGTCTCCAGATAGGCCGCAACAGCTGCAGGACCAGCTTCCTCGGCGGTTTTGTTGACGACGACAAGTTGCTCCTTCAAGCTCGCAACCTCCTGCTCAGCAGCCTTCAAGGCCTCCACGGATTTCTGAGAATGATCAGTCAGGACCTTCATTCTCTCCTTCAACTCAGCATCTATCTTCGCGCTTTCCTCCATTACCTTCCTCATGTGATCTATCTCGGCATGGGCCTTGACATTCTTGGCCTCAGCTGCAAGCCTTGCTTTTTCAGAGGCACCAAGGGCCGCCGTCGCCTTCCTCAGCTCAGAATTGCGCTTCTCAGCGGCCTCGGTAGCTTTCATTATGCGAGTCCCAAGCTGTTTAAAAAAAATGATAAGTCCACAGAATGAGAAAAGAGAAGGAAAAACAATAATAAACAAAACAGTGGCTTAGCGTGGAGGAGGCGATCCCAAATTCGCCAGCTAGATCCAACAACTCTGTAACCTCATCCCGGGCGGGGGCATCGTCTCGAACAACCACTCGGTCAATGATCCCTCTGCCGATCTCCATCTTTACTCCAGTCGTCGCGTCCCAAGACAAGCAGCCCAGAGGGAAAACGTCAGCAATAGCCTCCCTGATTTGGCTCGCCTTTGCCATATCAAGCGGACCTTCGGTGAACTCAGCGTCCAACCAAAAGGCCTCTTTCCCCGGGTATCCGCGAGGCAATGTTCCCCTCGGCAGAGCCCTCTCCTCATCAGCGATCTCCTCCACGACAGCAGCTCGCTTATCAGCGCGATCAGAGCCCTTGCTAGCGCCGCCAGCAGCTTTAGGTTTTTTGACCCTCGATCATTTGGGCTCTTGGGCCTCTTTGGAAGGGACGTCAGCGGACAACCTTTTCTAGGCCCCTCCAGTTTGACTCGGGCCCGGGCCCACTTGGGTCGCTGCCGAAGTTTGAAGATTGGGGTTGTAGGCTTCATCGACAACGGAGGTGTTGACCATTCGGGGGATCCTCCCAAAAGCTTGTTTCAACGCCGCCTGCCTGCCTTTGGCGGCATCATCCGCCAACCTCTGCCTTTGAGCTCGCCTTTGAGTTGCATCCATATCGCTGACTGAAAGTTTAAGAAAACAAAATTTTATCAAAAGTTGGAAAAATAAACAAAAAACAAAGCAATAAGGCAGGAAGAATAAGTAGAAAGCAAAGAAAATTACGGCGAGGCCTCTGGCTGCGATCCCCTCGACATGCCGCACATTCTGAGGGAAAGCAACGTTTAATATGACATTCTCCGACCCAATCAGAGTCGCTCTCCTCAGAGGTAATAGCCACCAGAGGCTGGCCTTTCACCGGCCCCACAATTCCGGCTCTGCTCGCATACGGTTCCGCCATATCCAGGAGATCGATCCAGGACACATGCCTCTTCAAGGGAGTGGCCCCTTCAAAACCAATCATAGAGAATTTCCCCTTGCGAGGAGGAGAGTGAGGGAAAGGCCAACCAACTTTCGATTCGACCTTAAAAACGCGATCCCCCCAGTTGTGTATCTTGTTGGGGAGATGAAAGAATAAACGGGGAGTCTGGGCCCTCACGTTGGCCTGCCCCGGAAAAGAGGTACCGCAAAGCGAATGAAACTGTTTGAACATGGAAAAAGTAGGCTCTTGCTTCATCGTTCGACAGAGAACGATGAAGGACATGATCTGAATGGCGGCCCCAACTGCCAGGTCGCATGGCAATATTCGCAGCTCGCGCAACAGCTTAACCAAAAAAAGATCAAAGGAGGGCCGGAAGCCGGCAAAGAAATGATCGAAGTGCAGAATTATGGTATCTCCAGGGTGGCGAGCACAGATAAAATCCTCTCGATCGCCAAGCCGCAGCTTGTCCTCCTCCTTATTAAAATCGATCAAGGAGAACCGGTAGATGTTGGGGTCAATATTATAATATCGTTGAAGGGTTTTGGCTAGGTTTGTACTTTTCTGGATCCGTCGCCAGTGTTTCTCCACATCCTTCTCTTACAGATTCATAAGGGCAAATTCCCTTAAGGCCTCAGGATTATTAGGCTTCGAAGGCTTCTCTTTAGCCGCCGCTTCCCCTACCGTCATGGTCGAAGGATCATCTTTATTTTTCTTAGGTTTCTTGGGAAGCTCCAGAGGCTTGTACGGAACCGATTCGAGATTGTCCTCGCTAGATCCCATCAACCTATGCAAGGCGGCATCCTCTACATACATCTCGTCATCGGCAGGATCCCCCAAGCTACTCGCACCCTCCACTGCCGAGATATCATCGTCGCAGCCGCGACCACTAACACTTGCCTCGCCCTGGCTACGAGCCGCCTTCTTGTGACTTTTCTTTCGCCTAGGTACCGGATCAGACAACAAACTCCCTAGGTCGAAAGGGTCCTCAGGGTCATATCCTGCAGCACCCCCCTCTATCATTTCTTGCAGGTCGTCGCGTGCGACCACCTCGGGGCTAGAATCGGCAAGTTCATCTTCTAGGGCATAGTCATACGCCTCTCGATCCGCATCAGAATCGCCTCTAGGGCTGAAAGCATCATCCGACATCCTGCAAAACAAGGAAAGGTGGAGCTTTAAAATCACCGGGGATATTGTAAATCACCAGGGAGGTGATCGCACCCATCTCGACACCTTCCCTGCGATTTTGCAGAATGGGATGCCACAATGAAAGAAGGAAACACAAAAAGGAAGGACACCACGAATCACCAAGAAAAAGACCACCTTTTTCCCAAAACAAGAACATTGACTAAAAAACATAAGCCTTTATCCCCCAAATTCCCCAGGTCATGCGTGATATGCTAAGGGGAGGAACAAACGCAAAGAACAACTGGAAACACTGCAAAAAAAAAATCAAAGGAGCTTAGTGGATGAAGAATTACCTTGTTTTTGGCTGAAGAGCGGTCGGAAACTGCAGATAGCAAACGGAAAACTCAAGGTGGGCCGCCGGAAACTTCAAATCTTCAAACGGGAAACACTCGAAGCGTATCAGCTCTAGAAACCATGAGAGAAAAATAGGAAAGGAGTAGAAGGAGCGGAAAAGTGTTGAGTGAATGGGGTTTGGACCTTTATATAGAAAAGAAAATTTTGATCGTGCGGTCCAGATGTAAGCTACCCAACGGTCTAGATTCACGCAGTCACCTTGAGGATTTTGAAATTCAAAATCGCCATCATTACGGCGGGTCAATCAAGGCCCACGTAATAACGTACGTCCATCAATGACTGCGTCATTATTAAAGCAGTTATCGAAACTCCAACACCCACGTTGCAACAGTTACCTAGAAACCGAAAGGCCCACGATCTGACGGTTCAACTGCCCCACTACCCAAGTTTCACACTCAACGTCGCCAAAGGCAAGCTCGCACTGCTCAGGCTCGCCCCGACAAAAAACGGTTCCAGGCTAGAGCACTAAATAGCGCGGCCCTTAGCGAATAAGTCGCTTCAGACGACAAGGTCGCCAGACCCAAAAAACGCTTCGAGGCAAGACGCACTAAATAGCGCGGCCCTTAGCGAATAAGTCGCTTCAGACGACAAGGTCGCCAGACCCAAAAAATGCCCCGAGATCGCCCGCTTAATAGAGCGATCTTAAACAAATAATACGAGGATGCCAGCAATCTGCATAATCTGGATATTCTTTAATCTATGCTTGGCCTCCATGAAGACGGCAAAGACATAGAGTAGGGGGCCATTGATGTGTCTAAATATGCCGCCGCCTTGGTATTAACGGAAACCGCCAATCCAGTCACCCGGTTGGGGGCGAGCCGCGGCCATAGCATCAAAAGTAGCGATCGGGTTAGGGTCGCGGGGCGGAAACCTCGTGACGAGTGTGCGAACCTGTAGGATCTTGATCGCTTAGGGGCCGCCCAGCATCCTAAGTCGGAGATCAGTAAGATATGAAACGAGCCCGGGAGAGGAGCGACCAAAGAGAAGTCAAGATAGAGCGAGGAGGCGAGCTCACATACCACAGCTCGAGCGGCCTCGCGGCACCGCCGCCTGTTATATTAATCGCATAACATCATTGCATATTGTGCTTATCCACCCCTACCCCGTACCCTTAGCTTTGGTTCTTGCCTATAAAAGGAGGGCTTGTGTAACTTCAAAGATATATGCAATAAATTAGACAAAGAGGACAAAACTCTTGTCAAGCTATTTCTTCATAGTGTTCATTCACTCCACCACATCACCGCCGTGCTATCACCGGCCATCACCACTGTAAAATCATCCAAAACATCCAGATATCCATCTTCCATACCACCGCTAAGCCACCGTGATAATATTGTGCATTATCAGTAATTATCATATAAAATATCATATTTTGATAGGTTTTGTACCGGTTTAGTAACCAGAGCGTCGTGTCGGGTTTACGTTTGGTATTTTGGTGATTTATTGAAGGATTATAGGTTGACCAAGGGCCTGAGTAACGACACGTGTTGAGCCTAAACATGTCTTTTCAGGGCTAGAAGAGTGTGCCGGAAGCTATCGAGTCCAAACGCATCATTTGTCCTTAGAGCTTCTACCATAGCCTATCTTCAACGGAAATATGACCCCACTTTGATGCATTTTCTAAAGAGACTTCTTCATGAGATTTGTATATCAAGAAACGATCTTTCCAACGTATCTTGATTCACATCAATCGGAGGTCCACAACTCAATTTATATGCATTTTACCGAGCTACTGTGAAGAACCGGCGCAGGCCGACTTATTTTGCACACGCCGGAGCGTCGCAGAAGCTGTCAGAGATATTTTCAGTGATACCGGCATGCGCCGGACCTATTATGGCGCACTCCGGAGTGTCGCAGAAAGCAGTTTTCAGCATATAAACTTCATTTTTGGTCATTTTTATCATCTTCTTCCACCCCATTTTTCTCTAGTTCTATGAGGCAACATCCATGGGCTCTTCTAGCCAAAATTTAGCATAAATTTACCTCTTAATTTCAATCGTAAATTCTTAGTTTAATTTCTAATTCACTTTGGTTGGAGCAAGATCATCACTTTTATGTGCCAAACTCCATTGAAGTCTTTTGAAGATTGAATGAAGCTTCAATAATCAAGTTTGTAGCTTGTTGTTGGTAAATTCTTAACTTTTACTTTCTGTTAATTGCTATCATAACTATGAATGTTAATTTTGACATGTTGGTGTTCTTAGTTATGAGTGGCTAGTTTATACTAGCCAAGATAATGTTTTTGTGATAGTTTTTATCACTATTGGTTGATTGGGAATGTTAGTTAGTATCTCATAGCTTCATGTGTGTTGTTAGCTTTTCCTGTTTTAGTTGAATTTCTTGTTGGTGTTGGATTGATCACCTAGAACTTGCACACACACACTTTGTTGAGACTGAAAGGAGAAACTTGGTGTGGGAGAAGGAATAGGAAAACCGAAAGGTAAAATTGACCTTAATTGGAATTCGATTTCTTATCCGGGGGTTATTGTTCATTTATTGCATTCAAGTTCTTAATCATGTTGAATCATTAGGTCTAGGATTCTTAGACCAATGAGGAGGCATAGAGTAGTTCCATACACTCGTATGAGGGGAAATCGCTAGCTTAGGAATGCACCGGTAACATACACTTGAACACTAATGGAAGGTTGGTTGGTAGTTCATTCCCATGATACTATATACTTGATCATTGCATTGTCTTGGCTAGGATTTTTATCTTTTTATCACCCTTTGTAGTAGTAGATCCTTAGATACATTTACTTTCTGTTAATTTGCGACTTAGATCAAGATAATAATAGCTTTTCGGTGTTCAACCTCAGAATCCTCGTGGATACGGCCTTGACCACTTACTAGACTACAATTGAACCGGTACACTTCCGGTAAGAATGGACATCTAGAAAAGTTCGATGAGTATCGGAGGTGAGCTATCAAATAGAACTTGGTCTGCCCTATTCCTTAAGATGGGATCAACCGAAATCAACTATATGACATGACATGAGAAGTGATGGGGTTATGCCGTCTTACTTAAGATGGGGAGCTACCAAATGAAAATAGAACGTCCTGAACTATTCCTTAATTGGATATCAGATGGAATTAACAAGTCGTGAGATAGGGGGGCATCTAAAGTCCTCTAATAAGGTCTTGACATATTCTTTAATAGGTTGAGCTACCAAATGGAATTAGCTCTTGTTGTCTTCCGTAAGAGGGGAAGCAACCATATGGAACTACCTTATAGGCCGGGTGAGATGATAGTGGGCATCTCTAAAATCCTCTTGTATATATGATCTACCAGATGAAACTAAGTGACAGGCTGTACAGTGTTAAAATAGTGTCCTAAACCCAATCGGGTTGGACCGGATCCGACCGGTCGGATCATTTCTACTATTTCTTTATGTTTATACATATATTAATTGGCTTTTATATTGTCATATATTTGTTGTTTTAAAGAATCAATTATGAATTGTTATATGATAACATCCTTAGTATTAGGCTGTGATAGAGAAACCATGATAGGCGATTATGGTTGATGAGATCTATAATAACTTTAATAAATTTGATACTTAAATGTTTCTAGGCTTATGTACTATTAAACAGGGCATTGATAATACAAACAGGCTCGCACGTATTAGATGTCTTATGTCTTTAAGGGCAGGGATAGATCTCGCCTATCGAATTGTAGAGACACTTGGACTGTACGTGGACGTGTATTAGAGAATGCGTACGTTAGACTGACCCACTTACACTGTTAAGTGTCACACTATGTGGAGGTTGTGTAATTATCCTTAGGACCGGAGTCTACATGGCATCACAGGGTGGATTGTCATGCTTTGATACTATTGAGGTTTCCCCTAGCCATGGGGCGATCATGCAGTAGTGATTGAGTGTGATACTGAAGCATGCGGAGTATACGTGTTTGGTCATCCGGAAATCGCGTACCCTAATAGTAGGGGGGAATATCCGAAGGGGCCTTCTTATAAGGAATGTCTTACTCTCGTGAATCTTTGCAAAGTGGAAGTAAATGAGTTATTTCGAGAGAATCTAAGGCAACTTTCAGTATCAAATGCCACTTCTGCAAATGCTCGTTTGAGTAGAGCAAACACCCGTTTGCCTTGATTTCACTCCAAACTTGATTTTTCTCCACTTTCATGCTACTTTAGTGCCATGAACATGTTTCTCACTCCAAAACATCGCCTTCCGGGTCCTCGAGGCACATAAGTCCTGCAATAACATATACGAACAAACACCACGCGTAATTCCGCAAGACAAAGGTGCTCGGAAAAAGAGGTAAATATCGTCAAACAGGCAGAATTTACTATCGATATGACAGTTTAACTCCCCGTGCGTATAACTCTCGATATTACTCTTAATTAGGACTAATTCTACCCAAAACATGCCAGAATAGTGATAACCGGAGGTTAAACTGCACACCAAAGTACAGTAAAGTTGACTCCCATCAACCACCCACACTTAGCCTTTGCTCGTTCTCGAGTAAATTAGGCGCTCTAAAACAGACCAAGGGATCAACTTTACGAAACATGCATAGCACTCACAACATCGAGATAAAAGTAAAGTAGACACTGAATGTAAACCACTTGACTCTATCTCATCACGAAAATGAAGTGTATGTGTGTGTGTGATAAAAACCGAAGGCTACACTCAAAATGATTACCGGTTTCGAATACCGGCCAAATGCCTACACACAACTCATACCGGGCTAGAATCTCCACTAATCAAGGCAACGGAGGCTAAATACGGTCCAGTAGGACTTTGAGAGTTATAATGTTAAGCTCGGGACGGGGTTAACCGAAAGGAAATTTGGGACTGAAGAAAAGAAAATATGAGTGACCCTAATCATCTTATGTACTTCCTCTTCGAAAACCTACCAAACCACACCAAACTCCTTCGATCTTTCTGTACTCATTAATAAACAAGTCCAACCTCAACATCATATTTTTATTCACTCATTCTTTGGCTTCTTTTTTTCTCAAATTTATTCAAACTTTTTTTTTGTTGAAATTCATTCTTTTCATCTTTTCATCTCTTTTTTCAAATTTTCTCGAACCAACAAGCCTCACAATAGATTTCTCGAGCTCCTTCCCTCGTTATACTAGCTCGTACTAACAAACTCCTCTCGAAATACGCACCATCTCCCACCCCACACTTGATTCAGCAAGTGTGTCTAAAGTAACAACTAAGTCCACTCGCAGGGTGATCAAAAGGAACGTGACCAATAATATAGCTCAGGGTTAGGGTAGTACAGGCTAAGTAACCAAAACAGCTCATGTTCGGACGGTGGTCAGACCGTCCTATCAAGGCTTAGAGGGGGTAAGAGGATAAAATGCTGGGATTTTGGCTTATTTGTCTCTGGTCGGGTCAAAGAAGCGCCAGGACTCTCATCCCGTATCCGGCCTAGGTAAACCTGTCTATTTCGCCTCGAAACTAGTGGTATAAGTGTGTATAGCAACCAAGATAAGTATAACCAAGGTTCTACGTGCACTAAAAGGGTTCGTATCGTAATAAAATAAAATTGCCCTGTACACATTACTCGACTACTAAGACATTTACCAACTCCATCGTGAGAAACATGCATATAACGCGGTGTTAAACCGTGAAAAGTTTTAAAATTTTAAGCCACGAACTGACTCGAAACCGGACATCAACTAAGCATATCATAATTACCGGCACATTAATCAATCGAAACAATATAAAGCTAAGTCGTATCCACCCCCCACTTCGAATGAAGCAATGTCCTCAGTGCGTGAATGAGATAGAAAAGAAGACTTAGCTTGTGAACCCGGCATAAAGGTGCTATCGAATCCCGTAATAGCCTCGTGTAAGCATGTCCCGAATCCCTATATCAACGTAGACAGAAACAACGCAAAGCATGCATGGGACATGGTCCTCGTGCCAAAATATATAATAGGGATATCGGGGTATAACAGTAATAAGGCTCTGTCACGTCAGAAAACTCGACACGCAATCTGTAACGCACAAAATGGATCGCTATAGATGGATAAAGAACCCCTACGGGTAAAGCACAGGTCATCTAAGCATAATATAAAGGCCACGGAGGCACATAATGTAGAAATCATCCACAGTGCGTACATAGAAAAAGCCAAGACATGAATAAGAGTAGTGGCATGCCTTAAGGCTTACAAAACCATTAAAAGTCAAATAGTAGCATTCAGAAACTGATAGTATCATAATAAAAAAAGCACAAATGTATCAAACTGGCCAGACCGCTCCTAACCAACCCTAACACCGGACACAAACGACAAAAGGAACAACATAAAAAAAAATCACATCTGCCCGGGTGCATCATCATTATCAGCAGTAGTAGGAGCATCAGTGGCGGCTCCCGCCTCCATCTCCTCAGTCTCCTCGTCAGACGATGACCCATCCTCGAATCAGACTGTGCAGCGGCATCCTCAGCAACAATCTGGGTAATAGCTCGCTCAATATCGTCTGAAAAACGATAATCAATGGTACTCGGGGCAACGGGAGTATAGTGGTCACAAGGTCGTATCCACAAGGAGTAATGTCTAAGTACCAAAGCTGACGTAGAACTTAGTTCAGGCCAAAATATGGTAGACGATATTATACAAATGCAGAAATAAATATTAAACTACCGGTTTTACTTCTAAATATTAAAAGGCATAGCCGAACTATGATCCCACGAGCTATTTTTACCCCTTAGGAAGGACTTGACAGGGATCGTGTCTTAACCGACCTACCTATCCTATGTAGTTTAACGACACCCACGGGTGCCAACTCCTAATTCTAGTGATTAGACTGAACAACTCGATCTAACCACCCTATGTGAAGCTAACCGACTCTCCGTTTAAAAAACAGATTATCCTAACATGATCAAGTTCTAGAGTTTCTCGAACAACGATGACAAACCTCTGTATTGGAAACGGTGCTAACAACTAGGCCGAATCTACGCAACGATCCTAAAACCCCTTATCCCACATCTCACCGCAAAATGCATCTATAAGTTCGATGTGTGTGACAATGAACTAGGTGATCAATCTGATTCAAAGATGTTATAATAAGTTTTAAGACGTGGATTAAACGTTAAAACATTCAATTACGCACTACACTACTCCCAATCTCATCCTCCTTAGGGTTTTCGCTCGCTTTCACATAACTCGGCTACACAATGGATTAGCTACTCATGATTACGCTAATAATGGAAATAAAGATTGAAATCATAACTAAAACAATAAAGGGAAAAGTATTCATTACCATATAACCGACATATGTAGAATCAACGGATGTGAACTAAGGAATCAACGGATTGAAATATGTTTATCCTACACCAAAACCGCACCAAAATCGCCCAAAATATGCCTAAGGTCGTCAAGAGTTGTAAAAGTGGTGAATGAGCTGTGTAGTTATAGTGTAGGGTTGAAATTCACTGCTGTCGAGGGTAAACGCCCATTTGCCTCCTATCGAACGCCCGTTTGCCTGCAAATCTGGTTCTTGATTAGGGCTTGTTCTTCAGTGAACTAGTGTTTGGCTTCTTCTAAACGCTAGTTCATGGATCATGTCTTGAGGGCAAACGCCCGTTTGGATTGTCTTGAACGCCCGTTTGCTGAATATGAGCTCAGTATTCGAGTTGAACCCATCCAAACGCTAGTTTGGGGGTAATTTGGACGCTCATTCGTCATCTAAGCCAATTTTCAGTATCAAATGCCACTTCTGCAAACGCTCGTTCGAGTAGAGCAAACGCCTGTTTGCCTGGATTTCACTCCAAACTTGATTTTTCTCCACTTTCATGCTACTTTCGTGCCACGAACATGTTTCTCACTCCAAAACATCGCCTTCCGGTTCCTCGAGGCACCTAAGTCCTGCAATAACATATACGAACAAACACCACGCGTAATTCCGCAAGACAAAGGTGCTCGGAAAAAGAGGTAAATATAGTCAAAAAGGCGGAATTTACTATCGTATGACAGTTTAACTCCCCGTGTGTACAACTCTCGATATTACTCTTAATTAGGACTAATTCTACCCAAAACATGCCAGAATAGTGATAACCGGGGGTTAAACTGCACACCAAAGTACAGTAAAGTTGACTCCCATCATATTCTGAGTCTAGTAAACTATAAAGGAACTAAATAAATGTTATCATGTTTCGGTTCTTATGAAGAACATATTTTCAGTTAGATGTTAGGATTTTATGGACATATTCAATTGTAAGGAATAAATGTTGTTCCGATAAAGTTGAAAGGTCACTGAATCTAACATACTAGATTGATGTCACTATATAGTTGATATAGGTGAACAATCTCAACTAAATATTTGTATGCTGTTATCCTTGATTTTGTGGTTGTTCTAGACACAGTCTCTATGGAAGGGAAGCGTGTAATCAAACATCATTCTGATGATGTTGAACCATATGATTATGAATCATGTGGGTTATACGTATCTTATCCAAAGAGGACTAAAATACCCTTTTAAGAAAAGGTTATAAATTCTAGAAAATTTGTCTAAAGCCTAAACATACCGATATTTGTTGGCTTATGACAATTAATGTCACAAATAATTGTTTATTACTCTCTATGACTATTTATAGAAATAGTTGAATGTTTTTAGTGAAGTACAACAATTCGGAAGCCCGAAAAGTTCAAGTTAGTACGAATATGAGATTGATGAGCTACTTAGAAATTAATCTTCAATTGGATTGAAGCAATTAATAACTGAAAGGTGTTTCAGAAGTCGTCTGAAATAGAATCAGATTCTCCCTTGAAGGATACCATCTTTGGGATACGCAATTAGATTGTGTTCTTAAAATGGAAACAACACTTTATATGATGAAGGTGTGACGTAAGCCATGCGAAGTATCCCTTACGTGTTTCGGAATAGTGCCCTTATACGATACATATACTTAACCGAGTTCTAAAGAATAAAGGTTGAATAAATTCCATATCAGATATGGAATTGATGACATCTAGGGCTGTAAACGAGCCGAACCCTACCGAACATGTGCAGGGTTCGAGTTCGGCTCGAAAGGTTCGAACCTAAGGTTCGGCTCGGCTCGAACTGGTCGAACCTTAGTTTAGCAAGGTTCGGCTCGGGTTCGAAAGTTCGAACATGTTCGACATGTTCGAACATGTTCGAACGGTTCGAACATGTTCGAACCTTATATATATAGTTTTTTTTTTTTTAAATATACAATAGTTCGAGCCGAACGTGTTCGATACGGTTCGGCTCGATAGACGAATATCAAATACCTAACGTTCGGCTCGACGTTCGAAGGTTCGAATCGAACTCGAATCGAGCTTTTTTCGAGCCGAATACAGCGAATCGAATCGAATACTGACGTTCATTTACAGCCCTAATGACATCAAATCCATCTTAACCGATGATTTAGGGTTGTCATAATTCTAGCAAGCAGGCAATGTTTGAATGGATTGGAGCCTAGTATGACATGTGCAACTTTGTGGAATATCTTAGCAAGTACGCTAGATACTATCTACTTGTCCGCAGAGCAAAAGGTGTTTGTCTCCAAACATGCTGTCTTCTAGAGGAAGTGTTTCTTCCAAAAGAAACAGTGGGAGTAAGTTGAAATCTCAAAAGAGTTTGAGAGCCACAATGAGAGATTCAACCATAGGAACGTGAGCAGACGCCACATAGTGATGAGGTATAGAACATTGCTCAGTGTATACAAAAGTTCTATAAGTCTGTGAATAACCTCAGGCCTGAAAAGGCTGCTGGTATGTTCATGTTGAAGAATGAATATCTCACGACTTATGAAGGAATGTTTGAGAGGCAAGATTGAGATTTATGGCCAGGAGCCACAATATCTGAATTAGATTCCATCAGTGACAACCAATTTGTGAACCTAGTCTGTCTTACCTAAAGGGAATATCCCTGAAAGGCTGATGTGGATAGTAATATGATTACCATAAGGCTATAGTGACGGCTGAAAGGTACGGGGTGTAAACCTTGTAATTATCTTTATGCTGCCAATTGAGCCCAGTTCTATTCAAACTATGCTTGTTATAACTTCGTGTCATGGCTATATGATAGTGTTAAAGACGTTGGGCAAAGAGCCCGATGTTCATAGACGATAACATGATATGTGAGCCCATGAGATCTATTTATGGACTCAAACAAATTTCTCTAGACGATTTCTTTGTTTGATAATCAAAGGAGTTTGATTTAGTCAAAAGAAGGGATATGCCCAATGTGCAAGATGGGTATTGGGAGTGTGTTACAATTTTTGAGTAAGGTATTGGATATCTCTCTAAGGAATTATCACCCCATGTCATAGTCAATTAATGTTTGGTAGTTCAAGGTCTTTACGAAAGCACTTGGATTAGCAGTTCTTATTTTTGGAAATAAGAATCTATAATGATATATTTAACTGTTGTTAGTTTATAGTTTACCTATATAGATGTGATGCCAAAAGAGTTTAGCATAGATCGCGACAAGAGATAATTCTAGCCGGTGTTCTCAAAGTCTATCCTTGTTAGGACGTTAGTCCTAAAGATAAGGTGAAAGATGATGCTTATGGAAGGTTTCCTTTGCTACTGTGATAGGAGCCATCATAAAAGTTATGCCAGATGTTTATAGTCCATGAAGAGTCATGAGCAAGTATGAAAGTAAATCGGGTGAATGTCGAGAATATCCTTAAACAAGTAAGGGATGGTTTCCTAGTTTATCGAAACTTGGAATCGGATAAATATAGATATACAAACGTGTATCATGAGTCTTATGAAGACGAGTGGGAGCTACAGTCTGGGTTTGCAATCACTTTGGAAATGTTCTTAGCTAGAAATCACTGGAGATTCTACAACTAAGCCAAAACACAGTAGTGCCTTGGAGGCGCAGCGGTAGGAGTACATGAATCTAGAAGGTTCATTCTTGAACCTTGTACGGTTATTCCACCTTTTCTATATAGCTGATATAGTAAGTGGATTCATTGCTTGAAGCAAGGACCAGGGTCTCGTCGGAGATTCATGTGTGTGTTGAGGCGGTTACTTTTGGCTTGATCATTTGGAGCATGACATGAAGATAGTCTGAGTCCCCACGGATAGAGATCCGTTCACGGCTAGGGCTGGTTGCGAGTATTGCATGAGATTCTTGTGTTTCAACTTGGTCTTATGTGAGCGAGTGATTGGTTTTAGGCCAAGTGGGAGATTGTTGAAATAGTGTCCTAAACTCATCGGGTTGGACCGGATCCGACCGGGTCAGATCATTTCTACTATTTCTTTATGTTTATACATATATTAAATGGCTTTTTTGTTGTCATATATTTGTTCTTTTAAAAAACCAATTATGAATTGTTATGTGATAACATCCTTAGTATTAAGCTGTGATAGAGAAACCATGATAGGCGATTATGGTTGATGAGATCTCTAATCACTTTAATAAATTTGATACTTAAATGTCTCTATGCTTATGTACTATTAAACAGGGCATTAATAGTACAAACAGGCTGACACGTATTAGATGTCTTCTGTCTTTAAGGGCAGGGATAGATCTCGTCTATCGAAGTGTAGAGACACTTGAACTGTACGTAGACGTGTATTAGAGAATGCGTATGTTAGACTGACCCACTTACAATGTTAAGTGTCACACTAAGTGGCGGTTGTGTAATTGTCCTTAGGACCGGAGTCTAAATGCATCACGGTGTGGATTGTCATGCTTGACACTATTGAGGTTCCCCTAGCCACGGGGCGATCATGCGGTAGTGATTGGGTGTGATACTGAAGCATGCAGAGTATACGTGTTTGGTCGTCCGGACATCGCGTACCCTAATAGTAGGGGTAAATATCCGAAAGGGCCTTCTTATAAATAATGTCTTACTCTCGTGAATCTTTGCAAAGTGGAAGTAAATGAGTTACTTCGAGAGAGCATGACAAATTATAAGATATGGTCGTTGATTTTTGACACTCGACGTACAACCGTATGGATATTAATATAGCGATATGATTCTATTTACACGGTAATTGTTTCACATGAAAGGTAGTAGTCATTGCATTTGACTCTTCTGATGATTGGGGTCATGGTGTGTTGTTAGACTCTATCCCGTGATCGTTAGGCATGAAGGGCAGTTTCTTAAATTGCACTTTGTGTCTACAACCAACATATTCGGAAACCTATAGGGCCACACACATATGAACATCTAGCCGGATTAAATTGTGGTTATAGTTGATAACCAATTAAAGAATGTTTTATCTCGACTATAAAGTATTATAGTGATAAATTAATATGGTAGTATTTATTTATTATGAATAAATATAATACAAGATATTAATTATGTTGATTAATTAAATATGTATACATTATATATATGGGTCGAAATTTATTGTGTGTAATAATACACATGGATTTTACAAATTAATTAATCATGGTATTATATTATCAAGTATTAATATAAGATATTAATATATTTGTGAATGCATGCGTGAGGTGCATATATGATATGCATTTGCACATTTGTAATAAATGTATGGATTTATATGTGTAATATATATGTGTGATATATACACATATGTAAATTGATTTATGGTAATATAATAAAGATATATTCAATACAAGATATTGACAATATATATCTTTGAAAATATTTAATATAAGATATTATATATTAATGAGATAAATCAATCAAATATATATTTCTTATTTTATTGGAAATTGGTTTTCTTTCTCCTCTATCCATTATGAAACTTTCTCAATCAGATTGGGTTGTGAATGTGGCGCATTTTATCCCGGGAGTTGTGCCAAGCTATTTTACATCACAATTACAAGTCTTATTTTCTACAAAAAAATTAAGAGAGCTTCTTAGAGAGAGAAAATGTCGGTCTAGCAACCGAGTTTTTCTGATAGCAATCCATGATAGGATTCCGGTGAGGTGTTCGTGTGGATCACCGGTAGAGGCCGAACGTTTGGGCAGCTTCGTGCAGAAACTACAATCGTAGACAAAGCGTCGATCCAATTGGATCAACCAAGGTATTCTTTTGCCAACTTCTTTTATGTTTGTTGCTTAAACGATGTCGATCTTGAGAAAAAAGAAATCAAAATTTTTAGTTCCGTTGTGTTCCCGTGTTGATTTCCTAACATACAGGTGAGAGTCGGTTTGTGTCATCTCTAGAATTGTTTGGTATAGTCCTGATGTCTCTTCCATAAAGGTATATATGCCCTATAACTAGCCCAATAAGTTAACCTAACCAAAACAAAAACAAAAAAATGAGGTGGCCCAAAAGGCTTATTGGGCATATCCCAGCAAGAGAAACTAACACCGGCCTTATGGGTCCACTGTTAAATCAAAACGTCCATATACTCATCACCCCCAATTTCCTTTTTTTTAACATTACACAAAAGATGCTAAAAATGACAAATTTTAATTGAAAATTGTACATGCATTACTCTATAGTGATCATATCGTTTTATATATATTCTATTTCACGTAGTAAGAATGTATATGATAAAATAGAAAAATAAAATAAAATGATATGATATATATCATTCGAATAACTTTTCAACATCAGTTGTCTCGTAAAGTTCCTCTAATAAACAATAATAATATTTTATGTTGGTAATTGACCAATAAACTTAATCTCAATGGATAAGGCATTGATATATGCACATTATCCTTTTTGACATAATAAAAATTCATTTAGAATGTCAATGGAGTATTGATTACACTTTTCTTCTTTTTACCCCTAATTTATTATTCATTCACCTACTTTATAATCATTACATTAATGATGTGTCTAAAGGATATTCTAGACTTTTACCATAAAAATTAATGACACTCAACCACTTCCTTAATCTGTGTGAAAACTCTAAACGGAATTATATTTTGAGACGGATGTAGTATTAGAGAACTTATGGCCATTAGAGAAGCTATGATGGTCAAGGACTATGATGTCCATGCCTTGTGGGTGGAGTTTGACTCTTAAGTGGCTGTTTCGGCTATTAAAAACCGGAGCCAAATGAGGAGAGCCTACCTATCATTGAAGACCTTCATAGGATGAAAGCTAAGGAATATAAAGTGGTCATTTCTTTCAAACTGAGGGAAGCTAATCGGGTAGCAGATTGCTTGGCTTGAATGGGTCACCAGGGCCCTTTGGGAGTCACCACTTTGGTGGAGCCTCCTAGAAATACAGTGGCTATTTTGGAGGAAGATTTGATGGAGTTCATCTCCCTCCTTTGAGAGTAGTTTATGTTTTTTTGGGTTTCACTCCCTCCCTCCGGCCTTTTGGCATCTTTGTGTAACAAAAAAAATATATGTCCTCTTGGAAAACTCTTACCTCTGTGATTATTTAAATGAGAGAGTTTTTAAAATTATACATATTGAGAAAATGAGTTAGCGTTTCAATTTTCATAATGGAATTACTAAATATTCTTTGATTTAAATAGTGAGGATTAATTACATCTCGTTAATTATACCGGTGCACCACACCTATCATATATGATCACACTAAATTGATCAACAGATTGGAAGTCGAATTTCGAGGCAAAAACCGTCTTTTCGAAAGTCGATTATCACATTCTACCTTTTCAAAGTCGATTCTTTACTCAAAATTCGACTTTCAAAATATCGATTCCATATGGCTTACATATAAGTGTGGTGTGTGATCGTATTAAGGTGAAAATAAAGACACCCTTCGGTTAATGAAGCATACAAACGGGCAAAAATAACAATTAATGTGTTTTGGAAATGTTTTGCTTCACTTAATCTAGAACACATATTTTTCATTATACTCTCTCCGTTCTAAAATATTTGAGACAGTTGTCAAAAACACGTTTATTAAGAAAGTGATTTAATGCTATGACTTTTCGGGTGCAATGACTAAAAAGTCAATATGATACATTAATACAGTCTTCTTTTTAAGTTCTACCCTAATATTAAATAAGGGTAAAGTTGGAAAATTAGCAATAAATGCTGCTTTGAAAAATGAGTTGTCTCAGTTATTTTGGAACAAAACTTTTTGACAACTGCTTCAGTTATTTTAGAACAGAAAGAGTATATTTTATTTTTCATCTTACCCTAAATTATAATCATTTCAATTAATTTTGTTACTTCACACTATTAATAACAGTTTAAACTGTATTTTAAACTCTTTTGCTTTAATATAACGTCTCATTAAACCATTTCTTTAATATACGAAAGACAAACTCGGGTACATACCCTAGTGGTAATCCACTAGGGACTAACCTGGCTCCCAATGGGGAGTCCAGGGTTCAAACCCCGCTTGGGGCGTGTGTGTATGTTGTGTTATCCTTTCGTTTCCGAAAATAAAAAATAAAATAATATACGAAAGACATGTATATAAGTCTTGTTAAATGTTTTTTTCATACTTTACATATTTTAATGAAAGTTTGCGTTCGAATTGTCGTTCAGATCGACTTGAATGAACGTACCTCTGCGATGCGAAAATTAATGTCTCTTGCTCTTGCAGCATTTCCAAAATGGTGACACTGGCCTATAAAAGGGCATTAGATTTCAGACGTCAAATATCATCAAAATCATAAGCATTATCAGTAATATTTTGAGTGTCTTTTGTTTGATCGATCGAGTCATCGTTAGAATCAAACATCATCCATGTAGTGACATTTATGTGGGACGAAATATTTTTTAAAGGACAACGCAATTAGTATGTCGTAGAGTTCATTACGATCGATTTGTAACGCCCCCAGACCCCGGGCTTGATAGCGCTAAAAGAGTCATAAATGGTCCGGTCAACTGCTTAGACCGCCGTCATCGCTTGATCTAAAAGGGCTAACCCGAGTTGACAAGACCTTTATGTCTCACACTTATATGAGGGTGAGCAGGATTTTACTTTACCGATGTGGGATTTTACATTCTCCCCCCTTATAAGGGACTGGCGTCCTCGCCAGGACGGCCAAGATTTGTCCCAGTGGACTTGTCCCAGTTTGTCCTTACCATAGGATTCTAGAGGTGGCCCCCACCGCCTCCAACTGTGACGCCCCTGTCTCGGATACCAAGTCCTTATCCGGAAAAGAACGCCCGGCACGCATATAATTAAAATTTAATCTAATTATACACGTATGCCTTACGTAAGCAGACATCAGTGAACAAACGGAAGACAAAACGACTGACTCGGGTAACTGAAACGACTAATAAACGATCGAAAGTAACACAGGCTGCGACTATTACATCATCAAAGACTTATTATAATAAACAAATACAAATGCATCCGTTACTAAACGTTAACCATAAACTTCCACAATTGATCTCCATCGTTACAAAGGACAAGAGAATTTATACCCAAAAGTAAACTGAAAGTAAAGACAGTAGACGTCAATTGCATCATCTCCGGGTCACTCCTCAGTGGCCTAAAAAAATGACCTACAAATACACCACTTTCTCGGGGTGGGAACAATAAAGAAGATGGGGTAAGTACATACGTATTTAGTAAGGGGTAGAAGAAACGGTTACAATAAATAACAATAAAGGCATATACATATAACATAGCATCATCTACAATCACTACCACCTAGGTTGCATTGAGATCACGCAGACCCTCTACCAAATCACATAGTATGTCCTCGCACAAGTAAGTTTATTGCATCAATATCAAATGACACTACGCACGGTGAACAATTGCACCGCAACACGGGAAGCACCTCGAGGGCACGGGCTTAGGTCCCCGTGTGGGAGTCACACGCGTCCCTTGGCATCAGACCAAGTAGAGGGGTAAAAAATCCCATGCTAAGAAGAATAGACGTGTCTCACCAATGATATCAACGCTTTAGCTTTTAGACATCCATGTATGTATTTACGAGTTAAGTCTAACCACCTGATTCATTCACATAAAAGGCTTCTAAGGACTTCTAGTCCTAAACAACTAGTTATGCTACCTAGAACGTTGTAAAATGATCAATGACTACTAAATCAATGTCCCACAAGGCCTAAACAACGTCTTCTGGTGCTCCCATATTCTCCCGCAGAGGGTCTCAGTTGTGGTGCGATTTGATACCAAGGCTACCAGAAGTCGATGTTAGACATTGTCAATTAACATATAATGTTCCAAAAGACATACGAGCCACATCGTATCGTGTAATATACTTAAAAGCACAAAAATTATATAATACGCATTTACCGTAACGTATAGTCAGCTGGTTTTTATTTGTCACTTACACTTTATTTACATTAATAATACTAGTGGGGTCAGAGCCTTGCACCGCAAGGCGGCCCTAATAAGGCCCTCGGTATATAAATATGTTTGAAATTGAACATTTGAGATGAAGACATTAAATTTGGTTTGGTAAATATATATGAAACAAACTTATACACAAGACACTTATTTTGCACCTTTGTTGAGAACTAATAACTGATACATAACAGTAAAGTCTTAGATTTCATGTATGTATAAATTATCTGATAAGGATGCAGCCTATCTAATAACATCACCATCAACATCATCTATATTACAACAAAAAGAGTAAATACTTTTGTAGGAAGCTAATGAATCATGTGTTATTCTTCGTTTGCTTTTATGGCACTTTCAAAGCTGCCTTCATGGTTTTCTCCGGGGGTCAATGAGTCCATGTCTTTTACTCCGTCACCCCGCCCAAAAAAAAGGCTTCATAGAACCACCAATCATGCAAGATCAGTTAGTTTTCTCCTTATTCTCGTTCTTCTTAACTTGACCCTCCATCTCCGAACTGTCCTTTTCTGGCTTAGAAACAATTGCAACTGAGGCTAGTGTTTCATGTGTAATACCTGCGCTTTCTTTATAATCAATGAACATGTATATTATGAAATAGATAGAGAAGCAGCAGCTTACCCGCGGGAACAAAGTTCTCTACTTATTCAGGCATTTCAATGCCAAACCTGATATGTAAGAAAATGAAAACATTAAGAAGGCAAGCAACAAATAACACCTAAAAAAACATATTCAACCCTATAATCATAACAGAATAAACATGGCTAACAAATGCATAACCAATAATCTAGGGAGTGTAACTAAGCACTAAACACCATTTACATCTTTAAACCGAAACAAGCACAACAAGCATACCCAAAAACAGCAAGAATTACAACTCATCAAAGCACCCCTTCAAACGACCTTTTTTTCCTGTGTTCACACCATAACACTCTTTCCTATGAATCCCGTAATTCAAAATTCAGACCAGAGCTCAAGAAATCTTCTTATTACTTGACTTCAATAGCAACCACAACATCCTAAGAATATATCAACACCCAAATAATCTCATTTAAACCTCATACCAATAACCTAAAACTGGAGTTAAAAACTATTAGTACAGCTACCTGGTCACATAATGAATTATTAGAACATATAAGCAGAACATAAGAAAAAACATACCTGAAATAGCTTCTTTGACCTTAATCTTACACACAACAAATGACCTTTTCCTACAGAGGCACACCAAAGAACAGGCTGGGATGAGAAAAAAGAGACGATTAATGGTTATATTTAAAGTGTTAAAAACAATTTAACTGTACCGAAGAAATTGTTTAAATTAAGTTGTTGAACTAAAAACAATAAAACCATACTTACAACCCCTATTTTCTCCATCTCCTGCAACATGCATCATTAGCTGAAGCCAAATCAGCCATACGACTCATACCCTAACCTCATTTCGTATGACCTCACCAAACCTTTGGGCGAACCTTGACCGAAGAAAGGCATAGCCATTAAGTATCAGCCATGTAAAAGTTGTGCCTTTAATGTGACGACCGATGTTGTGCCTTTCGTTCGCTATTTAAAAGTGTCAGCCATGTAAAGGCACAACTTCCACAACTTTATAGCTGTATTCGCTATTTAAAAGTATCAGCCGAAAAAATAGCCATGAAAAAATAGCCATGTAAAAGTTGTGCCTTTAGAGCTGTATTCACTGTAACCTCATTTAAGTATCAGCCATGTAAAAGTTGTGCCATGTAAAATCAGCCATGAGTCGTATCAGCCATGTAAAAGTTGTGCCTTTAATGTGATGACCGAAAAAATAGCCATTTAAAAAGTAGTTCCAAACAATGAACCAACTGGTAAATCAGAAAATGAAGTGACTTTTAGGGGTACACCAATTAGATGAAAACAATGGAAAAGGCATTAAAAGATCTACCCGCACATGCATACAAAACATATCACAGACCAAACAACAATAAGAGTGACACGTACCAGAAGTTATTATGGACACCTTAGAAGGAAGGTCATGGACATGTGCAGGACCACTCTTTCATTATAATGATTAATGATTCTAATTTTCCTCTCATCTTGAATCAGAACAAATGATATAAATAGCTCAGTGTTATCCTAACAAAAGAACAACAGAGTATGAGAACGTGTTTTGGGAGTAATTAATCGTTTAAATGTGGCCATTTAAGGGACAGAGCATTAACAGAGAAAGAAATTAGAGACTCAACATTAATAAGTGAACCGATAAATCGTGATAAGAGGGTACTGAAAACCTTTTCTCCTTTTACTTGTTCGACAAACGGAGTATCATTAAAAATATGGACCGCCCCTCACGTATACACCCGTGAAAATACATTTCCCGGGCGTAGTACACCCGGGAGGATAATTTCGCCCCATGGTTAAGTTATTTCCATATAAAATGGACTGCCCCTCACGTATACACACGTAAAACCATTTCCTGGGCGTAGTAAACCCGGGAAACGATTTTCGCCCCGTACGTAGCCTATTTTGTTGCTACACAAGTGAAAGTGCCAAATCCCTCACATAATACACCTGTGCATAACCCACGTCGTACGTATACGTGAGGATAACCTTTTCTCGGCCCCGTACGTAAAGTTTAACCTCAAAAAAAATTCAGACCTATAATAGGGCCTGAAAAAAAAATTCCCCTATGACATCATCCCTGTATTTATTTATGTTTTTGTTTATTACTCATCATTTATCAAACTATTCTGTTGGTGGGTTTAGCAATGAAATAATGCAATCTTGTTATCTTGTTAAATATGGCCCTTAGAACAACCACAATGGTTACTCCCTGTTATCACATTTTAACCGCCTCACTTGTGTTCTACTTGCAACTTTTCATCTCTATAAAAGGATACACTCCAACTCCAATGGGCACTCTATAAAATCTAAACACTATGAAACACCTTAATTTGATCGTAGTCAAATTTAACGTCTTTCCTCTCAACTAACTAACAAATATAATACCATCATATTTGATCGTAGTCAAATTTAACGTTTTTCATGTCAACTAACTACTCAGCCCAAAATATTTATACTTTTTTCATATTCAAGTTTTCACTCTCATTGTTTTTACAGAGGCATTATATTACAATGCACTTTTATGTATACTATTATGATCAGAACTGTAGCCACATTTTTAGGGCTCTGAAGCTGGGATAGAATATCACCATTCACCTCTAAGCACCTCTCTCTAAATAAAGAGGGTGAGCTAGAACATTAAGGGATAATGTCATTGTGGACCTAGAGTGTACCAAAACACTCTGACACCTGTTTTAGAGTGTCCATCAAATGCATCATTGGAGATCCTCTTACATTCGACGATAACTAACAATGATGGTATCCAACAGCTGCCACCCAATCATACCATTCTTTCAATGAAATTAAGGGTTTCAATTTACCTTCAGTAAAGCCTGACGACTGGCGATCCACTTCTCTCTCAAGTTCCCTTCTTCTTTTCACTTCAGCTGCAACTTCTGCCTCTACCCGTCTTTGAGCATCTTCTGCAGCTTTAGCTTCTACCTGCAATCTAGCTTTCTCTGTACAAGCCATGGATTTTGGAAATTCAGAAGTTCTGAACTGTAATCCTGAAAATCGTATGAAAGTAACCACAAATCAATAGTTTTGGACCTTTCTTTTTCTGAATCTCAAGCTCCTCCCTTTCACGACGCAATTTTTCAGGATCAACCTTGTCACCCTGATGTCAAAAAGATGAAAAGACCTAGGTATCAACTCAAATCGAACAAACAAAAAATCAAATGAGCATCCCAACATCGAATAAAGCAGTTGCACAGTGTACCTGGCCAAGTGTCTTTTCCCCAGCTTTTAAGATGGGGTCTGCAAAACGATTCTTCAAGATAGCTGCTCGATAGAGCTTATCAGGAGAGGCTTGCCTCTCTGCCAAAGCACTTTCACCTGATAGTAGATCTCCCAACATGTAAGCCAAACATGAAAACATGAAAACACGAAAACAAAACTCCTCAAATTCAGGCTTACTACCTTGAAGATCATCTGTTACAACAGATATAGGCTTCTCTAGCGAACTTTTGTCATGCTGGTCACGCCCACTAACAGATCCTGTAGAACATATAAATGAAAAATAACCCACCCTAATCGGATATATAGACAATTGACAGTTCCAAAGGACAGAGTGACATAAAAGGAAACCTTAATGCAAAGAGAAACAGGATAAAAGACAAAAAAAAAAATAACCAACCGATTCCCTCAGGCATGTCCTGGGCATCCATCCATGTATAAGCTGTTGGAATAGATTGGCACATGACCAAGAGTTTGCTGATAATATCTCCAAAAGTGAATATCAAATATAACATTGTTTAACAGAATTTTATAAAAAAACATTATCAATCAATCAATCAATCCACGTAAATATAACGATGTAAGACAAAGGACAACAACAACTCTTTATGAAAACAGTGACATAATGAAAACTCGACCGTGCCTAATTAGAATAAATTCAACAAATAACAAAAAACAGAATAACTATTGGGATAACTCTAAGGAAATACTATACCTAGAGGGTGGCAAGGGATGCATCTTTTGTTAGGCCATAATAAAGGCTTAGTTCAACCAGATCGATGATGACGCAAACTTTGATAGTAATCCCCACTTCCCTATCTGGAATTTCAGATGTCGAGGCATCCGAGTCCATACGTACTGATGTTACAGTTTAGTACAGGGCAGAGGATGAGAAATCATGTTTCAACTGAGGGACAAGGTGAGAAATCATGTTTCAGTTGAGAAATCATGTTTCAACAGAGGATTTTGAAAAGGAATTGAAATCATGTCACCTGCACCTCTTCAACTTCTTCCTCATCACTCTCATCTTCTTCACTTCCGTCACCATCGCTGTTCTCCGCCTTCGTCGTTCTCTTCTTCATCATCTTCACACTCCTCGTCTTCATCATCATCCACCAATATATGAACCACAGCACCACCAACCTGATCTTGTATTATCGCGAGATGTAGAACCCATCGGTCGATTTGCTAAAGGATCTTTTTTCTCATAGTTTTTGTTGATGCTTGGCGGTAGTTTTTGCTGATGTTTCTTTCATTCCTTTTCTAGGTTGGCGACAAAAGTGGTCGAGGAGAAGGTCTAGGGTTTCATAATAGTCTTTTACAATACTATAGCAGGATAAAAGTGGGCTGAACATTAAAATGCCATTTATTTTTCTTTTGGGCTGGATCAAAGCATGAACAGTTAAAGAAATTAAAAAAATCACAGGAATCCTTATTACTCGGCTGTCCACGTGGAAGGAAGAGGTTCACCCCTTCTTCTTCTAAAGTAGTGTAGATAGATAGATGTAGATATCCCTTTTTTTTTTTTTTTAAACTGTGTTTTACTATGCGTCTTGCCTGCCAATTATTGTCTTACAGCTTAAGTGATCATTTTTTTTTTTTTTTTTTTTTTTGAAGGGGGAAGTGATCATTTTCTTTTCTTAAAGAAAAGTTTCTGTCTGTTATGAAAATTAATGAAATAGACAACGACACAAATACATGGAATAGATTTGATATGTACAAATAAAACTATGGATTTTGAAATTTGCAAGTAATCACCATGTATCAACAATTAAAACTACACTACACATTTGATCTGATACAAAGACGGCTTATATTCGTTTTCTTTCTTTTTTTCCTTTCGTCCCAGGCAACATAGGTATATATATATATATATATATATATATATATATATATATATATATATATATATATATATATATATATATATATATATATATATATATAAAAAAGAATAAAGAAACAAGCCTATCATAAATAAGAAGAGCGGAAATAATAAATAAATAAAGGAAAAATTAGTTTATAGTCCACTTTTTAAAAAACCCAATTAAGTGTTAATCGAACGATTTTTTAGTTGCGTTAAGGACGAATAAATTCTACCGACGAATATACTGCTTATTCTCTCACAAAACAAATTTTAGATTACGGATGGTTCTTGAAGGCGATTCGATGAATAATGATGGAGGATTCACAAACACTTCTCAACCTTAATGGCATGGCGTCCTCTCCTCACTGCACATGTTCAAAATCGAAGCTTTAACATGAATGTTGATGATAATTGCTGGCCACTCTTTTTACCCACTTTTCTGAATTTGCAGCAAATCAAATTCATAATCTTTTTCTTTAATGGCCATTACGGAAGGGAGATGGGCAAATCACCAAAGTTTGGTCAGCACCGGAGCAGCACATTCCTTCCCCACAATCTTACTGTATTTCTTTTCTCTTCTACCAATTGGGATGGCTGAATTTTGTTCATTATAATCAGTAACCCTGTGGCTGAAATATAGATAAGTGTAGACGACAGCTTTAAGGCTAATGCTGCCGGAACTCCGAGAATTATACCGGTAGTTGCGATTCTGGCCATTGTTGCAGCTGCAAGTGTGATTGCATTGATAGATGTCAAAAGCTGAGTGTTCCAATTGTTTCTATGGTCACCAATATTTTTATGCATTTCAACTCTATCTGCTATAGCCTCTATAATTGCTTAAAGTTTCTCCACAACTAACGAATCAATAGGAACCTTAATATTAATGGGCTTTTTTGCCATGGCCTTGTTTTTTATGATTCTTTTTTGCCATGGGATCGTGATTTATCCAAGGAATTCGGAGTCTTCGGAGCTGCGTTTTCTACTCAAACTGTGCTATGAATGATGTGTATTACCATGTTTTTAAAGCTTATGAACTCAGTAGGCTTATGAACTCGGTGACCGGATCACGACGGCCTACCATTCGAATGGGTAACAAATACAACCGGCACAAAATTTCTTACATAAGATTATAGTTTCAAATGAAACTGAAGACATTGTTGGCTTTGTGGAATGCCCAATGTGTCTAATCATTTTTAAGAATATGTAATTTTTGTTGCAAGTTTTTTTTGATAGAAATTTCTGTTGTAGTTTGAACTTTGATAATTTTGTTTGAATCTTAAGTGTAAGATAGCAGAATTAATTGGAATAATGTATTGCCATTATTACCACTATAGAAAGAAAAAAGAAAGAAAACCAAAATCGACCAGTAAATACTATAAAAGCCTAGGCTTTCTACATATGCATCGTCTAAAACAACGATTTTTATCGAGTATTGTAGCAAAAATAAACTTCATAGAATTAAAAATAGGAAGAAAGGGGATAGTATGCCTAGCTAATTTTTCGATGGATAAAAAACAAGATCAAATTAAGACAATTGATAGAAGCAGCACCGTAAGGATCAATTAGCAAAGTTTTTGGACGATACAATAATAACTGCGTACTTATGTCATGATCGGAGATATCCTTCTTGATATAAAAATGAGGAATTCACTTATGTAATAGAGTTGATCTACTTACTATGTGTTTGATGATTTTATCTAAGGATTCTAGTAACTGGGGTGGGGTGAATTCAGTTGTAGAATCTTCGACAATCAATCGATGTTTTAGAGACTAAATCATCTTCTATTGAGACGAAAATCGCTCGAAATCCCGTCTTTGTTCAAGTTGTTACTCCGAGAAGCTAATAAAATGGATAGTATAGCAGAGGTTAATAAGCAAGAAAGCTCTGATTCAAGATACCATTTGGATGAATGTGTTGAAAAAGACGAATCGGATACGTTTTTCGAAGGATTTTTCAAGAATGCAGCTGTTTATGAAGCCAAGAACAAGTGGTCTAATGTGATTGAACCCAAGAACAAGAAGAGGCCTAAAAGAAATGATCTAAAGAAAAAGTAGTATCGAAACATGCTCCAAAAAAAGTAAATATGAGTGCTTGAACTGTAAGAAGACATTCGGTTCATATCAAGGACTTGGGGGACATAGACCTTGGAACAAAAAATCGAAAGGAGAGTCCTTTTGAGGCGTGATACGATACTACGATACGATATTTCGATGCGATGCTGCTAATGCGATACCGCGATGCGATACTACCGATACCGTGTGCCTTGATGCAATAGATAGGCCTAGTTCATAGGCTTACTATGTGCCTTGGTGTCTTGAGGTTTTTGATCTACATTGTATCATCATGTAATAGATAGGCTAGTTCATTGGCTTATTGAACTTGTAATTCATCACCTTGTGAATTCCGGGCATGATAATTTAGTTCTTTGAACTTGAATATCCTTCTTATAATTTGGTGATAGTTCGATTTGTTTCAAACTTGTATTGTTCTTATGTATTACCTTTTAGTCGATGTACCTATTGTACTAAACTATAGTCTTTGTACTTGATCTTATGTATTACCTTTTAGTCGATGTACTTTTTAGGCTTAATTCAAGTGATTGACTACGAACTGCATGTTATAAACACCACACCTTAATCAAGTTATCTGTTAATGATTCTATCTCTTGAATTGTATCATATAAACCAATTTAACACGGTGTGTTAGTGTATCTGGATTTTGCATTTGGAGAATGATCTTTATCTCTGGATAAAAGCCTTACGAAAATTCGGGTGATTAAATAGCTTTGATGATGGTAAATAGAGACTAAACAAGCGAAATCTGTTTTTTTCTTTATTTTTCATGTTGTTAAGCGATGTACATATTGTACTAAATCTATAGTTTGTTGTACTTGCTATTAATCTTTTGAGTTTGTTAACGATCTGGTGGAATGTTCTCCTGCATATTCTTGTATAATCGATGCGATACGATACTACCGATGCGTGCGTCGTACTACGTGATACGATACGTGCGATGCGATACGTCTACCGTGTTAGTGTAAATCTTTGCGATTAAATTCGGCTTTCAAATACTACGTCGAAAAGGTATCAAACGCGGTCTCAAAATGAATATAAAAAAAAAATATGAGCTTTGGTGAAACAATTTTGATGATCGGTGTTATAAATCAAAAGTTACGGTCGTTTATAAGAAAAAACGCTCCGGTTAATAAAAATATTTTTTCGTCTTTCAAAATATACGTCGAAAGGGTATCGTATTTGGGCTCAAATTGAAGAGCAAATAAAAACATGAATTTTGGTGAAAAAATTTTGATGATCGGGGTTGTAAATCAAAAGTTACGGATGTTTGAAAAAAAAAAAAAAAAAAAAAAAAAAAAAACAGAAACAAACATTTCAAACTGATCAATGTACTCATGTATCATGTAGCTGAGGACGCGCGCGAGGGTTAGTTTTGTCCTTCTGAAAATGTTTGTCCTTTTTGCAACTAAAAAAATAGGTGTGTCCTATTTATTTATTTTGTGCCAAAAATAGGACTTTTGGCTCTTTATCTCATAAATAAACACATAATTAAATACGATTGTGCATTCAAAATCCGTTTAAAAACACCATTTTACCTTTTAGCAATTTGAAAGCGAATCCAAAAACAAAAACTTGAATCTTTCGATTCACACAACTTCTACGATCAACCTTCGATAATTAAACGGTACACTACGATCAGACAACACTCAATTCCTTTAAAACTCATATTTTTCCTAAAAAAAACGATCAAGATTCTAGATTTAGGGCTAAAAGGAAAACTTACGGTTTATAAAACGAAGAGTATGAAGACGATCGTCTTCTCACAGTGATCAATTTCTTCTATTACCGTCTGCCCAAATTATCAACCGATTAGCCACACGATTAGAAAGTGCGCCCTCCCTTTTCCTCACGTGAAGCGTAGACCCCTTTCTCAGTTTTTTAGAAACTGACGTGATGTGAATAATGAGAAATTATGGTATTATTTTCCTTAAATAGCCATAATTAAATCCTTTAATTATTATTCCTTAATTCCTTTTTTTTAAAAATTATTCTTTTTAGGTTAAAATAAAAATAGGAAAAATAAATAGTTGAATTCCCTTTTTTACATCTTTACCCTTCTTGGATTTTCGAGGTATTGCATCAATCCCCCCTTAAAACAAGTTTCGTCCTCGAAACTTAGCGTAACTGGGAGGTGCTGCTTGAACTCTAGAACTTCACAAAGCGCCTCGTCTTCTAACTCTCATGTTGTCCTTGCCGGTGTATGACTGCTTCACAGAACCAAGATTAGTTGTACGTCTTCCTTCTTAACTCTCTTCATCTTCCGTTCTACAGTGCACTTGATTTTTCCATGTAGGTCAAGTTCTTTTGAACCATTTCAAGGTCAAAGCTTGCTTCCACATCATTGTCGGTTAAACATTCCCTTGTCATTGTCACATGAAGGACGTCACGCACTCGTGAAAGGGATTCTTGTAACTCCAACCGGATAAACTAAAAGTCCGACCTAAGCCAAGATCACGTAAGGGCCTTCACATCTAGGGCTCAACTTGACTTCCTTTCTAAGCTGTCTTTAAATACACTTTATCTTCAACTTCGACCTCTATCGGTCTTCTTCATTTTCCATCTTCCCAACTCTTCTTCCTCTCTTGAGCCCTCTCGAGGTTGCGACGGTCCACTTCAATCTCCTCGTTGCTTTGTTGTATCAACTATTGTCATGTAATATGCCTTTGTTTCACATCATCCAAGATGATTGGCGTTCTACGCTTTCTTCCATGCAAAGCTTCAAAAGGTGGCATCTGGATGCCGGCGTGGTGACTAGTGTTGTAGGCAACTCAACTATTTCCATCTTCATTAAAGGCCTTGAGTAGTACTGTTTCAACTCTCTGCACATCTTGGTTGCTCCTGGACAAACTGAATTTGCGATCTCGTGGGCTTCATCCATCACTTTCTTCCTCAGATCTTCCACGTTCAAAAACCTAAAGCCGATTCCGATGCCAAAGGTTGTCGTCTTAATCTAACTCGTGACCACTGGCTGGTTTGGTTTGGCCACTCGCGTGTAATCGAAAACAACTGGATCTTTATCTTGTTTATTCATGATCTCATCAACTATATTAGGTCTTGCAATCAAAGGTACAACAAACTTTACTTCCATTTGCTGTCTGAATCTTGCATGCTTAAACTTTCCAACTAATCCGCAACTCTTGTCATATTTGACTCCTTTTGATCTCGACTTCCATCACTACGGCACAAGCTTGTTGTAGGACTGCAAGGATCCCAAATAAGGATTTCTGAGACTTTTCAAAAAGGAAGAAACGCGCATTTGCTATACCTGTATCTGACGGTCTGATCCAATCCTCATGCCAATAAGGGTTAGCTTGGAAAGTAAATAAGGTTTAAAAGTGACAAGTTGAGCACCATGGTGGTATGTCAACTTGGTAAGCCGAAGAAAGACATATTGCACTTGAAACAATAGAGGTTGCTTGGCTACAAACAATGCAATGTGATTCTGGGCTGAGGGAAGCTTGAAGTTGGTTCAAGAACGAAGGATTGGCATCGTATCAAAGTGTAAAAGATAAACACCGAAAGGAAGATTACAAAGGAACATCTTAGATGAAATTCTTTTTAGAGAGCGGAATCCTGCAAGATATGGTGGTCAGCAAATGAACTCATACCGCTTGAAAGGAAGATAATGAGCTATTACATAAGCCCTTAGAAAGTAGGGACGCTAAGGGAAACATCACATGCTGGACTTAGAAACATTTAATGCAAGGGGATATAATATTAGACTTGAGGATATTTGGCAAGTGACCTTAATCGTTAATGGTTTGATAAACAGAATGATTGTTGGCGAATTAAAATGGTTCTCAATTCGCATGAATGTTGTAGAGGAATCATCCCACAACAGTGAAACAAAACAAGGTGCAAGGTCGAGCGCCTGAAAAACTATATAACTGAGAATCAAGAAGAATGTGAGAATCTCAACATGAAAAAGTTATGGGGCCAAAGTGAGCACACTAAAAAGTCTTAGGAAGGAATAAAACTTGTCAAGAAGTGTCCAAGTTTGCATCAAGGAGAGGTTATTTCAAGATTGAAATGGGATAGAAATTTCCTCAAGGTAATGTAAAGGAAAATCAAAAGTTTTGAAAAGGGGTTGCGATAAACAAGCTTCTAAGTGAAGGGGAAAAGACACTTAAGAATTGTCGGATAAATTTTGATTTCACAGAATTAGTTCAAACTTCCAAAAGAGGTGAAAAGGGATCATTGATGATCTAGTTCAAGGTTTCAAGGTTATTCCTTATGAGGAAATGAGAAGGGTTAAAACAAAACAGACGTTTCAACCGGTGTAACAAAATTGTTATAGAGCACCAGACAAAAGATGGAATGTCAAAAGGTGTGTCTGGTGGTTCATGGCTCTAGATGTCCTGAAAGAGATTTAAAAACGAGAAGGTACAAGGTCCATTAATCTAGGTCGGAATTAATACGATTTTGGAGTTCAAATGTTGGTTGGCAAGATAGGTTCAGAAGGCATCTTGGCAAAGACCACATTCTGCTTGAACTGGTTTAGCATAGATTGCTAGAAGGTTAAGGGTGATTAATTGAAAGTAGATGTCATGATAGGCTTTAAAGAACTGATTGGCAAAAAAAAATGAAATGCATACCTTGAAAGAACAGGCAGCATTAGATGCAAAATTTACAATATCAACACTACCCTTAGAAGGGAAGCTGAGAAAGAACACAAGTAAGAAGAATGTTATGACATCATAAGGTTCAGTAAAATTTGAATTTGAAATGAAGAATTAGGGTGCAACAACGCAAAATTAGAGAGAACTTGTTTCTTTGATTAGAAAGGTAAAGGTATGAACTTGTTCGAAAGAAAGGCTTAAGGAGATATGTTTATGAGGTGATTCATGAAAACAAGTGGAGGTGACTTGTTGAGATTAAAGATCTCAAGTGAGGGATTAAATGGGAAATAATTTGTCAGGACATGTATGATTGAAGAAGGGCATGAAAAATGTTTGAACTTCAAACATGGTATGCTCTAAGACAGCGACTTGGTGCTTATTTATAACTGTAAAAGAAACAACAATATTAGCTCTCCCAAAATTCTACTAAAAGACTTAACCCAGAAGAAGATCAGTTTCGAGGAAACTTCTAGAACATAACAATCATAACTTATTACTCTTTTAGCCATAGCCTTAAGTCAAAGAGGCAGGGATTCCCTTTAGGCTGTAGTGTATGATATTTTACTCCGGATCTGATATTATCGACTTGTGCAACCCAAACCAAAAGACTTTTGCGCACGATCGAAAGAGAAAAGATTTAGATACTGGAGTTTCCCACGTGACAGAAAAATATTAGAATTTTTGGATGAGAAGAGATCGGTCAAAAACAATTATTTTTGCTGAATGCACAAGCTGTCAGAATTTTCAGATTAGTAAACACTGATTTGAATTGAAGATTGCGATCAAACGAAAAGGAATTTGAATTTAATTCAAAAAGGAAAGTTATAGATAAAATAGTTTTCTGCAACATATAAAAATTTCAGGTCATTTGAAAATGTTTAACCTATTCAAACGGAAGAAGAAGTGAAAGTGCTGCTGCAGATTTTCTGGACATAGTGTCCGACATTAACATGGATTTTCTAGACAATCCATGATGACTATTGAGTTGATGTAAAAAGAGAAATTGTAGACAAAACAGTGGTATATCTTGCTGAAAATTTTCAGAATTTTTGGAGTAAAGGAAATGGATTTACATGAAAGGAAAATAAGGAAACAAATATCATTCACTCGTGTTGGATAAAGTCAAGCACGAGAATGATGAAAACTATGTGCCCAAGCAAGAGATCTTTAACACTAATAACTGAAACGGGTGAGAAGCATTTGGAAGGGATAGAATTGTATATGGAGTTCGTGTAGAACCCATCTCGAGCAAAGCAAGGTCAAAGAATTTTGATGGACACAAAGCAAGTAATATTGAAAGAAGAAATTGTAGAGTTGAGTCAAATATCATTCTCTACAATGTTAGGCCAAGCCAAGAGTACGCTTAGATTTTGAGGTGTAAAAGAAAGTGGAGAGGTCACAATAGGGAGTTTAAGGAAAATTCAACCATGAGGACCTCACCTTAAGGTGTAGGCATAAGACTCTGACCCCAAAGCATTGCTTAAAGGGGTTTCACTTAATCCTAGGAAACATGATAGGGTTTAGAGACTATATCCTTAAAGGATTCACTACTTAACGGACTATCCTAAGGAGGTCTACACTTAAAAGATCTAACTCCAAGAGTTTAATCTTCTCGGGGTGGGGTACAATAAGGAAATGGAGTAAGTACATTTTGTACTCAGTAATGGGTAGAAGACCGGTAACACATATTGATCTACACATCTATCACACATGTTGCATTAAAATACACTCCCCTCTGCTAGGTCTGTTAGCACCATCACGAGCAATTATCTATGTTACATTGTAATTCAAGAACACAATGCCCGAATGATGGGTATGCACCGGGACATGTTCAGCACCTCATATGGCACGGATGGTTCCGTGTGGAATATTTCCCAAAACCCGAATATTGTCCATTACGTATGAGGAATGATTTCATGCTGCGAATCATAAATGTACCTCACCAAGAATTACAACGTTCTAGCTTTTAGACTCATCACATATGTTTATTGTGTAGTTAATCTAACCACCTAAGTTCATTCACATATAAGGCTACTTAGGGACTTCTAGTCCTAAACATCTAATTACACTACCTAGCACGTTGTAAAAGAATCATTGACTACTAGGTCAATGTCCCACAAGGCCTAAACAAAGCCTTCCGGTGCTCCCACCTTCTCCCCGCAGAGGGTCTCAGTTGTGGTGCGATTTGATATCAAGGCTACCAGAAGTCGATGTTAGACATTGCAAATTAACATATAATGTCTCACAAAGACATACATACCAAACCATAACACGTTGTACCAATAGTATCAAAACAATATTTATTAGAATAAAAAAAGCAAAAACCAAAAGTGCATCCCTGTACTAAACTACTAACCATATGCACACGCTACACCAACGCCGAGGACATATATGTATGATTGTATGAATACGGAATTGATATCAACATAACAGCCACACTAATACAATTAAATATGGTGGAACATCCAAAAATCCATTTAAAAACATTCCTTACCTTGATAATAGTTAGGAAAAAATCCAAAACCAAACACAACAACAATAGTTGCGAATCCTTGCATTCTACGCAATGAAATACGGAAATGCTGATATCAAAACAACGCTTGCAACGAGACGATTACTTCTTTCTACTGCGGTCTGCACCGAAAATCACCCTTTAAACCTCGAATTTGAAAAACAGCGCCCGAACTATTTTTTTCCTTTTTCTTCTCTGTTAGCCGTCGACCTCTCCCCAAAAATTACAAAAATTAAACGTGGTAGAAGTACTGGGGATAGGGAATTAATTTCTTTTTATACCCAATTAATATATTCCTTTAATTATAAATCCTTTTAATCACCCTTTTTTTAATAATCTTTTAGGTTAAAAAAAATAAAATAGGAAAATATAAAATAAATTCCATTTTACTATTTGACCCTTCTTAATTTTTCGGGGTATTACAGCCCTCCCCCCTTAAGAAAAGTTCCGTCCTCGAAACTCGACATACCTGGGAGATGCTTGAAGTCTGAAAACTCGTCAATCATGTCATATTCTTTCTCCTATGTTGCCTCTTTGGGTGTATGATTACTCCATTAAACCAACACTAGTTGAACATCTTCACCCTTGGCTTGCTTTACTTTCCGTTCCAAAATACAAACTGGTTCTTCTTTGTAAGTTAGGTTCTCTTCAACCATTTCAAGGTCAATGTTTGCCTCGGCGTCAACATCAGTCAAACATTTCTTAAGCATTGACACATGGAACACATAGTGGACTCTTGACAATGATTCTGGAAACTCCAAACGATAAGCTAATGGTCCTACTTTAGCTAGGATCGCAAAAGTTCCTACATATCTGGGGCTCAACTTGCCCTTCTGTCCAAACCGTCTCACTCCTCTCATCGGTGATGCCTTGAGGTACACTCTATCACCGACCTCAAACTCCAACGGTCTTCTTCTCACATCTGCCCAACTCTTCTGCATGTCTTGAGCCACTTTCAGATTCCGATGAACTACCTCAATCTTCTCTTTAGCCTGTTGTATCAACTCTGGCCCCGTTATTTGTTTCTCCCCAACTTCATCCCAAAACACTGGTGTTCTGCACTTTCTTCCATATAAAGCCTCAAACGGTGGCATCTTGATGCTTGCATGGAAACTATTATTGTATGCAAACTCCGCCACTGGGAGGTACCCATCCCATGAGCCTCCTACTTCTAAGGCACACGCTATCAACATGTCCTCAAAGTCTGAATCGTCCTTTCTGATTGCCCGTCTTTCGGGGATGAAATGCTGTACTCAGATCTAACCTAGTCCCAAATTGCTTCTGAAGACTCATCCAAAACGTGCTAACAAAATGACTATCCCTGTCTGATACGATAGAAACCGGAACTCCGTGAAGCTTCACTATGTTGTTGATGTACAAAGTAGCCAACTTCTTCAACGACGGATTCTCCTTAACTGGAAAAAAGTGCGCTGATTTAGTCAACCAATCTACAATCACCCAAATCTTGTCATATCCTGACTTGGTCTACGGTAATCCACTAATGAAGTCCATAGTGATCTTTTCCCATTTCCACTCGGGTATCTCTAAAGTCTTTAACAATCCTGCTGGTCTTCTATACTCAGCCTTCACTCGCTGGCATGTATCACTTCTGGCCACAAACTCTGCTATCTCAATTTTCATTGATGGCCACCGGTAATATTGCTTCAGCTCTTTATACATCCTGTTTGCTCCAGGATGAACTGCAAACGCAGCTTTATGGGCTTCATCCATAACCATATTCCTTAAGTTGTCCACCTGAGGAACATACAACCTATTTTGATACCAAAGGTTACCGTCTGCATCTAACTCATAGCCACTAGCTGGCTTCGTCCTGGCAACTCTTTTGTAGTCAACCATAACCGGATCTTCATCTTGCTTCCTCTGAATCTCAACAACCAACTCTGAACTGGCGATCGACGGTGCAAAACAACCAACCTGTTCCTGTGGACCGATATCCTGAATGGTCAAGCTCTCCGATTGATCAACAACATCCAGAACGCTGATAAGCGGACTGGTCTCCTGCTTAAGGCGTCTGCTACAACATTTGCCTTTCCTTAATGATATTGAATATCAAGGTCGTAGTCCTTAACATACTCCAACGAATGACTTTGTCTCATATTCAACTGATGCTACTTAAAGAAGTACTTAAGGCTATGATGGTCGGTGAAAATACGAGCCTTTACTCCATACAAGTAATGTCTCCAGGTCTTCAACGAAAAGACAACTGCTGCTAACTCAAGATCATGCGTCAGATAATTCTTCTCATGAATCTTCAACTGCCTTGACGCATAAGCTATGACCTTTCCATTCTGAGATAACACACAACCAAGACCTTGACCCGAAGCATCAGTGTAAACATCATAATTGTCAAACACTTATGGAAGAGTCAATATTGGTGCTGTGGTTAATCTCTTCTTAAGAATCTGAAACGTCTCTTCACACTCCTTAGTCCATTCATACTTTACTCATTTTCGAGTGAGACTTGTAAGTGGCGCTGCTATTCTTGAGAAATCCAGTACAAAACGCCGATAGTAGCCTGCCAAACCTAAGAAACTCCGAATCTCTGACACTGTAGTAGGTCTAGGCCACTTAACTACTACTTCAATCTTAGCTGGATCCATTTTAATTCCTTCTCCTGAGATGACATGATGTTCAGGGTCAATTTGTAGTGTTTTTAATGATATATTTTACATCAATTTCCCCCGTATATGGATGTTTTTCATAGAAATCGAGCTTATAATCGATTAATTGAGTAAATAGTGTTTTTAAGAGGTTAATTGCAAAACGTAACGAATTATGTGCTTAAATGATGATTTTATGTTATTTTGGAAATACGTTACGCTTTGGTATGTTTTCCTATTGTTGTAGATACTCATTGATGATGGAAGAGAGGATTTTAGAGAGCCAAATTCGTGCTTGGAAAGGATCAATCAAAGTTATGGAAGATTGAAAGATATAAGGAAAGAAATCAAGCAAGATAAATGTCGGAAAATCAGGATTCCGAGTAGTGACGACCTTGCAACGCAGTTCTTGATATGATAACAACCGATTTGACTCTCGAACTCAAGAGAAGATTTGTAGGGCTTGAAGAGAGGATTCTACAGGATTTTGAATCACTCCATTCCGACTTACGAGGCCCGAGATATGAGCGTTACAAGTTTGGATGCTGTTGCTGAAAATAGTGGACGGGCGTCCGGATCTTCAAACGGGCGTCCGGAACCGTTACTTGTAGCAACCGCCTCTGATTTTCTATAAATACAGCAGCTCTCTTCGACCCTAATCATTATGAAATACGCCCCAGCTTCTCTTGAACCCTAAATTTCGAGCGAGGGGCAGCCCGGCCGGCCAAGCTCTTTGCTTGGTCGGCCGGAGGTTAGTTAGATTAGGTAGTTAGTTTGTTTTTCTTTCTTCTTGTTCGAGTGATGATGAAGTTGAGCAGCCATGGATGAGCCTTGAAGCTCCCTCTTTCCAGCTGCAACTTTAATTCTCTTTCGATGGATGTTTTGTAAGTTTTTATTTAAATTGTTTCTTTCCTATGTTTATTTGTATCGTGCAATTTTATAAATCGAAAGATGATTGCATGATTTGATTTCTACCGTATGACGAGAGTCGGTGTAGATTAGATCACCATAGGAAAGTTTGGATTTTTAATCTATACATAACGGAAGTTCGTAGATTAATTATCTAGGTTTACGAGAGAACCACAATTTGAATTAATTCGTTGCAAAATTATCCTAGGGAGATATTGAGTATCATTATCACCGGAAAGATGAGATTTTTCATGTGTTTATTTGGTGAGTTAACTTGTTCTTTTTCATGCTTTGAGATGCCGTATGTTAATCGAATTTAGATAACGGAAGTTAATAAATTCGTTAGATTGCCATGATAGAGATTAACAATTATTATTCCAACAAACGGAAGTTGAGGGATAAGGTTGTTAGATTAGGATTTAATCCGTATCTTTGCTTCGTATAGATGTTAGTTAAGACCGGAAGGCAAACTAATGAATGGCGTGATAAATCGGAAGAGGAAACGCTTCTTTAGATAAGATAATAATCCAAGATAACTTGTGAATGAATATGTGTTAATCTTATTTCTTTCGGTGAGGTGATGGTTGTTGGGAAGAGGTTGATCATGGTTTGTTCATGGTTGTTCAGTAGATAGATTTACCGCTTTCGTAGATGTAGTTTTATTTATGTTTTTATCGCTTTTATCCTTCCTGGCTTTGGATTAACAATCCTCTGTCCAGTTTATTTTCCGTTTTAGTTTAGGTTTAGGTTAATAAAGAAGGATTAATTAGATTAGATTCAATATCCCTTTTCCCTGAGGATCGATACCCGTACTTATCCAACTTTACTAGCAACTACCCGGTATTCGGCCGGTTAGGAGGTAGTTTTGCATGGTAGTATAGGTTTTATAAATTTTCTTTTGTTTTAATGATGCAAAATCTCCCCAACAAAAGTGGCGCCGTTGCCGGGGAATAGGTGTCATGTTGAATCTGATCTTGTTATTTCTCGATTTTGTTACGTTTATTTTCCGTTTTAATAAAAGTAGCGTTTACCAAATCGAGAGTTTTTATTTTTGCCGTGTTTCGATAACCGTTGGGTTAAGAATGTGCAAAAAGTTTTTTACTCGATTTGTGAAACGTGAACTATATGTTTGTTTGTGTCTAGTCTAACCCTCTCGTGCTTTAATTTGATGTGGTCGCTTCCGTGATATTTGATGTATGATCTTTTAAGAAATTAGGGTTTGCCGTGTTTTCCGCGTTTCGTGCAAAATTCGATGCTTGGACGGGCGTCCAAGTAAGTGAACGCTCGTCCGGCCCCTAACTTGCGGTGTGAAAGAACGGCCGGGTGTATGAACGCTCGTCCGTCCGTAAAGGTTTCAACGCTGTTCTGAGTTGAAGGATCAGACGGGCGTCTGGAATTCTGAACGCCCGTCTGGAGGTTTTCAAGAGCAAACGAGCGTTTGAAAAGATGAACGTTCGTCCAGTTCTGAACGCTAAGTGAACGTTCGTCCGGGTTCAGTCCAGGTTCTAAATTTCTTGATTTTATTTTCAATGCTTTTATTTGATGTGGATTTTTCATTCGAGCTTCTGTGGCTAATTGATTTTTACATAGATGCCCTGAACTTATATGTTTTTACCTTTCCATCTACGAATCCATGTTAAATAACTGATTAATTTTTATATGCATGATTCATCTAGGCATGTTATAGTGACTGTCGGTTCTCGTAAGCTATAACTGTTCTTATGGTTAATTAGTAGCTAATGTCGGTTCCCGTATGCTACATACCGCTCCGATGAATCTTTTAAGCTTTTAAGACTTGCGTGCTTCCTTTGTTTTTATAGTTCATATGGGTAGCTACGTCGGTTTTCCGTATGCTACGTCCTTTCTCCATATGAGTTATACCCGTTTAGATAGATGATCGTTGGTTTCCATAAGTCTATCACTTTCGATAAGTCTTAAGGCGCGTCGGCACTAGTGACAGCACTGTCGTTTATCGTAACCTGTCATTATGTGGTAGACGTTTATATATATGTCGTGTTGCATATAGTGGGCTAGTTTTCTTTCTTTTATTTTATTTTCTTTTTGCATATCATTTAAATGCATTTCATTTAGTTGCATTTCATATAGTTGCATTGTTTTTCTATTTTTCCTTTTATTTTTTTTGAGTGTAGTTAACTGTCGGTTTCCGTAATACTACCTCGTTTTTATTTTATTTTTAGGATTTTTCACGTAGATTGCATTGTAATGCATTTTCATATAGTTGCACCTAGCCCTACTATTTTGCAAGAGTTTTCAGATGATATCAGTTTTCCGGTGGATGGTCCACAGTCTACTGGATTCGTTGAGCATTTCTGGGTAAGGTCGACCCACTACCAGAATAGCTCCCTTTCGAACAACGAATCAGCTAAGTTTTCTGTTTCTTTTTATTTTTGCACAACTTGAGGACAAGTTGCAATTTAAGTGTGGGGGAGGGGATGGTTTATGTGTATCTACATTCATTTGCTCTAAGTAGTTATATTTCTATGAACAGTGCTAAATTTTTCAAAATTTTTGTTTAGTCCCGAGTAACATTTCAATTGCATGCTAGTTTTATAATCTGGCACCCTTTAGTTGTTATCAGTAGTCATATCATGTTTAAGAATAGGTTTGGTCGATTCGATACTTACTTGAACTTCATTTCACGAACCTATTAGATGAAGAGCCAAATATAGAATAGTTTCCGGTTAGTTAAAGGAAAGTCAATTCTTGATACGTATAACACTTATTTAGCATTAATGAAAGTTAAGAACTTGTGCTATACTCACGCTAGAATCTCGGTACCTTAGTGTTCTTGAGAACTTTGAGAGTCTTGAATGTGTTAGAAATATATTTGACCGAGAGTTTCCAAAGAGTTTGAAAAATATAAAAATATATATATCTATAAATAATAAATGAATAGAATTTCTTTGCGGGAATTTTGTTTATATCTATCACCTCGAGTCCATTTGGATACGCCCCAATTGGGGAGTGTGGTTTACCTTGGACGGTATGGGTTCGAGTGATCTCGGGTGACCGCCTCTAATGCGGGGGAGTGTGTTATACTTTTGAGACGCGACGATAGGAAATATAAAATATAAAATATACGCTTTTTGGAACACTAAGTCAAGTTGATCTAAACCCGGTAGAGACCCGAGAGGTATTTTCTTGGCACTAAGTAAAGGAGTTTAATTGTGAGTTGGTTACTATGTTCTTGGTAATTAGTTTTTGTTAGGTAAGTGTCAGTAGATAGAATGAAGTTTTCGTTTAGTTGACCGGATAACTCGTTAGTGCTTGATGTATTATATCAAGAGAGGATCGGTGGGAGTTTAGTAGGTTCTGCACACACATCACCGAGTGAGGTCGATTTGCTGAATACTAGCATGTCATGATTTTGACTATATCTCGTGTCAGGTTATGTGGATTCTTGATGGTATGTTCTTGTTTTGTTTTACTCGAGGACGAGCAAAAGTTTAAGTGTGGGGGTGTTGTTCAGGGTCAATTTGTAGTGTTTTTTATGATATATTTTACATCAATTTCCCCCGTATATGGATGTTTTTCATAGAAATCGAGCTTATAATCGATTAATTGAGTAAATAGTGTTTTTAAGAGGTTAATTGCAAAACGTAACGAATTATGTGCTTAAATGATGATTTTATGTTATTTTGGAAATACGTTACGCTTTGGTATGTTTTCCTATTGTTGTAGATACTCATTGATGATGGAAGAGAGGATTTTAGAGAGCCAAATTCGTGCTTGGAAAGGATCAATCAAAGTTATGGAAGATTGAAAGATATAAGGAAAGAAATCAAGCAAGATAAATGTCGGAAAATCAGGATTCCGAGTAGTGACGACCTTGCAACGCAGTTCTTGATATGATAACAACCGATTTGACTCTCGAACTCAAGAGAAGATTTGTAGGGATTGAAGAGAGGATTCTACAGGATTTTGAATCACTCCATTCCGACTTACGAGGCCCGAGATATGAGCGTTACAAGTTTGGATGCTGTTGCTGAAAATAGTGGACGGGCGTCCGGATCTTCAAACGGGCGTCCGGAACCGTTACCGTAGCAACCGCCTCTGATTTTCTATAAATACAGCAGCTCTCTTCGACCCTAATCATTATGAAATACGCCCCAGCTTCTCTTGAACCCTAAATTTCGAGCAGAGGGCAGCCCGGCCGGCCAAGCTCTTTGCTTGGTCGGCCGGAGGTTAGTTAGATTAGGTAGTTAGTTTGTTTTTCTTTCTTCTTGTTCGAGTGATGATGAAGTTGAGCAGCCATGGATGAGCCTTGAAGCTCCCTCTTTCCAGCTGCAACTTTAATTCTCTTTCGATGGATGTTTTGTAAGTTTTTATTTAAATTGTTTCTTTCCTATGTTTATTTGTATCGTGCAATTTTATAAATCGAAAGATGATTGCATGATTTGATTTCTACCGTATGACGAGAGTCGGTGTAGATTAGATCACCGTAGGAAAGTTTGGATTTTTAATCTATACATAACGGAAGTTCGTAGATTAATTATCTAGGTTTACGAGAGAACCACAATTTGAATTAATTCGTTGCAAAATTATCCTAGGGGAGATATTGAGTATCATTATCACCGGAAAGATGAGATTTTTCATGTGTTTATTTGGTGAGTTAACTTGTTCTTTTTCATGCTTTGAGATGCCGTATGTTAATCGAATTTAGATAACGGAAGTTAATAAATTCGTTAGATTGCCATGATAGAGATTAACAATTATTATTCCAACAAACGGAAGTTGAGGGATAAGGTTGTTAGATTAGGATTTAATCCGTATCTTTGCTTCGTATAGATGTTAGTTAAGACCGGAAGGCAAACTAATGAATGGCGTGATAAATCGGAAGAGGAAACGCTTCTTTAGATAAGATAATAATCCAAGATAACTTGTGAATGAATATGTGTTAATCTTATTTCTTTCGGTGAGGTGATGGTTGTTGGGAAGAGGTTTATCATGGTTTGTTCATGGTTGTTCAGTAGATAGATTTACCGCTTTCGTAGATGTAGTTTTATTTATGTTTTTATCGCTTTTATCCTTCCTGGCTTTGGATTAACAATCCTCTGTCCAGTTTATTTTCCGTTTTAGTTTAGGTTTAGGTTAATAAAGAAGGATTAATTAGATTAGATTCAATATCCCTTTTCCCTGAGGATCGATACCCGTACTTATCCAACTTTACTAGCAACTACCCGGTATTCGGCCGGTTAGGAGGTAGTTTTGCATGGTAGTATAGGTTTTATAAATTTTCTTTTGTGTTAATGATGCAAAATCTCCCCAACACATGACCCAAGAAACTCACTTGGTCTAACCAGAACTCGCATTTACTGAACTTGCCAAACAACTTCTCCTCTCTCAATGTTTGAAGAACAATCCACAAGTGCTTCCCATGTTCTTCCTCGTCCTTAGAGTAAATCAGAATGTCATCGATGAACACTGTAACAAACTGATCCAGATATGGCATAAAGACTCTTTGCATAAGATCCATAAATGCCGAAGGTGCATTTGTGAGACCAAATGGCATAACTCTGAATTCGTAATGCCCATATCTAGTGCTGAACGTTGACTTAGGAATATCTGATTCCTTAACCTTCAACTGGTGATAGCCCGACCTTAAATCAATCTTAGAGAATACCTTCTTCCCTTGTAATTGATTAAACAAGTCGTCTATCCTCGGGAGTGGATACTTATTCTTAATAGTGAGATTGTTCAACGCTCTATAGTTTATACACATCCTCATGCTCCCGTCTTTCTTCTTCACAAATAACACTGGAGCTCCCCATGGTGAAGTACACGGCTGGATGATCTTCTTCTTCAACATATCCGCAAGCTGCTCTTTCAACTCCTTTAACTCAGCTGGTGACATCCTATAAGAAGCTTTAGAAACTGGTCTTGCTCCTGGAATCAATTCTATGGTGAACTTGATCGGCCTTTTCTAAGTGTCCAATCTCACCGGCAGTGTACCGGGTCAACTGTAGCCTAGAATTGGTGAGTCAAGGTCGTATCCCATAGGGAATCTGGTCGAGTACCAAAGTCGGTCTCGTCCCTAGTTCAGGTCAACACAAATATTGAACGTGGTGATTTGTCAGATCACCGGTTCTACAAACTAATATGCACAACAAAGAGATATTTAAAACTATATAAAAGAGATAGCCGAGCTATGATCCAATCGACTTCTATCTAACCCTAACTCGTAACCAGAAGTGATTTCGATATACTCTAATGTTCTTGACATTGTTAAAGGATGTCGTCTCCTATTTCCGAAACTAAGCGCCAATTTCAACAACCTAGTTTCCTATGTCGAATTCAACAGTCCGCTGACCGGATTTAACTGACTCAACACGGTCTACGCTCTACGAGACGCTCGACAAGTCGATACAAACCTCACAACGAAACCGAGTCCGAACAACTCGTCGGTTTTACACGGTGATCCTAGAACCCCTTTTCCCGTATCCTCTCGCAAAATACATATGTAAAGAAGACGCGTGAAATACGATTATCGAGTCGCGAGTTCAATAAAAGTCATTTACGAATAAGTTCTAGAAAGATAACAACACCGAGAATCTAACAATCATAACATCAAAACACTTCAATCAACGAGCTAAGGATTCGATTTCATAGACTATCACATAACTCAACTATCGGGCTATTAGCTACTCATTCTAACAACAAAAACAACAAGAAATCAACAATAAATATAACAAAAACAAAGATTGAAAGCAAGAACAAGAAAGGAAAACGAATTACCAAATATATTATGTCGTAGAAAATCGATCCACCGAACGAAAACCCGTCAATAACGCGTCAAGCTATCTTCGAGATCCTCCGGATTACAACAATCTACAACTAACCTTAGCTAATATACCTCTAACTAATCTAAGCTAAGAAAAGATGAAGAAAAACGCTGAAAATGATGAAAAAATCGATCTAAAAGAGGAGGAGTTCGATCTAGATCAAATGGGGGGGTATTTATAGTGTTTTTTATGTTCTGGACGCTAGGCGTGCGCCTAGGAAAGTGTAGGCGCACGCCTAGGATGCTGAAAACACGGACTAAAACTTTGGCAGATTTTTCCCCCGTAGGCGTGCGCCTAGCATTTCTCAGGCGCGCGCCTGGATGATACACCTCCAGTAAATCAGCCGTAACTTTGTGTGTAGACCTCCAAATAGAGTGATTCAAAATCCGTTGGAAAGCTAATGAAATTTTCTACAACTGTCATGAAGATGCCCAGCCCATAAAATGCCTCCAAGGTGGATCAAAATGCAGATCAATGAAAGGTATGGTTGTAGTACCACCGCGTTTTGATCCGTTTGAACGTTTAAGCTTCGGGCACACGTTCCAATCCTCGTATCTCACCTTCCGAACATCTCTAACACCTAATTCCTGTACAAAATCACAACAAATACCACACATAATCCCTACAGGACACTAGGGTGACCGAGAGTATAGTAAATTACACCGAAAAAGACCGAGAATCCCGGACTTTACGTCCTAGGTCCCGAAATGATAACCAAGGTGTAAATACATCAAAATACAACTAAATGTCTCAGAAAACATATAAAACGAGGTATAAACGGGGTATAATTATATAGAAAATGATAGCCAATTTGACTCTCATCAACTACCCCCTACTTAGCTTTTGCTCGCCCTCGAACAAAAATGAGCGATTCAAAAATAAAGATGGAGTCAACATTGCTATCATACATTTAGTCTAAAAGAATTGAAATGGTTAAACACAAGTAATTGACACAAATGCATATGATTTAAGTTCTACCTTGCATTCAGAAAAGAATGTGTGTGTGTGTGTGAATAGCTTCTTCGACATTCATCACTTACGACCGGTTTAGATTATAGACGTATAATGTACCGAGGCTACACCATAGGCTTATACGTCGTAAACATCTCCACTAATCGAGGTCAATCAAAGTCTAGTACGGTCGAGCAGGACTTGAAGGGTTATATCGTTAGGCTAGGGTCGGGGTTAACGAAAGGATATTTACGAAAAAAAATAGAAAAGAGAGGGTGCAAAAGAGCTTTAACCGAGATATAAACACAAAACTCGGTTATCACTTAGCCTTCAATCTTTCCAAATATTTACATCTCCGGAGTCCAAACCCTAACCTCAACTTCATAATATACAATACTACACAACACTTTAGTCCACTTTTTGGACTTATAACAAACTATAAATATGTACATTTACCACTTCTGTTTCTTTTCTTTTTTTTTTTTTCTTTTTTTTTTTTTCTTCTTCTTATATACATCAAAATTCCGAACAAAACTGAAACCGACACATTGTTACACTCCTCGTTCCGAAATAACTCGTAAATCACGACTCCATACCATTACTTACGTCTCAACAATACCTCGCAACATCGTAAAAATGTTCGGAACGAACAAGCTCAATTGCAAGGTAGTCAAGGGTACGTAGACTGAAATAAAGTTAGGGACATCGATTTTCACGGGCTAGTAACACGAAAGGCTAGTTCGGGTGGCAGTCTAACCACCCTACAAAAGACTTAGAGGGGTAACAATGGATTAATCGTTTAGGTTGGCCTTTGGCTCTGATCGGGTCAAAATAAATGCCAAAACCGTCATCCCGTACTTAACAACGACGACCTTTCTATTTCACCTTGAAGTTACTAATATAAGTTCTAGGTAACCGGGTCATTAATAACTACCATAATCGTTCACTAGTCAAGGTGATTCATGAAGTCGAAGCTAACGTGATAGGACTATTCCATTCTCAAAACAAGATCCCAACTCAAATGAAATGCATTCAAATAATCACTATATGTTTAACAAAACAATACTAAAGGCTCAATGTATCACAAACAATGTCAAAGGCATCAAAATTTCTAAAAAAATGACTCATTTACACCAAAGGGATAACAAGCGGTAAGTATAACTCATTCCACATGAAACCGAAACATTGAAGCTAAACCAACCACCCCCTACTTTAAAACCAAACACGAATGATAAGGGTAGAAAACTTAGCTTACAACCGGAAAAAGGCGCGAGTACGATCATGTGGCATCCGCAAATGTCCTCCCAGGGTACCTGTACTTATAAAATACACACAACCAACACCAAAGGTGTACAAGTATGGAGTATAACACAATGAAACTACCCGGATTACCACAACTCATCAAAACCAAAAACACCACACTAACCCCCAAAACACACTTCCTTGGGTTATATTACAACAAAACTTACCCGAAGTATCAAAATAGAAACTAAAGAAACACAGTGAAACACGAGGGGAAAGATAAGCATTAAAAACACATTCTGAGTTTAGAGTCCTCAGCTCGACTTTCTACCCCAAACTATGTCAAGGATAGCTATACCAAAGGAGAGCAAACCGTTGCTTCTCCCTACAAAAATCGTAAGAATTGAGCACCCCTTGAAAATAAAACAATAGAATTATGGGGCTCAATCCCCACCACCATGAATGGTTCGATGAATCCGTTGCACAGAACAACGAATTCACTTTCCCCGAACTAAAACATATCCCAACTAACAATGACTCTAGCACCAAGTATGAACATTTAGGCTCAAAATCAACAACAAACTCAATAGGGTGCACCCCCGAAGATATAACAATAGGGCTAAATGAAGACGGAACAGGTGACTCAATAGATACAAGAGTCATACCATCCTCGTAGTGTTCCTCCGGGGTGATTTCAATCATACTTTCTTGCTCTCTCCTCTCAAACTCCTCAAACAAGAGTTACACTTTAAGCTCCAAGTTTCGTATGGTCCGTTTGCATTGCGTACCGGCCATCTCGAAGCTCATTATAGTGCTCTTGGACCACTTTACTCAACTCTTCAACAGTTTGCTCAAGTGCCATCCGTTGCTCCGTTGAGGTCTCTGATTCCGGAGGTGGAGAAGTATCGAGTTGTTGATCAAAGTAACTCGGGGCATTATCCCACTCATTTCCGTAAGATGCGGCGTATGGGTTGAACTGATAAAATGGTTGTGTTTGGTAACCCATAGCACCGTAATTGTAATATCCGAATGGGTAAGGATAGAAGCCGTAATTGTAGTATGGATTCATTATCTGCAAATCAAGGAAACAACACGAACACAATCACGGTAACTTGTCACTACCACTACCGAAGTAAATGGTGTGACACTTCAACAACAACAAAATAAAACAAACTATACATAAATAAATAAAAATAAGAAAAACGACCTAATCCTAAGAACTTAACTAACTTACAAGATATCAACCCGATTCCCCGGCAACGGCGCCAGAAAACTTGATCGGCCTTTTCTAAGTGTCCAATCTCACCGGCAATGTACCGGGTCAACTGTAGCCTAGAATTGGTGAGTCAAGGTCGTATCCCACAGGGAATCTGGTCGAGTACCAAAGTCGGTCTCGTCCTTAGTTCAGGTCAACACAAATATTGAACGTGGTGATTTGTCAGATCACCGGTTCTACAAACTAATATGCACAACAAAGAGAGATTTAAAACTATATAAAAGAGATAGCCGAGCTATGATCCAATCGACTACTATCTAACCCTAACTCGTAACCAGAAGTGATTTCGATATACTCTAATGTTCTTGACATTGTTAAAGGATGTCGTCTCCTATTTCCGAAACTAAGCGCCAATTTCAACAACCTAGTTTCCTATGTCGAATTCAACGGTCCGCCGACCGGATTTAACCGACTCAACACGGTCTACGCTCTATGAGACGCTCGACAAGTCGATACAAACCTCACAACGAAACCGAGTCCGAACAACTCGCCGGTTTTACACGGATCCTAGAACCCCTTTTCCCGTATCCTCTCGCAAAATACATATGTAAAGAAGACGCGTGAAATACGATTATCGAGTCGCGAGTTCAATAAAAGTCATTTACGAATAAGTTCTAGAACGATAACAACACCGAGAATCTAACAATCATAACATCAAAACACTTCAATCAACGAGCTAAGGATTCGATTTCATAGACTATCACATAACTCAACTATCGGGCTATTAGCTACTCATTCTAACAACAAAAACAACAAGAAATCAACAATAAATATAACAAAAACAAAGATTGAAAGCAAGAACAAGAAAGGAAAACGAATTACCAAATATATTATGTCGTAGAAAATCGATCCACCGAACGAAAACCCGTCAATAACGCGTCAAGCTATCTTCGAGATCCTCCGGATTACAACAATCTACAACTAACCTTAGCTAATATACCTCTAACTAATCTAAGCTAAGAAAAGATGAAGAAAAACGCTGAAAATGATGAAAAAATCGATCTAAAAGAGGAGGAGTTCGATCTAGATCAAATGGGGGGGTATTTATAGTGTTTTTTATGTTCTGGACGCTAGGCGTGCGCCTAGGAAAGTGTAGGCGCATGCTTAGGATGCTGAAAACACGGACTAAAACTTTGGCAGATTTTTCCCCCGTAGGCGTGCGCCTAGCATTTCTCAGGCGCGCGCCTGGCTGATACACCTCCAGTAACTCAGCCGTAACTTTGTGTGTAGACCTCCAAATAGAGTGATTAAAAATCCGTTGTAAAGCTAATGAAATTTTCTACACCTTTCATGAAGATGTCCAGCCCATAAAATGCCTCCAAGGTGGATCAAAATGCAGATCAATGAAAGGTATGGTTGTAGTACCACCGCGTTTTGATCCGTTTGAACGTTTAAGCTTCGGGCACACGTTCCAATCCTCGTATCTCACCTTCCGAACATCTCTAACACCTAAGTCCTGTACAAAATCACAACAAATACCACACATAATCCCTACAGGACACTAGGGTGACCGAGAGTATAGTAAATTACACCGAAAAAGACCGAGAATCCCGGACTTTACGTCCTAGGTCCCGAAATGATAACCAAGGTGTAAATACATCAAAATACAACCAAATGTCTCAGAAAACATATAAAACGAGGTATAAACGGGGTATAATTATATAGAAAATGATAGCCAATTTGACTCTCATCAGAACTCGAAAGCTCTATCTGGCGTGTCTCCTGGTAACTCTTCTGGAAACACATCAGGGAACTCATTCACTATAGGGATATTTATTAACTCTGGCCCATTCTTTGTTGTATCAACCGTGAAAAACAACAAAGCATCACATCCTGCTTGAAATGTCTTGAATGCCTTAAGTGCAGAAATTATTGGATAATTCATAACACTTGAATTCTTGGCATTACCCTGAAAAGTGATAGAAGATTTGCCTGGTTCTTTGAACATCACCTTCTTATCCTTGCAATCCAGATGTACATGATTCTTTGACAACCAATCCATTCCTAGAATGACGTCAAAGCCTGAGAAATCCAACACAATCAGATCATGTTCACATCTGTACTTACCAACTTGTATCTTGCATTGAGGAACCATCTGATCAACCTTAGAAGACTTTCCTAACGGGGTATTAATCTTTAAGGGCTTCCTTAACTTTCCAAAAGGCATCCTAAGTTCTCGGCTACCGTAGTTGACTCAAACGTGTTTGAAGCACCAGTGTCAAACAAAGCAGACACAAGTAAACCTTCTACTTATATAGAACCTGTGACGACTGCCTCATCTGACTCGTATGCTTCTCTTCCCACTACGTATATGCCCCAGTATTCAGCTTACCCCGCCCAGGCAGCCTATACTTTGTATAGCACTCTACCTCAGCCGTCATCTATTAAAACCACCGCTCAAACCACAGCAAACTATCAGCCCTACTACTCAGCTCCTCCACCACCGCCTAACCAAAGATACCATCCTTACAGACCACTAGTTGACACACATATACCACCACCTCCTCCACCACCAACTACCGGGTACTCTATTGCTTACCCCACCGCACCTAGACCTTTGCAGTATGCACCAGTACCCCTGAATATGGAGGAACAGGAGGAGGCACAAAGGTTTTTAAACGTCCAAAAATCAGGAGTGAAGAAGTTTGATGGTAAGACGGCTACTATTGAGACGGATACTTGGCCAGTTCTTTGTTGATTGGAGCAGCCCAAGAATGGGCAGATATTATAGAGGATATGAGAGGAAAGATTGAAGATTGGGAAGAATTTAAGGGAGCCTTCATCGATCAGTTTTTCCCTACCGCATTGAGAAATGCTAAGGCTGGGAGTTTCTTTTCTTACGTCAGAGAGCTATTGTTGGAAGTAGCGCCCGAAAGACAATTTCTGTGATTGTTTTTATAATTAATAAATGACAGATTTATTCTCATCTTATTATTTGCTTCGTGCTTATAAGTTATACACTGCTGAAAACCCCAAGTCGTATCATATGTAGCCATATAACTTAGTGTGTGTCACACATGAGGATTAAGTTTATAATGATACATTTGAAATGTTAGTCCGTGGTGAACTTAATCAAAGTCTGGGGTCTATTGATTAAACCACCATTAATGCACCCAGAACACTTTATGGTGTGACCGTCTTATCCGGACCGTCGATATAGGTTATCTAAGTGGGGCATTTATATATGATGTAGTCATATAGGACTGGACTGATTTAATCTGAATTTCTCATATAATTCCGTGATTGAGAAATCTTGTTAAATCACAAGATGATCATATATGTATTAACCTTAATCCTGAAGTGATTACAGACTCCCGCTTGTTTCAGGATAGGGTTTAATGTGTTCGTTAAAGATCGCTAAGAGGCGCGGCCTGAATCATTTTCACGTTGGCACTATTCTGGAATGAGTGAGTAGTGTGTGTCTCACAGATATGGAATCTATTCCTTCCTGCGGGAAGTAGAAAGACAATCCCCTTATTTGTTAATCCTAGAAACTGATCGATCCGCGGAGTTCGTATTGGTTATGAACTAATTGATCACTAGTGGGTTAATGGTAAATTAGGATAAGATGTATTGAAGAAGGTTCACGGAAATAATCCCGCTTTATTACGGATAGTCTATGGAGGGTTAGTTTATATGTAATGATTATATCAATAGACACTTATCGACTCGACTCGACGTTTTGAGAATAAGTTATATCGATAATCGATAGAGTTCAGTTTCGGATTTATGGTGGCGTAATTACGGAATTAATAAGTTGAGTAGAAATATTTTGTTCGATGAATATTTTATTCAATTTATCGTAGCTACTGGTTATAGATCCATGGTCCCCGGGTTGGCTCCTAACACACGAGTGTTTTCTCGTTTTATGGAACTTCGAGAATAAATTAAACAGTTGGTATATTTAATGAATATACAATATTATTTATTTGGTAAATAATATGTAAAATAGAAAAGACATTTTCTATTAAATTTAATGATAAATGGCGCCACACATGATGATAAATTAGGAAAAGAATTTTTTTCTAGATTATGTCACATGTGTAATTAATTAATTATCTATTTGTTGGATAATTAATGGATAAATTAAGAGATTGATTTTTTTGGGAATTATCTCTTATTTTTATGGCAAAAATATCTTTTCCTTATGGGAATAGGTAATTGTGGTGTGAAAATGATAACTCTCTTGACTAGTTATTTTCCTATATAAAAAGAGTTCCTCCTAGCACAATAAATCATCACATATTGGCGCCACTCAATAAATAAAAGGAAGAAAAAATAGTTTCTTGCCTTAGTCATTAAGAGAAGAAAAAACCTAGGGTTTTTCTTGTGCATATTCGAGGAGGTTCTACGGCGAGGATCGACGTCCACCAGTCGTCGCTTGGAGATACAATCCGGAAGATTGTGGCTTCTCTTTCTGTTGATTTATTATTCCTCTTGAATAAGGTAAATCTTTAACCTTCTTATAGTTAGATTAATTGTTTATGCGAATCAAATCATGGTATTATCGCATGCGAATTTATTCGTAGCTTCTGCTGTGCATGATCGAGGGTCTCGGTCGGTGCTGAGAATCAGATCTGACGATCCAATTATGGATCGGATCCGGATTCGGGTTTCCGTATATCTAGCAGCTATGTCGGTAATGGAGTACCAAAGGAAGTTCTATGAGTTGGGAAAGTATTCCCCCAACACTATTGCGACTGAGGAACCTAAGATTGATAAGTTCATGGAAGGGCTGAGCAGTGACATAATGGATAAGTTGATTGGCAACAGGCCAGATACTATGAAGAAATTGATGGACCCATGTTTGAGCTTTGAGATTCATAATGCGAAACCGAGAGTCACGGTAGGTCATAAGAGGCCTTTTGATGCGAGTCAGAACCGCAGGCCAGCACAGCAGCAGAACTACAGGAGGGCTCCAACTAGACCGTCAGCCCCACCAGCAGCAGCGACACCGCCTTGCCCTAAGTGTGGCAAATCTCATGTTGGAGAGTGCCGTGTTGGCATAGAAGCTTGTTTTCACTGTTGTGGTACAGGTCACATTGTTAGAGATTGCCCAATGAGGAGGAACACTAAGACCCCGAGAACACTCAATGGGTCATAAATGGTCCGGTCAACTGCTTAGATCGCCGTCCTCGCTTGATCTAAAAATGCTAACTTGAGTTGACAAAACATTTATGTCTCACACTTATATGAAGGCGAATAGGACTTTATTTTACTGATGTGGGATTTTACACGATTCATCTTCGTGTGGTATTTTTTCAACAAATCTCACACACATATCACAAATGAAACTTGAACTAATGACTTTCGATAATTTGACTACTTGGGCAAACCTTATTGGCTATTATATTTATCCACTTAAGTTGTTAATTTGTGAAAGAATATTTGTATTGACTTATCTCAATAGAAAAAGTGTAAAAACTAGATGTGTAATCGAGTCGAATTGATTTAATATTTTTCCAAGGCTTAAGCCCGACTCAATTAAAACAACTCAGGCTTGATTTCGATGAGCCATAAAAGGACAAGATCGAACTCAACTCAATGAGTACTTGATGTAAGTTGACTCGGCTTATGTTAAAGATCAAGCGCTTACCAGTTCTCCTAAAAGTTATAGCTGTTAAGGAAGGCGCTACTATATTTCTTATATCACTTTAACACTCCCCCTCAGCCGGAGCAAACTAGGCTCCAATAACAAAGAGGCCCAACACATGCATCACGTGCACAATATAAATGGGGGAAATAATAATATTTATAGCCAGGTTCGAACTCGAGACCTCTGGCTCCGATACCATGTTAAAGATCAAGCGCTTACCAGTTCTCCTAAAAGCTATAGCTGTTAAGGAAGGCGCTACTATATTTCTTATATCACTTTAACAGCTTATAAGCTCGATATTTTTCTTGAATTCGTTTAATTTTTATAAAATATGACAAGATCGAACTCAACTCGACCAATGAAAAAACTAGAAATTGATGTTTAGGAAGCTATGTATGGTAATGTGGGTTGGATTAAGACAACTAACTGTGTTGGACTGAATCATATAGGTTTTAATGTACCGAAATTAAAGCTCGGGTGAGCTGCGCCCACACTAGCTAGCCACTAGTTCCATCTCTGAACTCGACTAATAATTATCAATTTTTATAGAATATATTTAAATTTTATTTTCGCAAACTACTCAAATACTATATTTTGAAACTTGAGCTCGAGTCGATTAATTATTCGAGTAGCTCATGTCGAACTCGATCTCAAAAAAAATGAAATCGAGTCGAACTTTTTACAAATCGAGTACGAGTAGCTTACGAATACTCTAATTCACTAACAAGTTACAACCCTAGTACACACAGCCTCTGTAAACCGACATAACATTCGATTCCGTAAAGCTCAAATCAAAATGAAAATCAAAATCGAATACAAAAACCAAAAAGAGAGAGTTGATAAATATGAACCGTATGTACACACTCTTTATCAGGAAACATTCATAGTCTGTAGATCTCACCAAACGAATGGAGAAGCTATAACTGTAAACCGGACCCTTTCCGGTTTATAAGAGTGACCCCAATGGGGGGATTTATCCCCCCTCTAAAACTAATATAGAGGGAGTAACCCACCTTTAAGCTCACAGTGGCTCCAAACCCAACACCCTATCCCTAAATAAAACTAAGACTCACCCTAAATATGAAGGGCCTGCTAACATGAACAGTAGCACCATTTATCTCTCTTTTTACCCAATAAATTAATTTCACACATCAATATCATTTATATAATAATGCGTTATGTATCGAGTAATGATACGGGCACAACGGTGATATACATCATTGAAAAACAAATTATATATACTATTTTTTCCATAAAAAAAAATTAATCTGTCCAAATATTTATTTTTTTATTTTGAACTCTTTTTGTGTACGGATACGACATCTTTTTATTTTTTTTTTCCGTTGTGCGACGTATTCAAATATCACTTTGTAAGCATAAAATATTTTTAGAGGTATGTATAGAGGTTGCTTATTGGAGTGAATTATTTTTTAGATGTTGAAAAAGTGTAACTGAAACAGAAAATGATGTGTTTGGAATGTGTAATTGGGTGTAACCATTGGGGTCACTCTAACCTCTTATCTCACCTAAATTCCCGCCGGTTGGCCATTGATCCCATTTTGAGCTCCCTTTCGCCATCAATTTGCAGAAATGGCAGCAAGTGAGCTCTTAAAGTCCTGTACCTTTTGACCAGAATGTCCGAACATTTATATTCCTCAAATTTTATTTATCTCTTAAAAGAAATTATATCAAGACTTTCTCGTGATAGGTAACGATCTGATTCGAATAAATTCGAGTATCTGTTTTAAATGATAATGCTCTAACTCGGTTCGAGTTCATATTCAAACAGAAAAATAATTCCATGAGATTGGTTCGATTACGTTTTAAATATGATTGAGTTCAGGTCGACGAAATTTTGAGAACTTTCAAATTCAGACTCAAGTTCGAATAACTCAGACTCAAGTTTAGCATCAAGGCCTAGAGCTCGATCGATATTACTCCGAAGATTGGCATCAAGCTCTATGGATTACTTGTCTCCGGCTCGGTATAAAGACTCCTCCAACAAATTAAGAGTATTACGGAGGTCATCCCACATGCTTCCTATAGCAGGAATGATGTAAGTCGTCCACTGCCACAAGCAATCTCATATTCAACATGTATTGAGAACCGTCAATCATCAACCTGGCAAAACTACTCAAATACGCCATCACCACCAATTGGACCCTTAGCTCCACCTAGTTACACCCGGATAATCAATATAAATGAATCATCACCCTCATGGCAAGCAGGTGCCGTTACATGCACTCACTCTACTCAATTATATATTGAAATCCCACCTTATACTCGAATACTGATTTGACCGTCGGAGGCTTTTTCCGAAGATAGAACTCCGGGACCCCTAACGGTTTTCTCGTTTTATAGGTACATTCTCGTCGGATTCAGCAGTTGAACGTCGATACTAAGCTTACATTTCAACTTCAACTGTCTGATCAAACTTTGACGATTTCAGACATCATCACTATATGTTAGCAACATGAAAAGTTAAATAATAATAATAATAATAAACTTTAAAAAGTGCTCGAGTTTGACTTGTTCAAAAAGATACAAAAGAATGGATATTTTAATATATTACTATAACCGAGCGGGTGGCCTTGCAAGTGAATGTGTTGTTCACTTATAACCTTCCATTTTTAATAATGTTACATGCACATGTATTGAAACACAAGAGATGAGACAACTTATTTTTACTCTCTTTGATAGATTATGATAAGTCTATATCAAAATCGATAAATTTATATCACCATCAATAGTACACAAATAGATCGTGTCATTCGTTATAACTGAATTAAATTTGAATTCGTAAGTTGTGCACACCAAAATTCCATTCAAAATAATAGTAAAAAAAAAAGTCATGAATATGAAGCTGTAAATAGAGCTTTATGCAGAAGTCAACCTTTATTTATGTCCCTCTCATTAACAAATTCTGCATAGATACAACTAGAATGATTGAACTTCTCTGCCAAAAAATAAATACTACTATATAAGTTGTGCAGCAAACAATAAATACTACTATCATTTATAATATAAGAAGAAATTAAATTCAAATCAGCCCATCTTTTGCTTGTCCATTTCCAATCCCTCCATCATGACTCATTATGATTTAGCTTTTACTCCTCATAAAGAACTGGGCAAAGTGATATATTGTCCTGCTCCTCTTTGTTATATATATATATATATATATATATATATATATATATATATATATATATATATATATATATATATATTTGTATATATGTATATATATATATATATATATATATATTTGTATATATGTATGTATGTATTCTTTCACAAAAGTTAAAATATGAACGCTGGTTTCAAACAAATTGTTACACTTTGCATGTTTGCACAACAAATTTTTATGTTTAAGGGACGCAAGGCTAGCAATCTATGATCCGGTAGTACTTAAGATGTTAACATTTGGGTTTTTAACGTACATGGTGGTTTGTGAACAAGCTTAAATTCGACTTAAGAAGGTATATATATATATATATATATATATATATATATATATATATATATATGTGGGGGAGGTTATTTGCGTTGACAGATCTAGAAATATTTTTTTAATGGGCTTTAGAATTTTTGATAAAGGTAAATATTCTTTTTTCATGGGCTCAGAATTATTTTCCTATAGGGAATGTTGAAGTTTTTATTTTTCAATAGGGTCCATGGACCCCGATTGAGTAAACATACATCCGTCCTTAAGTTAAAAGAACCAAACAAAAAATATTTATAAGTTTGTTTATTAAATGAATAGATATGAACAACCGCACAAACGTTCTTTAGGTTGCTAAAAGAAAAACACTCCGCATGAGTAGCTTATTTGGTTTTCGGGCAGCAGACTGCACCAAGAAAAACGCAAGATCGAATCCAGGCAGCTGCAGTGTGCAGTTAACCCTGAATTCAGAGTGACTCATTGTGGGTACTAGTCCTGGTCCTCCCATCTAAGGGCCGTTGAGTCACCATGATTAATCTCCTCACCTTCTGTTTGGTCGGGGTGGGAGACGATGTTAGTGAGAGATATCGCCTTTTGCACCAAGGTTGGTGAAAACACAAACAAAGACAAACACATATTCAAAAGGCTTAAAACGGCCAAATCTAACTTATGGTCACCCCTACAACCCTACCATAACCCAAAACCTTACCACTGTTGACCAACTTATTTCCAACAACCACTGGAATGTTCCTACCCTCAAATCCCTCTTCTCCTAGACATTGAACACATTCTAAAAATCCCCATCAATCCATCTCCTACCCAAGACAAACTCATTTGGCACTTCAACCCTAAATGTCTTTACACTGTTAAAACTGGATATAATGTAGCCCTCAAATCCAAAGAGCAAAAAAAACAAGTCAGGGGAACCTTCAAATCCTAGCAAGCAAAAGCTAGCAGGCATGGAATTACCTCTGGCAGCTTCAAATCCCCCCCCCCCCCAAATCCGATCCTTTATCTGGAAGTTAGCCACTAACTCCCTTCCCATAGGAGCAAACCTCAGAATCAGAAAGATCACCAACGGCCTTTACCAAATTTGCCACAGTACCAAAGAAACCTGGTCCCATTGCTTCTTTTCCTGTCCTTGGACGCTCAATTTATGGAACAAGCATCCAGTTTTCTTCCCTCTTACATCGTTGCACCACACTGCCTTCTTGGATTTTTGCACTCTCCTCCGGACTAAATGTTCTGAAGATGCTGATTCAATTTGCATGCACCTCTGGTTCATTTGGCTTGCCCGTAACAGTGCTGTCTTTGATTAAAAAAAAAACCACCTTCGCCTGCAAGAATTTCTATCCAAGCTGATACTCTCATTTCGGCATACCAAAGGGCTCAACAAACTGAGACAACCCCTAAACATCTCTAGCCGTTTCCCACAAACTGGTCTCCGCCAACTTCTCACACCATCAAGATCAACGTTGATGCAAGTATCAAATTTGACATTTGATTTGCTGGTGTCATTTTGAGGGATCACCATGGTGCCATCCTTTCTGCCTTCTCCTTCAATCTGGGACCGATTGAATCAATTAAGTATGCAGAAATGCAAGCGAGTTTCACTGGGCTTCCTTGATCTATCAAAAGTTTGGAATGGGAAAGCCATCTTAGAGTCGGATAACCTAAATTGCATTGCAAGATTGAACTCAAGACCAGATCCTGAAGACCTTTCCCCCATCGAAGCCTTGGCATCTTATATCAGAAACTTTAGCCGGAATTTTGAAGCTTGCTCCCTAGCGTTCATTAATCGCGATTGTAATAGAGTGGCTGATCTTCTTGCCGATTTAGGTTTTTCCTTACCTTCTGATTGTTTCAATCGTTGTAATTGTGGAATTTTTTCCCCCCCAACTCTGTACTCTCAGCTTGCTTAGCTGATTTGCAATTAATGAAATCTCTCTTTTACCCCTGACAAAAAAAAACGGCCAACCTGAATTGAAAATCCATTTATGTCTTACTTTTATATAACAGTGAGAATATATTCTATTATTTTAACTATGTGGGACATTACATTAATATGACACTACTTGTTTATAACGGGGAGAATGTAATTAACGTCTCACATAGCTAAAATAACAGAATTTTCAATCAGTATGAAAACACCAAAATGACGTACTTAATTTGGGACACTGGGAGTATATGATAGAATTATAAAATAGAATGATTTTATTCACACTTGAAAGAATAGTATTACAAGAGTATATATAGTACAGAGGTTACGATACTATAATTAATACAGAATATAGAAACATAAATACAGAATATTCACAATAACTACGTAATATATCTAATACCACCCCTCAAGTTGGACGAGGGACGAGACCTAACTTGTTGCGTTGATGATGAAACGCCACACGAGGAAGCGATTTGGTAAGACAATGAGCAAGTTGATCTTGGGCATTAACATGAGCAACACGCAAGGATCCACGTTGCACTTGGTCCCGAATAAAATGATAGTCAATGGCAACGTGCTTCATTCGGGAGTGGAAAACAGGATTATGACAAAATTGCGTGGTGCCCAAATTGTCGCAATAAATAACTGGAGCTTGACTGGAAGGAAAACCAAGGTCGCGAAGAAGAAAAGTAACCCAATTAAGCTCCGCAGTAGTAGAGGCCACTAAACGATATTCAGCTTCAATGGAAGAACGAGCAATGGTCGATTGTTTCTTGGAGCTCCAGGATATGGCATTCCGGCCAAGATAAACAATATAAGCACCGGTAGAAGCATAGTCGTCCTTATTACCTCCCCAATCGGCATCAGAAAATGCATGAAGAACCCGTGGAGAATCACGATAAATCTGAAGCCCAAGGTCCAATGTCCCAGCAAGATACCGTAACATGCGCTTAGCATGACTCCAATGCACATCAGTGGGAGCATGCATAAACTGAGAGAGTTTATTGACAGCAAAGGCAAGATTTGGTCTAGTAAACAACAAATACTGTAGGCTGCCAATAACCATACGATATTCCGAGACATCATCAAGCGGTGTTCCAGACTTAGCAGTGAGTCCAGAAATATCAGCAGGCAGTGGAGTAGGAACAGAGTTTGCCTGATCCATATGAAGACGAGCCAATAATTCAGTGGCATACCGCTTTTGAGATAAAATACAACCACGGGCGTTGTAAATGATCTCAATGCCAAGAAAATAAGATAGGGACCCCAAGTCTTTGAGTGAGAATCGGCGCCCCAAAAGAGAGATAAAAGTCTCAAGGGCCTTGGAGTCATTCCCTGTAATAATCAGATCATCCACATATACCAAGATATAAATAATTGTGCCTCCAGAATTATAAATAAATAAGGAGGAATCAGCATCCGCATTCCTAAAATTGCTGGTGAGGAGAAAACCCTTGAGCTCATCATATCAAGCCTGAGGTGCTTGTTTTAAACCGTAAATCGCCTTACGCAATTTGCACACGTGAGTAGGATGATCAGAACTGACAAAACCAAAGCAGGTTGTGCCAAATAAACATCTTCGACAAGTGACCCCAGTAAACGCATTATTAATATCAAACGCGACGCAGACCACCCCCGCGATAGAGCAAGAGTCGAATCGTGCGCACAAGGGTGGTGGGTTTAACCACACCGGAGCAAACCCGAAAGTCTCATAATAATCCACACCCACTTGGAACCAATTTGGCTTGGGAGAACTCTCTTTATATAGGAGAGTAAAACTTAAGCCCCAAGAATTTTATAATTAATACAAAATCAATTATGATAATCCTATTAAATAAAAGATAATCCCATAATATTCTAGAACAAATCTAGAATAATATTTATCTTTATTTCTTTCCATAAATATTTATCCAATAAATATTTTATGCGCACATGTCTTATTAATCCACAAGAAACTAATTCTCATATTGTTCCTCGTTCTCTTCAAGATACTTAAAGGACATACTAAACTTGCTTTGTTAACCGCCGAATCTAAGATTCGATCAAAGTTGACGTTCAATAACACGACCATCTCTTACTAGAAAGAATCTATCCCATTTCTCTTGATCCAGAAGATTTAGAGAGTCATTCTGAGGCATAGGGTAGAACTTCCTCGTTGAATGTTGCATACATGGATGCATCATCTTAACCAATAAGATGGATGGGGAAACCGATGGAGCGATTCTAATGAATTCGACCGAGTCAAACTCTACAAGAATGTTGTCGAAAACTCTGTTGCGAGGAATCGTGGTATCGTCGTACTCGACTTCGGGATAACACACCCGTGTTGATTCCAAGCTGGTGCGGTGTTATCCTTCACAAACACTAATATTATATATTCACTACCTGTACTAAAATTGATATCCGATCTATAAAAAAGTCTTATCAATAGTCCGGTCAAATCCGACATATTGTAGAAATATACGACTTGCATTCCTAAAATTGCCGGTGAGGAGAAAACCCTTGAGCTCATCATATCAAGCCTGAGGTGCTTGTTTTAAACTGTAAATCGCCTTACGCAATTTGCACACGTGAGTAGGATGATCAGAACTGACAAAACCAGCAGGTTGTGCCAAATAAACATCTTCTGACAAGTGACCCTGTAGAAACGCATTATTAATATCAAACTGACGCAGAGACCACCCCTGCGATAGAGCAAGAGTCAGAACTGTGCGCACAGTGGTGGGTTTAACCACTGGACTGAAAGTCTCATAATAATCCACACCAGGACGCTGAGCAAACCCCTTAGCCACAAGGCGATCCTTGTACCGATCAATAGAGCCATCCGGATTACGTTTAATACGAAAGATCCACTTGGAACCAATGATATTATAGTGATGATGCGGGGGAACGAGTTCCCAGGTGTCATTACGCATTAACGCGTCATATTCCTCCTGCATAGCAGTTCTCCACTTGGGATTTTTAAGGGCTTGAGTGACAGTGGTGGGTTTAGTGTCAGGAGAGGAAAGCTGAGTAAGAAGGTTGAGTTTCTGAATGGGTTTATGAATATTGTCTTGGGCCCGAGTACGCATAGGGTGAGTGGGAGGAGGATTCGGAGGTGGAGAATGAGGCGGGGAAGCCGAGGGAGAGGTGGGCGGGGTTGGTGGAGGGGAAAAATCCAGAGGGGGAGGAGGTGGAGAGGAGGATGCGGGCAGGTGAACAGGAGGAGGAGTAGGAATCCAATCTGAGGTAGTTGTTGTGAAAGTAGGAGGAGGCGAGATAGCGGGATTAGCAAAGGGAAAAATAGACTCTACAAATTTAACATGACGAGAGACATAGATACGAGAGGTAGTCGTGTCTAAGCAGTAGTAGGCATGTTGGCCTAGAGCATAACCAAGGAAAACACACGGCTTTGAGCGAGGTTGCAGCTTATGATCGGTGTAAGGGCGGAGCCAAGGATAACAGAGACAACCAAAGACACGAAGTTTGCTATAGTTCGGGGACGCATGGAAGATAGACTCAAAAGGAGAGTGCATTTTGAGAGTGGGAGTAGGCATGCGATTAATCAAGTAAACCGTAGTGGAAAAAGCATAGGGCCAGTATGTGTTTGGAATGGAGGCATGGGTAAGGAGAGCAAGACGTGTTTCAACAATGTGCATATGCCTGCGTTCAGAAATTCCATTATGTTCCGGAGTGTGAGGTGGGGTGGTGAGAAAAGAGATTCCATGTGTAGAAAGATAGTCACGGAGGGAAATAAATTCGCCCCCATTATCAGAATATAGCACTTTAACGGGTTGATCAAAGAATTTTTCAACGATGGAGCGGAAGCGAATAAAAGTTGAGTGAACCTCAGATTTCCGAGTCAACGGGTAAAACCAGACATAGCGAGTGAAATGTTCAACAAAATTCACATAATATTTAAAACCATTCACAGAAAGCATAGGAGATGTCCAAACATCACTAAAAACGATTTCAAGAGGTCGGGAGGAACAAAAGGTGGACTGGCCAAAGGATAGCTTATGGCTTTTACTCTCTAAGCAAGCAGAACAATGCGAAGAGGAAGAAACTGTCGAGTCTAAATTATAGTTGCGTAAAATGGTAGATAAAATTGGGCAGGCAGGGTGACCCAATCGATGATGCCATTCCTGAGAGGTGGCTTTTGTGGAGGCAAATGCAACTAAAGGTTGAGACGGCCATTCATAGAGCCCGTTTTTAACTGGGCCACGGAGTAGGGGTTGATTTTGGCTTAGGTCTTTTACAACAAATTCAAAGGGAAGGAATTCAACAGACAGATTATTGGCAGCCTACAGTATTTGTTCCACGGGGCCGCCACCTACACGGCCTAAACCCTAATTTTTTTTATTTTTTTTCTTCTCCTTCCCACCGGCGTTAATGGCCAAATTCCGGCAGCCTTCTTCTCCGATCAGCTCCCTAACAGCCTCTCAACCGCTATATGAGCAGCACTCGGCATCTTCGCCGCACTTGCACAGTATGAGCAGCACCTCCTACAGCCGCTGCAATTCCCGGCACAGCAGTAGCCTTCCACCTTCTGCTCCGACATCCGACAGGGCTCCCTCTTCGCAGCAACAGCAGCCGCTGCAATTTTGTGGGCCGTAATTGCCCAGTCCGAACAGCTTTTCCGGGCAAAGCTATTCCGGTCACTACGCCCCCGACAGCAGCCGTAATTCTCAGCAGCCCGGTGCCTCCAGCCTCATTTATCAGCACCGCGGCGGCATATCTATCAACACAGCAGCAGCGGCTTCTCTATCTTCTGGTCCGGCGAGTGCTCATCACACCTACAGGTTGTCCTCTTCGCCCAGCTGCAACAAAATAGCTCATCTCCCCAATTTAGGAGCAACGCAGCCATCTCTGCCTGCAACAACAGTAATTCGAATTTTATTTTTAATAAAACAAGCATTAATCATGGTAAACGTTCCCGTCCTTATCTCGGTACATGTCAATTATGTTATGTGCCTGGACACTCGGCTCGCACTTGCACACTGTTTCAAGATCCGATACCATGATAGAATTATAAAATAGAATGATTTTATTCACACTTGAAAGAATAGTATTACAAGTGTATATATAGTACAGAGGCTACGATACTATAATTAATATAGAATATAGAAACATAAATACAGAATATTCACAATAACTACGTAATATATCTAATAGTATATACCATCAAAGGTACGAGAAGAATTATAATGCAACAGGTATTTTCGGGTTTTATCTAATGGAAGACCATGATTAATCCAACTCACACCTACATACTCCTAGTGTGCATGTGTGAGAGAGAATAAGAAGCAATCATAACCCCATATTAGTTAATCCATCCGTTCCACAATAACTGATGTAGTTATCAAAATTATTTGTTCCGTTTTACGTGAGAAGTTACATTTCCACTGCAGTATTTATTGTGGTTTTTTTTACAACTACCATTATCAATTTATTAAGGAGTTAGCGAATAAAAACAATATTGCATTAATTACAGACTAGGGTTTTTAGTTATTTTGACATGCAAAATAAAGTATTACCTCAACTCATTAATATGCGTATTTTTGTCAATTACATCAGTAATTTTAGAAACGAAAGGAGTATAACCCCGAAAATACCCTTTGCATCACAATTCTTCTCTGAAAGTACAACTCATATGTTGAATGCCAGAATGCAACCTCAAACACAGTAAAGTTTTTCAGTATCCATCTTGATTGCCTATACATACCACCTCGTAAATGAAAAAAAAAAAAAAAAAGACTTTCCAAGTGCAACAAATTAAAGAACAAACACAATGCAACGACCGACTTATATCTTTTGGGAAATCATGTACTACTACTGTAGTACTATTACTACAGCCAATTATGATACTATCGATAAAGAACCTTCTTTACGAGGAATGAAACGAAGAGAAGGTCTATAAAATGGGACAAACTTTAAATGGGTTCCAAGATATTGTTTTGTGATTTCGATGTTAAGGGCACAGATATAAAGATATGGCAATGCTGCAATAATATTGCATGTACTAGTAGTAAATGTTGTTTGTTCATCGATAAAAGAGCAGTAATATTTCGAAAGAGAAGATCTTGACTGGAAGATACAATATCGATGAAGAATTAAACAACTACGTACTACAGTCTAAAGATTTTGGTTCCCGTGTAAGTCTAATCTAGACAAAGTTATGTTATCCCATTGATATAGTCTAGTGGTGAAGGCATGGGTGCGTAGTGTAGCCCCTTCTAAGAATTAAGCTGGAGGTCAGCGGTTCGATTCCCGTAAAGGGTTGATTTCCGATTGATAACACTCTTCGGTGTAGAGGTTATAAAAGGCGATCTACGTGTTGGAAATTCTTGGTTACATGATTAACCTCTCCTCACACCTATGGAATCGGGGGTGAGGGGACAATGTGGTAGGGTTTACCATTTTTTTTAGACAAAGTTATGTTACAATTTAACTGATGGAATTGTCAGAACATTTTAGAGAATTAAGGCGCTATTTAGTGTGTTTTTCTCTACATCTACGATTATTTATTTAGGGGTGACAAAATACTATACTTTCTTCGTTTTTTTATTAGTCATTTTTAATGTGGCCCCCATTAAAAAAGTGGTTAATGTGTTTGAAATATAGTATGAAATGACTAGATTGTATTTCCTCCGTTCCAAAATATAAGACATCAATCATTTTTAGATTTGTTCCACAATATAAGTTATTATACGTTACCAATGCAACATTTATTACCCTTTTTTCTGTCTTACCCCTAATTTATTATGAATCCAACCATTTTTTTTACTTAACAACTATTTCATTAAAGATAGTCAAGGGATATTTTAGATATTTACCTTCAAATTTATAACATTCAACTACTTTCTTAATATGTGTAAAAACTCCTAGGATAGCTGAATATATTTGTAATCATTAAATACACTATATCTGAAATAAAAATATACATTAATATAGAATTATTGGAGTTCCAAAATGACTTTTGGTGTTTTTGATGAATTAGAAATATGTATTTTTTATTATTTGAAATGTAAGAATTTGTTTAAATATTGTAATTAATGTGAAGACATAAGTGGAAAAAAATTTAATGTTTTGGTAATCTAAAATGACAGAGATAAGTAAAACAAAACAAATTCTTAAATGTGGCTGTAACGCCCCACTCCCAGATACCGAGTCCTTATCCGGAAACGAAACGCTCGGCACATATAATATTAAATAAATTCAATAGTATATGTAAGCTTTTACTACGTCGTATCGAATTTAACAAACGGAAGCTAAAAAGACTCGGCAAAACATCATAAATGCTGCTAAGAATAGATTACAACATACTAAAGATAGAAAGATTAACTTACAACAACGATATAAAGCTTACAACGTACGATGTTCAAAGAAAAAGAACAACTAATCTTACAAAGGTCTTAAAGAAAGTACAACACTTGTCTTGAAAATTAAAAGTACAACATAGTTTAGTACATCATAGATAGCAAAGAAAAGAAAACATCTAACAAGGCATCATCTCAAACGTCATCCTCAAAGTCGCCGTCCAACACTTGTTCAACCTGTTCGTCTTCTCACCCCAAAAGCGCACAAAACTACATATGCAATTGAGGTAAGTACAAAGTACTTAGCAAGAGGAAGAAGCTAAAGTATAAGTAAGTCTTACAACGAAAGGTTCAAAGTTATTAAGTTATATTTGTGAAACCGACTCAAACTCTAGGGTTCAATTCATGCTCATCAACATGTTGTGACTATTGATTTCTAGCTTAGCTTATCTTTGTTACATCATCAATCAAGGGCACTATGCATGGTGCTACTCACCATGAAGTATCTGTGTGCAACATATTGGCGGATCACACCAATATCCACGGGGGAAAGCCAGATAGTGTACACGCTCGGCGGAGTCCCTCCGTACGTAGGGTCTCGGACTTACGGGGTGGTGTTCCTCCGTACGTAGGGTCCAAAAACTTATGAAGTTATCCACTTTATCTGAACGCCCACACATCGCGATAGAGACTTGTGCCTTACCAAGAATGGGTTGATGTTTAATCTTTTTACTACACAAGTATGTTTATTATTAATTGTTAACTAGCCACCTAAGTATTTTCAAGTAAGCTTCATCACATCTACTACTCTCTTTCCTAGACTACTAGACACGGACAAGGCCTAACACATACACAGACATTGAGGAATGCTAATTCCTCAAAGCACAAGCCCTTCATACCCTTCCAACGGTCCCGAAATTCAACTCTATGGAAAAGTACATCCGGTGACGGAACTAAACGCACTGGAAGCTTAATCGAGGCTTATTCATATTCATATAATGCTATTAGATCAAGAAACAACGTTTAAAACTAGACTCAGGGCTCAAAACTGATCAAACACAAAAACGGCATGTCCAGTGCGCCTGCACTGGACTCTGGTGCGCCCGCACTAGGGCTCTGTATGTAAAACAAAGCGATTTCTGGATGCCCGGTGCGCCCGCACCAAGTCTCTGAATGTAAATACGGATGTTCTGACTCCCGGTGCGCCCGCACCAAGCGTAGAAACTCCCAAAAACTCAGTTTTATGCATCTAAACGATCTCCGCTTGATTCCAAACAAGTTTAACATCAATGAACACAGAAAAACACAGGTTTCACATACCATAACATCCAACACTTTAACTACAACTTATAACATGATTTCTAACCAAGGATTCAACACATATACTCAACTTTAACATAATAAAATCTTAATTAAATTTTAGGAAGAGCCTCTTACTTATTCAAAGCAAAACGCCAAGACAAAACCTACAGCACTTCCTCAAACTTCCACCAAACCTACTTGATCACAATTAAACTTAGATTAATTGGTGATCACAAGCCACTAAACCAAAAGAATTACGAATTAACCCTCTTGGACCAACAAAACATGATCAAACCTTGATAAACCATAGTTAGGGCTAAACTCATACCTTCTCAAAGTACCAACTTTTCTGTATCACCACGGCGCTCTCTTCCCGTTGGTTCCAAATCTTCAATCGGTTATGAAAACTGTTAACTAAATTGTGAGAAGATGGAAGAAGTCTCCTTCTTTTATTGCTTCAGTTTTCTCTCAATTTTCTTCTCAGAGTTCGACTAATGATCTGCAAAGTTTGGGATTCTGACAACTTCTCTATTAGTGGGTTGCCAAAATTAACTTCCACACTACTTTCTAATTAAATCCATCAATTCCTTTTAATTACCATTAAATCACAAAACACCTTTATTTTCATTAGTTGCCACTTAAATCTCCGTTAGTTATATATATGTATATCTCGAAAATACATATATATATATATATATATAATACTTTAATAAAAAATTAAATAAACATAATATACCGAATTTTACAAATTAACACGTCTGTCATTTTCCAAAGTTCGGGATATTACGGTGGTAATTAAAAAAACGGAGGGAATATTAATTATAGTCAAGAAGTTTGTTTTGTTATTTTGGCGTTCCTTTTTAATTTGTATGCTTTTGTCCAGTGGTTTTATAGTGGTCGAGGATCACCATTTCACACTTGGTCCACAAATGAAAATTCTTATAAGAAGGGTAAAAATGTAAAAACATGACATTTATATTTTATACAGTAAGCCCTTGTGTGTTTTGTTGATTTCCTATTATTCCTGGATCACCAAGTCATACTTGGTTCATGACCATAATAAAATTTCCGGCTTTTGTCAGCTCCACCAGTTATTTTGGAGAACATAGGGAGTAGTTGTGAAGTAATGAAAATTTGATAAATGAATAAAGGAATATGAGTAAAACAAAGAAAAAACCTGATAAATACTCCGTTAGTATTCTACAAGACTTTATATTACTGAACAAAACTAAAAGTCCAAAAGTATAGCAGCATATTATAACTAGTGACATAACAAATGTAGCAAAGTGCAGCAGCATATTACTCCATGAGAAGTGTTGCAAAGTATAAAATAGAATAACAAAGAATAACAAAACATAGTAAACAACGCGGGGCGTATCAAAGAATTAGAAATAGTTGCAACAACCTTTGATATGGCCCAACGATTCTTTGAGATGATTTATTACTCTAGTTGTGCCATTTCATTGTTGTAGTAGGCATTTTGTTTGAAGATTTTCACTCATTTAATTTGTGTGTGCAGGGTCTTATTAAAATAAGTAAAACGACACTTAATGTTGTGGTAGTGTCGGAGGGTGTTAAAGGTTGAGTAATGGTGTTGGAAGTGAGAGGTTGTGAAGGGAAGAGTGATGGAGGGTCTGGTGGTGGGGTGGGATGGATATGGAAGGAATATATGCGGTGGCGTGTGACGTGGGGTGTGCAGTGAAGTGTGATGGTCGGGTGGCGGGTTGAGGCGGTGTTATGGAGGTGGTGGTGAAAGCGGTGGTGGTGAGGCGAATCACAACAACGGGTGGTGGTGGGATGGATGATGATAGGGTTTCTGGTGCGCAATATTGATGAAGTGACATGTGGTAGTGGGGTAGATAGTAGTGCAGTGGAAGATGATTGTGGAGTGAGCAATGACATTTGATAGCGAAATGAACAATGATGAGTAGTAATGGCGGACGGTGGTCATTATCTGTGGTAGGTGGTGGGTGGTAGGTGGAGTGGGGTGGGCAGTGGTAGTAGTCATGTGATAGGCATTAACAGATGGTCTAAGGGTGGACATTTGCCGCGGGGAGGGGGGGAGGGATGTTGGTGGGTAGTGGTGACTATATATTTCATTCTATCAATTTCCTCGGGTATATTTTTAATGGGACAAAAATAGGATGGAAAATTCAGTATATTGCCTTATAGGCAAACACATCCAAATGGGGGGGGGGGGGGATGTTGGTGGGTAGTGGTGACTATATATTTCATTCTATCAATTTCCTCTGGTATATTTTTAATGGGACAAAAATAGGATTGAAAATTCAGTATACTGCCTTATAGGCAAACACATCCAAATAATAGAATGAAATAAAATGATTATTCCATTTTGTCAATCCATACATGATGTAATTACCCAAGTTTGTTGGGTAATTCTTACATAGTTTCTAAAATAAACATAAAACACTCTCATTATTACAACAACATAATCAATATACAAATCACACCATCATTTTCACATGACACAACCTTTGAGCAAAATTTGAATGACAACACATCACCTGATATCCTACCCAACGACAAGATACCCTTTGATCACGTGACCTCCAATATCAAATTACCAAGCAGCCCTTTGATCACGTGACATTTGTCATTTTTTGTGGTCTCTATGCCCAACATAGTACGGGTGTCCTATAATATATACTATTATTATTGTTATTATTATATCATAAATGCTTATATGAAAAGACATATATATGTATCATTATCCTATATCATTCAATATGTCTCATACTATGATGAATATAGTTGCAGCCAAAATAAGGTTTGTTCATCTGTATCATTGATCATATTCGATAATATAATGGATATCTGCAACATAATTCAGATGGTAATATTTCACCCACAAGTTTGTCGAGAATTTCACGCTCAATATCGACTACAATGCTCTCAAGATCTTCAAACAAGACCGCCTTTCCAAGCTCTAATCCTCCTAAATCCATGTCGATCAACGCATCGATGTCTTCAAGAACTTGACAATTTGCCCCCGGGAATCCACCGACTTTCTTACACAACATATCAACCAATTCCGCCCCACAAAATTGACCCCTTTTCGTAACGCACCATTGATTATTCAACTTCAATATCTCAACCAATAGTTCATCGACAAGGTGAAAGATCATCTTCCGTTCACACCGAGACCCTAATTTCATCGGCCCGAAACCAGCCGGTTGAAACAGTTCCAAGTAATGAAAAACCGAGGGGTCGAGCGGGTGGGTAGGTGAGTACCATCTGGCTAACGACACGGGGGTATCTTCGTCAATACCGATTCGCTTCAAGATTCTTTGGATGTAATAACGGTAATATTCTGATTCTGTAAAAGAAATGTTGTTTCTTGAGGTAAAGTTTTGTTGGATCTTTTTGTCTTGAAAAAAAGGTTGAGTTTTAGTGGCCAACATTTTTTCCTGTAAATGTGTACTCCTTTTTCCTGATGGAGCATCTGATTCCTAGTACACAGAGAAAGAAAACAAGAAGAATAGCTCTAATGAAAGCTAGCACCTGATAAACAACAAATACACCACCAAGTACACTACCAAATAAAATTAATGTTACTGCCAAGACTATTCAGATATAACGAGAAATACAATATATATGTTTTTACACCACTGATAATGGTGTTAGACTTGTTGATTATGATATACACTTGTGTTAATCCAATGGTAATGATGTTAGACATGTTCATTATGATATAAACTCGTGATAATTAATCCATCATTTATTTTAACGTGTGATTTATTGATTGATATGAAATTTATTAAGATCAATGATATAAAAACGTATTAGTGTAATTTTGACATGAGTTTTTCAAATATAGGAAACCATTCAAACTTACATGCCACATAATATGTAGGTCCCCTTTTGTTATATGTACCACAAGACACTAATAATTAAAAGACTTGTCGTGGAAAATATTTTTGGGATAATTACGGTTTTAGTTCTCATGTTTCTTTATTTTCTCAAAACTATTATCTATCTTTCATTGTTACGATAAACACCCTTTTATATATATATATATATATATATATATATATATATATATATATATATATATATATATGTGTGTGTGTGTGTTGTGTTACTATAATAAACACTCATATATTTCATCGTATTCTGATAAACACCATTATGTATGTGTTTTTATTACAATTATAGGACAACGGATGAGTGTTTATCAATCGTAACAAAAACACATGACATAGATGTGTTTAACGTAACAATGAAACACACATACATATATAGATAAGTGTTTATCGTAATAATAAAACATAAGAGTTATTTTTATAGCAAAACACATACATGTGATTGTTAATCGTAATAATGAAAAATAAATACTAGTTTTAAAAATATAAAAAGATTATGACTAAAAGTGTAATTATCCCCCAAAAAAAAATTAATTAGTAAAAATAGGAACAAATATTTTGAGAAGCATACATTTACCTGTTTATCATTGAAATGTGTGACCGGAAGGGAAAGGTCTTTCCTCTTGGGCACAAGTGTTGGAACACTAATGTTGAAAAGCTCTTTCGACGGCCCAAATTTCTTCGATTTCTTATCCGAAACGTTCGGTCTATTACTTGTTATGGTGCGAATAAAGGGCTCATCTTTTTTATTTCGAATTGCATCGGGCTTTATTGCACGTTTCTCAATTCGGATCGGCTTGCGTTCGTTTCTTGAATTCTCGACCACTTGTACTCGTGACACGGTTTCTTTCAACATAGAAACGTCCGATGCTACGGGTTTTGTGTTTGCAAGCGGTGATTTCTTCTTGTGATCCAAGAAACCTAGCCTCGGTGAACACGAGGGCGTGGATTGATTGCTCGAACTCGAATCCTCCTTCAACTTTCTCAAAGGATTAGACATTTTCTTCGGTTTCAAAACGAGACTACCATCATTTCTATTCCCAACCGTATTCGTAATATCAACACCGACTCTCCTCCCGACTTTCTCTTTCATCCTCTTAACAATCCTCTTCGCATACTGAGCCGCCGCGCTTTCTTCTTCCAAACTCTTTCTCCCCATTTTCCTAACCCCGTAAATCGAAACATCCAATCTCTCCTCAATGTTTTGCAATGACAACCTATGACGATCCACATCCGAATTCCGGGCTAATGAAACCCTCGGTGTCTCCGGTAAAGAAACCGTACAATTCACATTATTAGTATCTAAACGCTGCCTATAAGGATGACTCGAATGAGTAGTTCGGTTCGTGAACGAAGGTGAAGCTGATTGCCTCGAGAACGAAGATGGTGATCCGGTTTGTGACCCGGGTTGATCCGGAAGAAGATCTAACCCCATAAGTCTAGCAACTAAATTCGGTGGCTTAATTCCTGGAGACATATCTTCTGTATAATTAGCTTTACAACTTGAAGTTGAACCTCTTGGTGATGATTTCGATTCACAACTCGTTTTGATTCGAATATTCATCTTCAATTTCCAGAATCCACATGCAAAAAAATGAATAAATTAACAGTGTCATTAATTAATTATTTTATAAGCAATTATTCAATTCTATTCTCTCATTCTCTCTCCTTTTTTATTTTCAAATCTCAACTCAATAGAATACAAATTCTAAAATAAATTAATAGAATACTGACACCAACTTAAAATATGTATATTAATTAAAGAAGAGTAACGGTTCGTAAAACTTACAGGTATGTTCAAATTTTCATCAAGTTTCATAGTTGATGAAGATGAAGCAGCTTCCAAAATACTTGCATTTAATTCAAGGCTATTTCTTGGTGCTTCTAAACCTGTATGAATTTAATGAATCATTCAATTCAATTCGAAATAATACAACACATTTTTACATCATTAATTGAATTTGATTAATCAATGACGAAAAAAAATATTATGTATATTGATTTATTCTTGCATTACCATTTTTAATAAATGAAAAAATGTGTTACCATTTTTAATAAAACGATAAAATCTGTGTTGCCATGTGCAGCGGAGGAGTGGGGCGGAGAGAGTACCTTTCCGGTGGCCAGAGGGCTCGTCTTGAACGAAATCATCACCGGCGTGAGGACTGAGAGACGGCCGTGCATGGTGGTGGTGAGGAAAAGTAAACGGAAGATGATGATGCAAATCCCAGAAATTAAACACAACACACATGCAACCACGAGCTGTCGATGCTTCTTCCATTACTCCTCCACCACTACCTCCTCCTCCTCTCGATCTTCTTTTCTTACCACCGGAGCTACCAGATCCACCTCCACCTCCACCGCCGGCGACCCAGTTTAACCACTCTTTACCCATATCCCTTTTCAATCTGCTGTACATAAAAAGGTACAGACAGATCATCAAACACAATTAATATATACAACAAACAACAGAAATTAAAAGAATGAGAGAAAAACAAAACCATACCGTAAAACTTTTTTTTTTTTTCTTTCTTCTTCTATATGAGGATAAGGAAAAATCAGAACAAATAGTATTAATATTCCACTAGATTTTGATGGGTTCGAGATGAAATTCAAAAAAATGGGTGGTTGATTGATGATCCGTGCAGAAAATGGAATAGTTTTTGACACTAACTCCCATGTGTTTATACTAACACACCAAGACTACAAGGGGACCAGGAGAGAAACCGACGCTTTTTCGGTTCATTCTCTCAGTTATATGGGGTGAATAAAATAAAAAATGCAGAAGACGCTGACGACAAATCAACATGCCTGATGCCTCTCCATGATCGCTCTCTGAGTCTTTGAAAAAAAAAAAAAAAAAAAAACTCGGAAGACGATGTAGTAGTAACTAGTAAGTAACGCCCACCACTGTATTAAACCGGGTTTTTATATCCAACGAGCTCTTGAATCGATGCAGATAATAACGATCAGAGTTTAATCGAGTATTTTTTATTTAAGTTTGATAAGTTTACTTCTTTTTAATATGTATACGATCGAGGCAGAGAATATAGCTATAGATTCTCTCTTAACGTAGCCAGTTGAATATTCATTGTTTAAGTTTGATTTATATACGTTATTAATATGTGTGATCGTTGTGGTGTACTCAATGAACCAAACTAATGTTTACGTTGGGTTCATTTTTCTTTATTAGTTTATTCGCGATCGTTTATTTAATAGTAAATGAATAAAATGTTGCGTTTAAACTCTGCTCGTTTGAAAGGTTGAGCTTGTGCTAGTATTAGATGGGAATAATGGATAACACAAAGCAAAGCAAGCAAACAGAGTTCGTTTCTAATGGGTTCCGGTCTTTTATCATTATTTTTGTCCGTGAGTAGAAAAAATGCTTTCACCGACTCTTTTTATTTTTTGAAGGGATCACGGACTCTTTTATATTTCAATCTTAAAAGGGTGAGACTTGATGAGAGTCAAAACTTTCTTTACTATAATTTCGTATGTATTTTACCTCTATTTATAGCCTATTCGATGTAATTTTGGGGTAGTTAAGTGGTTTTTATAGGCACGTTTCATCACGATTCGAATCACGAGACGAAAGACATTTACGTCGAAAATCTCGATATTTTTGGATGATTTATGGGTGTTTTATTGGAATTTGTCACGCTTGGTTATGTGGTTTATTTTTATTACAAGTATGACGTGATAGAGGGCATGACGAGAGTCGCGACGATACAAAAATCGTCCAAAACGAAATTCGTATGAAGAAATGATACGAGATTTAAATTCAGACGATCGGGGAAAAAAAAAATGGAAGTAAAACTCAAACCTCATTTCTCAAGAGTCAAGCCCAAGCCTCCCCTCATTAACTTTTTTATCATTTCCCTCGGCTCCCCATGCCCCAGCCTGCCACAATTGAAGCCTTGGCCTCATTTTGGTCACATTTGTTCACAATAAAAATATTATAAAAAAAAAAAAAAAAAAAAAGAAAAGCAAAAAAAAAAAAAAAAAAAGAGAAGGAAGGGACCCGTGGTCAATGCATTAAATGAGATAAAAGGAAAGCCGGAGGACGCGCGGCTTATTTTTATTTTGGGAAAATTACCGAAGCATAAGGGGACGTCGGCGAAATTTATAAAAGAGTCACTTAAGTCAAATTTTAACACACAGACTTTTTAAAATAATTTTATTTTTTCTCTGCAACAGTTTTTCCCACCCATTATATTAGATCTATTTTATTTTCCTTCAAAAATTCCCTTAGAACATCATCAGTTTATTTATTTTATTTTACGATTTCAACACAACGAAGTGACGATTCGAGTGGTGGATTGCTTCAACTTTTTTGTGGTAATTATATTCATCTTTTTATCATGTCGTTTACCAATTTATTTATGGTTTCTTGTGTTCTTGATTTTATTATGAGTAGCTAAATCTATTATAGTTAAATTATATGATAGAACTACGAAATTAATGCTTAATCGATGATCTAGGGATGGGTAGAACTTAAAAATTAAATCTTTTGAATTGTTTGTGTTCTAAAAATTGAACCTAACGTCTTTAATGGAGTAGCTAACCGTTAATTGATCAAACACACGAACTTTATAAATGTATTTTGCGAGGGAGTGTGCGAACTAGAGCTTTAGGATTGTCATGCACGAACTAGTCGAGTTTTTCACAGCCTGTTCCTTGGTAAGGTTTTTCTAGCTAAGCCGTGAACTCGGTGGATGCGGAGCGTCTCACAGTTTTTCTTCATATTAGGTCAATTAAATCCCATAGAGGGGACTGTTGAACCGAATATAGGGTAACTAGGTTGTGGTATTAACGCCTAGGGACCAGTTTAGGAGATCGCACCCACAACACATTCATTAGAAACTATTGGTTGATTGGCAGGTTAAGACTCATCCTTAGTGACTCGATAAGGTGTTGAAAGTAGTGTTCTTGACCATAATTTAGCTATTCCATTTATTATACTTTTTAAAGTTAGCAATTTTCATCTTTTTCGAGTTATAATTAATTTTACCCTATTTGTGAGCCTAAACTAAATACGACCGTGATTGTGGTACTTGACTGATTCCTCGTGGGATACGACCTTGCTCGCCGTTGTAGTACAACCGACTTGGTACTCTGCCGGTTAAAGTTGGTTTACTATAATTTGGCCATCAAGTTTTCTGGCACCGTTGCCGGGGAATCGGTCAATATCAAAAAGTCATTCGAGTATTTAGGATTAGGTCATTTCTATTTTACTGTTTTCGTGTTGTTTTGGTGATTGCAGTGTATGACCCGAAGTTCCAAGGAACCACTACTTCCTTTGAATCCGGAGATTGAAGCATTTGCGAGACATCAGAACAGTGTGAGAAAAAAGAAATTAGTTGGAGAAGCATCGACATCATTTATTGAGTTAGAATCCGAATCAGAAGAATCAGAAATGACTTCGGGAATCGGAGATTTAACGAATTTACATGTTCTAGATGGGACTGAAGATGGGTTGCAGTTAGACCCGACGCGTACTCCCGAGGATCGGGAAATACATAACTTAAATAGAGAGCCTCTTCAAAATCCGATGGCACTTAATCTAGGACCAAATGGGTTCCAAAACCAGGGAGGTCGGCAGAATCAAGTCTGACAACAACAACAACAAGCCCCTCAGAATCAGAACAACAATCCAGGGAATTTAGTTGGTCAAGTACCTTTTAACCAGAATCAGATGATGCAAATGATGATGCAGATGATGCTGCAAAATCAGCAACAAAATACGAATCCACCACCGGCCGCCCCTGTTTACGCGCAGAATTTTTATGCACCACCTCAGGGACAGAACCAAGGTAATCAAGGACAGATTTTGAGAGACTATGTAGCACCCACTATTGGTGAGGGACACACCCCTATCCGTTTGCCTCCTATTCTAGCAAACAACCTGGAAATTAAACAGCATGTGTGGTATCTCTTGAACGACAATGCGCAGTTTCGGGGTAAGTCAACTAAAGACCCGAATCAATTCTTGAACCACTTTATGCAAGTTTGTCGGAGTGAAAATGAACGGAGTTTCTGAGTAAGCGGTTAGGATGCTCTTATTCCCATTTGCATTGAAGGAGGCCGCGAGAGCTTGGTATGAGTCACTACCCCACGACTCCTTACACACTTGGGATCAAGTGACTGCAAAGTTTTTAATGAAATATTGTTCCCTCTCCAGGACATTGGATATGAAGGCAGATATTGCAAACTTTGAACAGTTTGAAATGGAGAACATGCATGAAGCCTGGGATAGATTTACAGCTATGTTGAGAAAGTGCCCACATGATTAGAGGCATGGAACCAAGTACATCTCTTTTATGGTGGTTTACGCGAGACAAATCAGTCAAATTTGAATGCGGCATGTGCATGAGATGTGATAAGTGTGCAACCTGACGTTGCATTGGCTATTATAGAGAGGGTTGCAGAAAGCAACAAACAATGGAAAACGGAGAGAAGAGCTTCGAGGAAGCCAATTGGCTCGGTCAACCCAGTCGGGCCGAGTGAGGAATTTATGAAGATGCAATCTGAAATGACGGAACTAAAGAAGCAAATGAGTGATGTGTTAGCTTGGCAAAAAGAGTTCAAAGGGTGTTCTTTTTGTGGTGGTGAACATTATGCCACAAACTGCCCTATTAAACAGGTTAGTCAGTTGACCATGACCCAAATGCTAAATGATCCATCTCTTGAGAACCCTTTCGGCATGAACCTCAAGGATATGCATCCATTATGCTCGAATCCCGTGGTCTACCAAACTACAGATCCAAGTTTGACTTCAAATTGGCAACAAATGGATGTTAACTACTTAGCCAATAAGAATGGGGTGTAGAATTTTCAAAATTGGCAGGACAATCAGAATTTATCTTGGGGTAGGAATTCTGGACCCGTGCAAATTACTCAACCGCAAACTACATAGCCTCAAAAGAATCAATATGCCCCTCAACCGCAAAAAACTTTTGGGAATCCGAGGCTACCTCAGCAATGGGCTTAAATGCACCCCAATGCTCATTTGCAATATACCCAACAGTCCACAACACCACCTCCGGAGCCCGTGCAACTTAAAAGCTCTACTGACATCTTACTGGAGCAAATGAGCGAAGACATGAAGGCGGTGAGGAATGCTCAAGCGAACTTGCAATCTGTGGTAAAGAACTTGGAGACGCAAATGGAGCAAGTGAACCACAGGCAAGTGATTGCTATTTTTACTAGAAGTGAAAAAGTGGTGGGTAGTGATGTCGAGGCACCCGAGGTTCTAAAGAGTAAAAAGATGGAGAGGAGTAGAGAAGAACATGAAGAGTGGGTGGTGGTTGATGAGGAGCAAGAAGCTGAAGAGATAGAGAAAGAGGTGGAGAAGCCGAGTGCGGAACCAGAGAAGCAGTCAGACACAACACGGGAAGGTACAAACAACTCAGGTATGGATTCTGTGAAAAAACCCGTTGACTTATCTAAATTACCTTACCCCCCTCGTGGCCCTACAAAGCCGACTATTTCTAAAAAGCAAAACAAATTTCTCGATATTCTACGTAAGGTTGAGATAAATATCCCTCTTGTGGATGCGCTAGTGATCATGCCATCATAGGTTAAATTTTTGAAAAGGATTTTGTCGAATAAAGCTAAAATAGAGAAAATTGTTTGCTTAAATGAGGAGTGCTCTGCTGTTTTTCAGAATAAGCTGCCATCTAAGTTGAAAGATCTGGGTAGTTTTTCCATTCCTTGCACCATTGGTCGGACGTTATTCCCTAAGGTGTTATGTGACTTAGGTGCAAGTGTAAGTTTGATGCCTAGGAGGATATATGAGAGTTTGGGGGAGGTGATCTTAAACGAAATAATATGACCTTGCAGATGGCGGATAGGTCAATTAGACGCCCAATGGGAGTTGTTGAGGATGTCCTGGTTCAAGTAGGGAAGCTTGTATTTCCGGTTGATTTCGTAGTATTAGACATGGAGGCGGATAGTCAAACCCCGATTTTATTAGGTAGACCTTTTCTGGCTGCGGGTAGGACTTTACTAGATGTTCAAAAAGGTGAGATTATAATGAGAGCGGGTGATGAGACCGTAACCTTCAATGTCTACAAGACCATTAAGCATCCAGGAACTGATTGGGGCACGCGTGAGGAAGTACGAAGGTTGGAAGTTTTTGAGGAGACCCCTATGTGTTGTGAGCAACCCAAGGAAGGCGTGGGTAGTGAGAGTGTTCCTAGGATGGAGGTAGAGTCGAATGTAAAATTTGGGGGATACGAGTCTTGCCGAAGACTATAAACTCGGCACCCTATCTTGTTTTTTAAATTCAATAAATCGAGCTAACGATAATAAACAAAAGCGCTTATGGGAGGCAACCCACTTTTTTTTTCTCCTTAGGTTTTTAGGCTTGTTTTCAGAAGTGTGATGAAAATTTGACCATGTATCTCAAATTGCGTTGCATGCCTTGTGATAACCCATATTTTTTATCCTTTATACATCTTCATACTTGTGCTTACCTACACTTAAGGTTTCGGCCAATGGTCGTAGTGGATTCTTTGTTTCTTTGTTGTGATTGCACAGGTACCCTGGGAGATACTTTGGAGGTTGTCACTTTGCATGGTTGCGCCCGATTGCCGGTTCAACTAAGTCTTTATTTCTTTACTTTATCACACACACACCGAGGACGATGTTCCGTTTTAAGTGGGGGGTGGTAGACTTAGCTTCACTTGACCACGTGCTTTTATTTATCATCAAATAAGTTATATGCCTTGGTTTGGTCTCTAATTGAGTAAAAATTGAGCCATTTTTTAAAATTTTCATGGTTTTGATGTTGCGTATCCTATGTGAGTCATAGTATTCTTTGGTTAAATATTAGTCATTAGTTGAATGCATGCGAGTCAAACCTTCATCTTGTGTTATCCAGATGTGTGGAAAAGAACTTAGTGCTCAATTGGGAAAAATGCCATTTCATGGTTGATGAGGGAATAGTTCTTGGCCATAAAATCTCCGCCAAAGGTATAGAAGTTGACAGGGCAAAAGTAGAAGCTATCGAGAAGATGAGTTATCCCAAGAATGTGCGTGAAGTGAGAGGCTTTCTTGGACATGTCGGTTTCTACAGAAGATTCATTCAGGACTTCTCCAAGATAGCTAAGCCCCTGTCTACTTTACTTAAAGAAGACGTTGAGTTCAATTTTGATGAGAGCTGCAAGCAAGCGTTTGAGGAGCTTAAAGACCGTTTAATCTCTGCTCCAATTCTTATATCGCCTGACTGGAACCTACCTTTTGAGCTTATGTGCGACGCATCAAACTATGCAGTTGGTGTTGTTTTAGGACAAAAAATCAAAAAGAGATTCCAGCCAATCTATTACGCCAGTCACACACTGAATCCTTCTCAAGTTAACTATACTACTACTGAAAAGGAATTATTGGCCGTAGTCTTTGCTATGGACAAGTTTCGGAGTTACTTGTTAGGAGCTCAAGTGATTGTGTGGACTGACCACGCTGCTTTGCGGTATCTGATGACTAAGAAGGAGGCTAAACCGCGCCTACTGCGTTGGATATTGACCCTACAAGAGTTTGACGTTCAAATTAAAGACAAAAAGGGTAGTGAAAACGTAGTGGCTGATCACGTTTCGAGAATGTTAAGTGAGGAAAAGGATGATCCAGACGATATAGATCTTTACTTTCCTCTAGAGAACATTATGCTTATCGACGGGTGTCCTCCGATGTTCCATGGTATTCTTCCATTGTAAATTACCTTCATGCCCGATATCTCGATCCAGAATTGTCCTATCAGGAGAAGAAAAAGTTCTTCTCTGATTTGAAATCTTTCGTTTGGGATGAACCTTATCTTTTTAAGATCTGTAAAGATGGTTTGCTTAGAAGATGTGTTCCAGAATCTGAGCAGCGCGATATTATTGAGCAGTGCCACAGTGGACCCACTGGAGGTCACTTTGGTCCTTGGAAAACCGTTGCTAAGATCTTCCAATCCGGTTTCTATTGGCCCACGATCTTTAAGGACACCGAAGCTTTCTGTAAAGCGTGTGATAGATGCCAAAGAACCGGTACTCTGACAAGGCGTTTTGACATGCCTTTGAAACCCATATTAGAATGCGAAGTCTTTGATGTATGGGGTATCGATTTTATGGGACCATTCCCATCATCTTGTGGTAACAAATACATCTTAGTCTGCGTAGACTACGTGTCTAAATGGGTGGAGGCTCAAGCCACTCCTCACAATGATCATAAGACGGTCATGAAATTTCTAAAGAAAAACATCTTCGTGAGGTTTGGATGTCCACGTGCCTTGATCAGTGATGAAGGGACGCATTTCTGCAACCGACCCTTAGAAAAAGTGCTCGAAAAGTATGGTGTTCGTCATAAGACTGGCACACCATATCATCCGATGACTAGTGGTCAGGTTGAAAGGAGCAACCAAAGTATTAAGAAGATCCTGGAAAAAACGGTCAACAGTCATAGAAAAGACAGGAGTTTGAAGTTGGATGATGTACTATGGGCATACGGGACCGCCTATAAGACTCCTATGGGTACATCTCCATATCAAATGGTTTATGGTAAGCCATGTCATCTCGCCGATCGAGTTAGAGCATAGAGCTTATTGGGCTACAAAGTTTCGAACTTTGATTCCCAATCTTGTGGTAAGCACCGACCGGCGGCTGCATGAGTTGGACGAATTCGGACTCCGGAGCCTACGAAAGCGCCGGGATTAGCAAAGATAAGATGAAACTCCTCCATGACGCCAAAATTAAGAAAAGAGAATTTCAAGTCGGAGAACAAGTTTTATTATACAATTCCAGGTTACATCCGTTCCCCGGTAAGGCGAGGACACGATGGTCCGGTCCCTTTGAGATTCTCCAAATTATTCCTGGAGGCGTCTTAGAACTACGAGGTTATGGTGACCAACCGTTTCGAGTGAATGGTCAAAGGTGTAAGCACTACATTGGTGAACCTAAAGAAAAGCCTTTGATTGTTCGTTTCCTCGATATCCTCGGGTGTGGTGCTACAAAAGTCGAAGAATTTGACGAGTTTTCACCCGACCTGTTTTCAGAGGATGGCGGTAGTGGTCGATCTGAAGAAGTCCTAGCAGGTAGTTGGGATATGGAAGAGTATGAGAGGGAGCGTCAGCTGAAACGTCATCAGAAGACTCAGAAGATGAAGAAGTCAACCATGGGGAAGTTCAAACGTGTTTGGAAAGTTATCAAAGATTTCACCCCATGTGTTAAGTGCTGTTTCTACAGCCGAACTACTGATCAAAGTCTAGACGAGGTAGTGGCTGGCAGAAAAGTCAAATGGCCGATCCAGACTGAACTTTAAACGGTGTCGAGCTAACGACATTAACCAAAAGCGCCACTAGGAGGCATCCTAGATATCGTTAGCTTTAGTTATTTTTGTTTTGTGCTTTTGTAGTTTTAGTTATTTAAGTTTAGTCTACTAAGTTTTCTTTTTGTTTATATCTGTCAGTTAGTTGTGCTTTCTAGATATGGATTTCGGAGTTCTACCAGAGGAGTTACCTTTCCTTAGGAGGATCCCACTTATCACTGTAGATGACGGCCCGGGAGGGACTATCGTTTTGCACGTAGACTTTGATATTAGTACCCGCATCAGGACTGTCACCTATGTTCTTATTGTCCCCCGCTGTTCGGGAGGTGGAGACTTCACTGTTGAGGAGTTGCGGGCGGCTACAGGACGTCCGTACACAATCCCGAATGATCCAATGCGACGGATTTAGCGCTAGTGCCGCAAGCCGAACATTTTCGAGGTGTTGATGTAGCTGGTGAGGACTGGGGTCTGCAGGATGAGTATGATTTCCCTCCGGCGATTGACATGCTCCGCCGTCTTATCCGGGTGATAGATTGGTCAGAAATTTACGATGACTAGCGTTGTTAGGTTGTTTCGTCGAGCGAACGACGTAAAACAAGAGCGCTTGGTGGGAGGCAACCCACTGTTTTCTATTTGTTTTTATTTATTTTCTAGTAATTTTATGTACTTCATTGATTTCCATTTGTATTTTTGAAGTTTTATTTAAGTTTAATGAGAAACGGCTTATTTGAATTTAAATTGCATGAAAATTTGATAATTTTGTTGAGAAACTGCATTGGACGCCCGTCTAGAGGACTGGACGTCATTCTGCCCTGTGTATCTCTTGGACGCCCGTCCAACATTTTGGACGCCCGTCCGATTATTTCCCTCCAATCCTGTTCAGTTTTCAAATGTTTGGACGAGCGTCTGAAAATCAGGACGCCCGTACAGTTCATATAATTTCCAGCTGGACGCCCGTCCGCTGAGTTGGACGAGCGTCCCACATCTGTCTATATATACCCCCTCCTTCGATGAACCCTCATTTTTCAGGATTTCAAACGCGAAAACCGACCCTTTCCCCTCTTTTTGCCCTAAAATCTTCGATTCTAAACCATTTCAAGCGATTCAAATTGCTATAGACCGCTCTTGATCTCCTCTCTTTGATTTTCAAAGCCAAATTTCCCAACACACCATCTTTTTGGAGAATCAAAGTCCTCTTCAGTCCGACTTTTTGAGGAAAAGATCCGATTTTGGAAGCCACATTGGTGTTGTTTGGACTAATTGTCATCTCGATCAGCATCTACTCACCTTACTTGGTAAGTTAGTAACAACTTTTCTAGATTTCATTCACGTTTTTTTGAGTTCGATCTTTGGGTCGGCTCGTTCACTTGAATATTATCTTAATTCGTTTTTTTTTCGGTCTTGTGGTTTCTTTCTACTCTGTTATTGTGCTGTGGTGTTGTGATGGATGATGAATGGGTTGTTTGGTGCTGATTATGGTTGTGGTTGGTGGTTTGGTTGTTTTGAAATCCCGATTTGGATGTTAAACGGGTACATTGTTTTGAATTGGGATTGTTTTACTCTAGGATTGAATCATGGTGCATAAGAAGGAAGTAGTCAAGAGACATGGTAAGGATATGGCCAGGGAGGCCGGGAAGAAGCGGAAAGAGTTTGATCCCACCTTAGTTGATCTAAACCGTGGTGTTAGCATCCGAGAGCAACCCCATAGAGCCACCCAAACTAGGGCAACTTTGAGGGATGAGCCAACCTCGGAATCTGAGACAGATGATGATATCCCCTTGGTGAGGATGCCTAGAGCTCAGAGAGGTGGGGCATCGTCTAGGGTTGAGGAGGCTATGGATGCTCCTCGGGAAGAGGAACCGGTGGAGACTAGGGCTGCACAACCTAGGAAAAAAGCAAAAACCGTTGCCCTTATGCCGATGCCTCGTAGATTCGTGAACCCTAGAGCCCACAACGCTTATACTAAACACTATTTCTCGAGAACCATGTTGATTGAGAGGGCTACATTGGAGGCAAAGGTAGATCCGGGTTTCGTCAAGTTGCTAAAAGACCGGAAATGGGATGCCTTGATGACGATCCCGACTACCCCGGTCAATAGTTCCCTAATTCGGGAATTTTACGCTAATAGCTCGGAGACCGACTTGGAGACGGGGGTAGTTGTGGTTCGAGGGGTAGAAGTTCCGTTTACGCCGGAGGTGATTAATCGGAAATATAACTTGGCGGCTTTTGAGGGACGGGATTATAAGGAAGAGATTGTTCATAGTCAGGGTACGGGGCGAGATCCTTTGGAGGAGTTACGGTTGAGAGTTTGCCCGGAGGTGGCTTGGACATTGAGGCCGGGTGGAGACCGGAAAGAGTTAGTCACCACTACCTGGACGGAAGATTGGAAAGTCCAGAGTAGGTTTATTCAGAGTCGGTTGTTACCAAAGAACAACTTGACGCATTTTCATATTGGTGATCTAGGCATGCTTTATGCGTTGACTTTTGGCCTAAATGTGAACGTGGGACAAGCATTATACGATGAGGTGGCTATCAATCAGAAGATTTATACACGTAGCTTGATTATCCCTCACTTGATTCACGGTTGTGTCTTGATGCCGGTGTGCCCGAGTATGGAGCGGATCATAGACCGAAGAACCCGAGGCCTATACAGAGAGAAAAGGGTAAGTCTTCGGGACATTCTGAGTCGGGGGCATCGCAGGAGCCTGGTTCGTCATCAGCACCGCCTCGAGCATCCTCACTTCCTACTATATCTCCCTCAGTCCGGATGAGGTTGAGTATGGGCAACAGTGTACGGAACTGGTTGGAGGATATTCGGACTACACAAAACAACATTTTGATGATTCTGCAGTGTATCAGTGAGGGCCGGCAGCCGAGGGACGACAGAATCTTCGTTCCGAGCACCATGGATTATATCTATTCTGATGCGATTGAGCAGGCCATTGCGGATGTTCTGGAGGAATCCGAGTCTTCTTCGGATGAGGAGCAGCCTGATGCCCCTGCGGGTGATGTACCTCCGGCTGATGATTCTGCGGCTCCGGGGCAGTCATGATTTTATTTGTCTAGTTTCGATTTTGATTTGTCCTAGATACCGTGATTGTACATTTTTGCTACTTTTGATTACGTGATTCGTTGTATCTTTCCGATGGATCATGTAAGCCATAAGGCATCAGTACTTTCATTTCTACTTAGTTTCAACTTGTGGATGTGTTTCATGTTTCATCTTTTGATATTACTCGGTTTTGCTATATCTTTCCATTCTGGTATAATTCCCCGTTTTCCTCGAGATGTTTCCGTATTTGTCAAGTCGTGCAGGTATATTTTTAGTGGTTTTGTCACGCTACATTGTATGGTTCCGAGTTCTTAGTGTCACTACATAGGCTCCGGCCTGACCGACGATTCGAGTACCTGTTAAAATCAGCTAAGTTCTTTCTCTTTTCTTTCGTTCTGCACAACATGAGGACATGTTGATCTTTAAGTGTGGGGGAGGGGGATGATTTGATATGTATCTACACATTTGCTTAACTCGTTATGTTTCTATGCAAAATGAGCTAAAAATGAGCTAGAATTTTCGAAAATTTTCGACATTTTTGTTTTTGTTTTGTCCCGAGTAGGCAATTCCATTCAATATTCGTTATTTTTATTGTCATCCAAGCTATATATCGTATGTTTGATAAGTTAGTTGCTTCACCTGAGATCTATTTTTCACGAGCCATAGTGAGCGATGAGCTAATTTATAAAGTTATACCCCTTTTCGACGAGTGATTTTTTATTTTCTTATAAGTCATGTGCTTAGTGCTACGTATATATCTTGAGATTTATGATAGTTTGTATTTAGATCCGAAGTATGTTATACTGTGAATATCTAAGGTTTGAATGTGATAAGTAACACGTAACTTATTGTCAAATGAAAAAGTTGAGTTCATAATGAATTAATTGGGTGTGTCGAAAGCTAGTCGATGATTTGAGTGCGATAGGGTATACCACGTATGTCCTATACCACTATGATGACTAAAAGCTCACGACAGTCAGAAAAAGCTGCCTTATGATTGGAGTAAGGTAAGGTATATCTCGAATATCCTATTCTGCTATGACAGGGCAACAGCTCATTCTGATGTGTGTTTAAAAGTGAAAATAGTTAAATCAACTAATGAAATGTTATGAAATGGATGAAAGACTAAGTTATCGTCTATCTTATCCCCAGTAGAAACTGATAGATATGCTGTAGGGATTATCCTCTGAGTATTTCAGAAAGGCCCTAGATATAATCGATCATCCTTCTCGGGGTATGTCACGTTTGTAGGGTACATCTTATGAGTGTCATTTATTGCTAGTCTACGAGGGGGTATTAGCTAGTTTTGCTTTGAGTTTCTCAAGTTTGGATTTAGTGGAAGTTTTCTATGGCTTTGCACACACACAATGGTGAACCTCTGATTTATTGGATCTATGATATATCGTCTGAGATGTCTATCTTTTTCCGAGCCTTGGTTTTCGTTTTGTTTTGCTCGGGACGAGCAAAAGCTTAAGTGTGGGGGAGTTGTTAAGGGTGAATTTATACGATTTATAACGCTATATTCTATGATATTTTCCCTCATATTCGTATAAAATTGCATAAGAAATGAGTGTTTAACGGAAGTATTGAGTAAATGAGGTTTTTAACGAGTTAATCGCAAAATTGGTTGATTTTGGTGTTTTAATTGTGATTTTATGGTTATTTGGATGATACTACATTTTGCGATGTTTTGATGTGTTATAGATGCACAAATTCGAGCTCAAGAGGTGATTCAAAGATGATCAAGTCGGATTTAATTAAAGAGGAAGAGATAATGATGATTTACATTGAAGATAAAGAGATAAAGATGGAAAAATCAAGATGGAGTCGAACTTGAACGAACGTCCAAGTCCTGTCCACATGGACGGGCGTCTGCTGAAATGAATGGGCGTCCGGCCTGATGAAATCAATACAGAGTTTTTCCAAGCTTACTGGACGAGCGTCCACCATCTCCAAACGAGCGTCCAGTTGAGAAATTTGATACAGAGAGTTTGGACGCTGGGTGGACGGGCGTCTGAAGCAAGTCCAAATCCATCTGGACGGGCGTTCACATGTATGGACGGGCGTCCTTCGGCCGACTTAGCAGCGCCGCCTTTGTTTTCTATATATACAACGCGTTTTCTCTACCTTAAGGATACCATATACTCATTATTCGAAACCCTAAACCTAGGGGCGGCTTTAGGCTTCGTTTTTACTTCTTTTATTCCGGTTTTATGCTCCAAATTCTAGATTAAAAGTAGGCGCTTTTATGTTAGTTTTTCCCTGCAATTTCAAGTTTCCGAGAGGATGTTGAGAGGCTAAGCTTCATCAAACGAGCATTGTGAAGCCATCCAACACGTTTCGATTCCGTTTCTGCGATTATATTGTGAGTTTTACCTAAAGTTGTTTCCTTATTGCATGTTTATATTGTTTAATTGCAATTGTATCGAAAGATTTGCATGTTATGATTGTCCTATGTTGATGAAAGTCTCTATAAGCCTTAGATCACCATGATAAGGAATAGTTGTTTAATCTATCATAACGAGAGTTAATATGTTAGATTGCTAGGTTAAAGTTTACACCTTTGCTTCGTAAAATCGTTAATCTTAGATCGAAAGATATAGATTAATAGGTGAATTACCTAAGAAATTAGGGTTCATGTTTTAGACAAGGTGAAATCACAACTTGGTTAGAAAACGCAATATAATCGAGATAGGAATTGATACTTGTTAGGATGGGTGGATCAATCGCTCGTTTGTTCATTAAAACTTGAATTTAATCCCGTGAAACTTGAATTGTCTAGATTAGTTACTTTTATTTCATATGAGTTTTAGTTTAAATAGTTCGCAACCCGTATCTTTCCTGGCTTTAGATCATATCTTCTGTTCAGTTTTACGTTTTAGTTAAGTTTAATTTTCAGTTTCGTTTAGTTTTATCCGCTGTTTAGATTAGTTTTTCGTGACATAATTTGATTAGACAAAAACTAGGGTTAACAATCGCCAGTTCCCCGTAAGATCGACCCGGTATCAACCTCTATACTACGATCCTTATACTTGAGGAAAAACCGGATTTATAAATTTTATTACTTGTTTGCTTTGTTAAAAAAATCCGTGACATGGATGTTCTTTAATTCTCTGTTAGCTTGTTCTTGGTAAAAACTATTTTTGCAAGCTATCTTGGTGGCCACCGTTTTTGCGTCCTACCCCTGTTTATGATATGGTGTCGAAAGGAGGCGAACTATGAGTTAAGTGCAAGATGTTTTAATTAGGCTCACTCGTATTGTCTCTTTTGATATTCTTTTTTATCCTTTCGATTAGCCCCGTCCCTAGCCTAAAGTTATAACCTTGCAAGTCCTACCTGACCTTAGTTAGCCTTGATTTGACCTCGATTAGTGGAGATGCTTATGAAGTATAAGCCTATGGTGTAACACCATTAGTCATGCATTATAAGCTGAGCCGGTCGACTGTGATTTATGATTGAGAAGTTATGCGCACACACATTCTGTTTCCATGATAAGATATGTTTCGACTCATGTCTATTCGCTCATTGATTAGTTTTTACTCATTGAATATATTGGTTTCTCATATGATCGCAACATTGACCTCATGTTTTATTTTTGAATCGCTTGATTTGCTCGAGGGCGAGCAAACGCTAAGTGGGGGGTAGTTGATGAGAGTCATCTTTGCTATAATTTCGTGTGCATTTTACCTCTATTTATAGTATATTCTATGTAATTTTGGGGTAGTTAAGTGGTTTTTATAGGCACGTTTCACCAAGGGTTGAATCTCGAGACGATATGACGTTTACGTTTAAAATCTCCATATTTTTGAGAGAATTGTGTGCGTTTTATCGGAATTTGTCATGCTTGGGTTTTCTTGTTTTATTTGTTATAGATGTGGCGTGATAGAGGGCGCGATGAGGATCACAACAGTATGAAAATCATTGAAAACGGAGTTCGTATGAAGAATCAACGCGAGATTCAAATTAGGCGATCGAAAAAAAATAAAAATAAAAATATTTAGCTTTTATGGGATCCCAATTTTGGTTCACGATAGGAAGGGAAGTCACAGTACATCTTCCCATTTCTTTGTGAATAATACAAATAAAAAAAAAAAAAAAAAAAGATAAAGAGAGAAAATCTGCTATTTGGTGAAAATGGGGCCACAACCTATTACAATCATTTAATGATGCGGGCAATGTCTCATACCCTAGTGGTTGCCATTAGGGTCTACCCGTGCTCTCGGGTGAGATGACCCGAGTTCGATCCCCCTCCCCCGATTAGAAAAAGCTTTCGTTCAAGTGGAAAAAAAATCATTTAATGATGCGGATTACAATCATTTAATGATGCGGACGAAAAGCAGGAGGCGGTGACTTTTATTTTATGGTGAATTAAGTCGGCTATTGTGGTATAAATACCATTTAGGTCAAATTTCAACACACAGACTCCTTAGAATAATTTTATTTTTTTTTCTCTGCAGCAGTTTTTATTTTCCCTTAGGTTTAGATCAAATATTTTTCTCTTTGAATTTCTGCAAACACAACAGCAGTTTTCTTCCGTTATTTTACAATTTCAACACAACGGATTGACAAACCAAGTGGTGGATTGCTTCAACCTTTTTGTGGTGATTTTATTTAGCCTTTTATCATGTCGTTTACCAATTTATTAATGATTTCTTATTTTGTTCTTTCAATTATGAATAGCTAATTTTATTATAGCTAAATTATGTGATGGATCGTGAAATTGATGTCTAAACGATGATCTAGGGATGAGTAGGGCTTAAAAATTTAATCTTTTGAATTGTTGTGTCCTAAAATTTGATCTTAATGCTATTAGTGGAGTCGCGAACTATTAATTGATCATACACACGAACTTTATAAATGTATTTTGCGAGGGAGTGTGCGAACTAGAATTTTAGGATTGCCATGCACGAACTAGTCGAGTTTTTCGCAGCCTGTTCCGTGGTAAGGTTTTTCTAGCTAACCCGTGAACTCGGTGGATGCGGAGCGTCTCATTGTGTTTCATCATATTAGGTCAATTAATCCCATAGAGAGGATTGTTGAACCGAATATAGGGTAACTAGGTTGTAGTATTAGCGCCTAGGGACCAGTTTAGGAGATTGCACCCACAACACATTCATTAGAAACCATTGGTTGGTTGGTAGGTTAAGGCTCATCCTTAGTGAATCGGTAGAGGTATTGAGAGTAGTATTCTTGACCTTAGTTTAGCTATTCCGTTTATCATAGCTTTTAAAGTCGTAGTTTTTATTTTCTTAGTTCTAGTTAATTACTTCCCCCAATATTTGTGAGCCTAAACTAGATACAAACGTGATTGTGATACTTGACGGATTCCTTGTAGGATACGACCTTGCTCGCCGTTGTAGTACAACCAACCCGGTACTCTGCTGGTTAAAGTTGGTTTGCTATAATTTGGCCATCAAGACTTTAATGTAACACAATTCAATTGAGTTAGGTGTTTTAAATGTCTTCTTCAATTTAAATCACTCGGACCTGCGTGTTGAAATAGTGTCCTAAACCCAATCGGGTTGGACCGGATCCGACCGGATCGGATCATTTCTACTATTTCTTTATATTTATACATATGATAAATGGTTTTCCTGTTATTATATATTGCGTTTATCTATATGAACCAATTTGTGACTGTATATATAATAACGTCCTTAGTGTCAAACTGTGAGAGAGAAACCATGATAGTGATTATGGTTGATGAGATCTCGACTCACTTTAAAAGGTTTATACTTAAATGTCTTTAGTCGTATGTACTATCAAACGAGACACTGATGATATGATTAGACTAGCACGTATTGGATGTGTTCTATCTTATTGAAGGTAGGGATAGATCTCGTCTAATCGAAGTGTTGAGACACTTGGAATGTACGTGGACGTGTATTGGAGAATGCGTACGTTAGACTGACCCACTTATTTTATTAAGTGTCGCACTATGTGGCGGTTGTGTAGTTATCCTGAGACCGGAGTCTTCATGACATCATGGTGTTGATTGTCATACTTTGACATTAGTGAGGTTTCTCCTAGCCATGGGGCGATCATACGGTAGTGATTAGGTGTGATACTGAAGCATGCGTAGGATTCATGTTGTTCGTCCAGAAATCGCGTATCTTATGAATAGGAATATCCGAAAGGGCTTTCTTATAAGGAATGTCTTGCTCTCGTGAATCTTTGCAAAGTGGAAGTAAATGAGTTACTTCGAAAGAGTATGATATCCAGATTATAAGATATGGTCGTTGATGTTTGACACTCGATGTACGACCGTATGGATATTGTAACAGCGATAGGATTATATTTACACGATAACCGTTTCACATGAAAGGTATATTTCTTTCCTACCTTCGAAAGGGGTTACTTCCTCTCCTGTAAGTTGAGTGTCTTCGCTCCTCCCGAGGTCACTTCCGTCTTACAACGGGCTGCTGTCATCCCTTCTTTGGCAGCGATCCTTTTCATTTCACACTAGTAGTCATCGCTTTTGACTCTCCGATGATTGGGGGTCACTTTGTGTTGCTAGACGCTATTCTGTGATCGTTAGGTATGATGGGCATTTTCGTAATTGCACTTTGTGCCAACGGCCGACATATTCGGAAGCCTATCGGGTCACACACATAAGAACATCTAGCCGGATTAAAATGCGGTTATAGTGATAACCAAATAAGAAAAGTTTTATCTAGACTATAAAGTGTTATAGTGATAAATTAATATGGTGGTATTTATTTATTATGAATAAACTAAATACAATATATTAATTATGTTGATTAATTAAATAAATATAATGTATATGTATATGGCACATGTGTGTGTATATTGATACACTTGAATTGTGCAAATTAATTAATTGTATTACCATATATTAATATTAGATATTAATAGATTTATGAAAAATAAATTTATGATAATGAGATAAAGATAATCAATGTTAGATATTGACAATATCTTGAAAATATTTAATATGATATATTAAATTAAATGAGATAATTCAATCAAGATACTTTCCATGTTTTATTAGGAAACGGTTTTCTTTCTCATTAATCTACTAGGAAGCTTCTCCCAATCAGATTGGGGCACAGTTGGGGCGTCACTTTCTCCTATAAAAGAAAGGGGTTGACTAGCTCTTTTGTACATCACAATTAGAAGAGTTCTAATTATAAAATAAACTGAGAGCTTCTTAGAGAGATTTTTAGAGAGAGAAAATGCCGGTCTAGCAACCGGATTTTTCTAGTAGCTATCCAATAAGGATTCCGGCGAGGTGCTCGTGTGGATATTGATAAAGGCCGAAAACGTGGACGGCTCACGCACTACTACTCTCCGTAGACGGCAAAGCATCGATCTTTTAAATCAAGCAAGATAACCACCGTCTACTAACTTAATATGTTTGTTGCTTAAACGAAGTCGATCCGGGTTAATAGGAAATAAATTTTAAATTCCGCTGCGTTTCCGCGTAGATTTCTTAACACTGCGGGCAATTCCTGTTAATACCCCGAACACAATAATCGCATGGAACGGATTGTCAAGCGATATCTACACAGAATCCACATATATATATGACGGATTGTAAAATGATTTCTAGACCACAAAAAATCCACATATTTTCAAATTTTCTTCCTCTCAACCTAACAAATCAAAACAACCTCGAAAAAGATCAACTATGCAATTAATTTATGCCCAAAACCAATTCAATTTGATTGTTGAGGGTGATTCTCTACGAGTAATTATTCCTATGCACTCAATTGAGGACTGTTTAACAGTGGAGTAATGTTACGTCAGCAACAAAACATTAATCTTATGCGTGGACATAGCATTTTTTAATAGGTGACAATAATATTCTTGATCCCTTTTAATTGTAAAATCTCTAGATTAAAGTAAAACTCTAGAACACTTAGCAATAAGTCTCTCCAATAAAAGATTTATCATCACTAATTCACATAATAAATTTCTCAAACTAAGCATGTAATATCCCGAACTCTAGAAAATGGCAGACGTGTCAATTTGTAAAATTCGGAATATAATATTTACTTCTTTTATGGATTAAAGTGTATTATGTGTGTATATTCGAAAATACATACATATATTTAAGTGGGAATTATGTTGCAATTAATGGAAATAAAGGGGTTTTGGGACCTAATTGTAATTAAAGGGAGTTAGTGGCAATTATGGTTAAATGGAGGTTTTATTTGGGAAATTAACCTCCCATTAAGTCAGAAGTTGCCAAAACTGTAATCAGAAAATTCACGTTCAAACTCAAGACAATGTTGAGAGCAAACCAAAAAGGCAAATAGACTTTCTTCTATTTCCCACAAGTTATTCAACAAATTTCAGAATCGTTTAGAGGAATAGACCAGCGGAAGAAGGGCTTCGTGTTGATACTAAAAGTTCAGAGTGTTGAGAAGGTAAGAATTTAGCCCTAATCTTGGTTTCTTCAAGAATCAATCAAGTTTCAAAGCATCGTTTGGTTTGATTCGTAGTTCTTTTGGTTTAGAGGCTTGTGATCACCAATTAATCTAAATTTAATTGTGATCAAGTAGGTTTTGGTTGAAGTTTAAGGAAGTGCTGCAGGTTTCCTTCAAGTTGTGTTTTGGGAATTTCTTTGATCAAGTAAGAGGCTCTTCCTAAAGTTTGATTAAGGTTTTACCATGTTATGGTTAAGTATTTGTGTTGAATTCTTGGTTAGAAATCATGTTCTAAGTTGTAGTTAAAGTGTTGGATGTTGTGGTATGTGAAACCTATGTTTTTTCTGCTATTTTTTTGTGTCTACTAATGATAAACTTGTTTGGAATCTAGTGGAGATCGTTTAGATGCATAAAACAGAGTTTTTGGGAGTTTCTACGCTTGGTGCGGGCGCACCGGGTGTCAGAACGTCTGTTTTTACGTTCAGAGACTTGGGGCACCCAGAAATCGATTTTTTACATTCAGAGCCTTGGTGCAAGCGCACCAGAATCCAGTGCGGGCACACTGGAGCCAGTGCAAGCGCACCAGAATCCAGTGCATGCGCACTAGACATGTTTCTTTTGTGTTTGATCAGTTTTGAACCCCGAGTCTAGTTTTAAGCGTTGTTTCTTGATCTTATAACATTATATGAACATTAATAAGCCTCGATTAAGCTTCCGATGCATTTAGTTCCGGCGCCGGATGTACTCTTCCATAGAGTTGAAGTTCGGGACCGTCGGAAGGGTATGAATGGCTTGTGCTTTGAGGAATTAGCATTCTTCAATGTCTGTGTATGTGCTAGGCCTTGTCCGTGTCTAGTGGTCTAGGAAAGAGTGTAGTAGATGTGAGGGAGCTTACTTGAAAATACTTAGGTGGCTAGTTAACAATTAATAATAAACATACTTGTGTAGTAAAAAGATTAAACATCAACCCATTCTTGGTAAGGCACAAGTCTATATCGCGATGTGTGGGCGTTTAGATAAAGTGGATTACTTCGTAAGTCTTTGGACCCTACGTATGGAAGAACACCACCCCGTAAGCCCAAGACCCTACGTACGGAGGGACTCCGTCGAGCGTGCACACTATCGGGCTTTCCCCTGTGGATATTGGTGTGATCCGCCAATATGTTGCACCCAGATACTTTGTGGTGAGTAACACCATGCGTAGTGCCCTTGAATGATGATGTAACAAAGATAAGCTAGCTAGAAACCAATAGTCACAACATGTTGATGAGCATGAAGTGAACCCTAGAGTTGAGTCGGTCTCATAAAGATAACTTGATAATAACTAATTAATCTTTCGTTGTAAGACTTAATTATACTTTAGCTTCTTACTCTTACTAAGTACTTTGTACTTACCTCAATTGCATGTTTTGTTGTATGCTTTTGGGGTGAGAAGGCGAACATGTTGAGCATGTGATGGATGACGACTTTGGGGACGATGGTTGAGTCCAAGTTTCATTTGATGTTTTCTGTTTCATTTATTATAAGATGTATCAGACTATGTTGTTATTTCAATATCAAGAAGAGTGTTGTACTCTCTTTAAGGCTTTGTAAGAATTGTTGTTCTACTTTTGCTTTGGACATCGTATATTGTAATCTACCTTGTTGTTGTATGAAAACCTTTCTATCTTCTTTGAGTTTTAATCTAATCTCAGACGCATTTATGATGCTTGCCGAGTCTTTTTAGCTTCCGTTTGCTAAACCCGATATGACGTAGTAGAGACTTACATGTAATATTGAATTTATTTAGTTTTATACGTGCCGAACGTTACAAAGCAATCATGGGATTATCCGAGAAAACTTTGTGTCGAAACGTATATATTGTTGAATAGGTAGCCTCTATTGTATCACAGTATCATATCATATGAGTGTCGTTTATATAAAAATTATAAATGTCACCCATATCTTAGCGTAAGTCACTAGATACTTTTCATACAAGAATTTTCACGACCAACGCGTTGATGGTAACCCTATGAACAATTCTGTGTTCACATATGAGGTCTGAGTATCCAGGTTGTAAGCTATGATTTCTTTTCTTTTCGGAAATGTCAATGTTTCTTCCTCCGAAATCCGGGTAGACGAGACGCTTCCGTTTATCGAATGTAGTAGTGTAGTAGTAGTAGTAACGTCCACCATTCTATTGAACCGAGTTTTTATATCCAACAAGCTCGTGAATCGATGCAGATAATAACGATCCGAGTATTCTTTATTTAAGTTTGGACAATTTACTTCTTTTAATATGTTTGTGATCGATGCAGAGAATACAGCTATAGATTCTACCGTAACGAAGCGAGTTGAGTATTCATTGTTTAAATTTGATTGGTATACGTTATTAATATGTGTGTGATCGTTGTGGTGTACTAAATGAACCAAACTTTAAGTTGGGTTCGTTTTTCTTTATTAATTTATTCGTGATCGTTTATTTAATAAATGAATAAAGTATTGCGTTTAAACTCTGCTCGTTTGAAAAGTTGAGCTTGTACTAGTATTAAATGGGAATAAAGGATAACACAAAGCAAAGCAAGCAAACCGAGTTCACTTCTAATGAGTTCCGGTCTTTTATCATTATTCTTGTCCGTGAGTAGGAAAACTGTTTTCACCGACTCTTTTTATTTTCCTGAAGGGATCACTGACACTTTTATATATCAATCTTAAAATGGTGAGACTCTAATGTAACACAATTCAATTAAGTTAGGTGTTTTAAATGTCTTTTTCAATTTAGATCACTCGGACCCGCGGTCAATTCCGGTTAATACACCGAACACAATAATCACATGTAACGGATTGTTAAGTGATATCTACACAGAATCCACATATATATGACGGATTGTAAAGTGATTTCTAGACCACACAAAATCCACATATTTTCAAATTTTCTTCCACTCAACCTAACAAACCAAAACAAACTCGAAAAAAAGATCAAATATGCAATTAATTTAGGGATAAAGGTCCTAAAGGACACAATATGGCAAAAAGGACTAGAAAAGATTTTTTCGTCAAAAATGACATTTCACTAGTAAAATTGAATTTGAAAATGAATTACGTTAATTTTCAGCAAAACCAAAGTATTTCACTTTCAAATTCACTATCATTTTCACTTTCACTAATGAAATGTCTTTTTTGACAAAAATCTTTTCTTTTAGTCATAAAATCTTGACATCTTTCTAAACGTGTCCTAATTGACAATTGACTAATTAATTTATGCCCAAAACCAATTCGATTTAATTGTTGAAGGTGATTCTCTACAATTAATTATTCCTCTGCACTCAATTGAGGACGGTTTAACAGTGGAATAATGTTACGTCAACAACAACATTAATCTTATACGTGGACATAGCATTTTTTTAATAGATGACAATAATATTCTTGATCCCTTTTAATAGTAAAATCTCTAGATTAAAGTAAACTCTAGAACACTTAGCAATAAGTCTCTCCAATAAAAGATTTATCATCACTAATTCAAATAATAAATTTCTCCAACTAAGAAATCCTAGGATTATCCGAGAAAATTTTGTGTTGAACGTATATATTATTGAATAGATAGTCTCTATTGTATCACATTATCATATCATATGAGTGTCGTTTATATAAAAATTATAAATGTCACCCATATCTTAGCGTAATGCACTAGATACATTTCATACAATATTTTTCACGAACAACGCGTTGATGGTAACCCTATGAACAAATTTGTGTTCACATATGAGGTCTGAGTATCCAGGTTGTAAGCTACGGTTTCTTTTCTTTTCAGAAATGTTAATGTTTCTTCCTCCGAAATCCGGGTAGACAAGATGCTTCCATTTATCGAATTTTCCGATGGCCATATTGGTGTCTCAATTTGATCACATTGCCTAACCTACTCATGTATATCGTTGTGATAATCATTGTAAAAGTAGTGGCATATAGTATGGTCGTTGTGGTAATTAAATGATGGGGATATTTTAAGGTGGAGATTCTCATATAAGGAGTCATTTTTAATTATATGGTTTCATCTGGATCATACAGTTTTATTCTGCGATTAAACTGTGTATTCCAGATGAAGCCACATAGACGTCTCTCCATATTGGAGTTTCCGCCCTAAAATTTCCCGGAAGGATGACATTACAAAACGGTGAAAAAGTAAAAAATAATGATAATAATTACCTTTTCATTAAGCCTTGCATTTTCCTCTAACAAAAGAATCTCCTGTAGTAAGACATGAAGGGAAAAAGAAAAAGAAAACAATTTCATTTATTTTATTGTTTAGCATTAACCAAATAGATTAAAATAAACTCTATATTTTTGTATGCTACAAACTCTATATTTAAACAATGAATGCTTTCTTACCTTTGCCCGTAGTTCCCCAATTTCTTTCTTGAACAATTCAGCCTGTAATAACCAGTAGTAGGATAAGAACACAATGGAAATTTCTACAACAAGTACTGTTTACTTTTTCTGCAAGGAATGATTAATTTATCATTGTGTAAAAGTATATAGCAAGAGGCTGACCTACCCATACCAAGGCGTCACATGACCCTACCGTCCGCAAAAATTTTAAGTGTTAAAACGATATATTTCTTACGTTGAAAAATATCGTTTTGTAGTTTAAAAAAAAAAACATTTTTAGGTTCCGATAACCTCACCGGAACAAATTTCTGGATAAAAATATGTTGTTTTAGACGCGAGTGACCCTATTGAAACAAATTCATGGATCCGACTAGTGACTCGATCAATGTGATGTGATTTAATACTATATTTCACAAATTATGCAACCACTTGAGTCATAATAGATTTAGTAATTACTTAAGTTTATTGTTACCACATTGCCTAAAATGATTAAGTACCTAAGCTACTAATTAATCATTATGTCTAAATCGGAATAATTCTTTCAGTTTTTCAATGTGTGATACCACATTCTCTCCATTTTAAGGGATTAGTGTTCTCATAATCTAATGATGATTTAGATAATTAACATTGTATATATCTCAATACGTCCCTCAATTGTGGGCCCGTAAGAAGAAATAGGAACCCAACACTTGATTTATTTGTTTGTTTGTTTCAGAAGATTGAATTCAGGACCTTCTGCTCAGATACTATGATGAACTACCATATAGCCCAAAAATAGTTGATGATGAGGTACATAATTAACATTTTATATACTTAAACGCGCCCCTTCAAGTGTAAGAGTTTTTGGAGCAGGGTTTGAACTAATGATTTTCTGCTCTGATTCCATGTTGAACTACCATCTCACCTAATTAAAAGCTTAAGCTAATATGGAGGTTGGTAATTAACATTGTATATATCTCACATCCTCGCGAGAACCCTACCTAGGATCCTAGAGGTGGCAATCTCTCACAACGCGACACTTAGATATGTCTGGTTTTCGACATTTGATACCAACCATAACACCCGAAACTCAAGCTTAGTGGTGCTAGTTGAGCAATGATGCTTATTGGCCTAAAATGGTTTAAAGATATAAGTCACTAATTAAGTGCCGTATATCTCAACCGTATATCATGACAATGTCTCTCCCGCATTATCAATAGGAGATATTATATTCTGTCACTCTTGAGAAACTGACGTACATCCTCTCTATGACTCTATCATATAATTCTAGAAGTAATTTCCGCCGTCTTTCACGGCGTGACACTTTGGTTCTGTTTTGTAGTCATTTTTTATACCACCCTGAACACCTCAGAACTCATGTCTAGTGCGTTAATTACTTGAGTTATTTATATTAGATCTAGTAACTACTTTGATTCATTCTCACTTAGCCTACACTGGTTCGCACGTACAAGATACCAAAACCATTATGTCTCAATATCATATCATGGTAATGTTTATTCCCCTTAAAAATGAAAGAAAAAAAGAAAAAAAAAACATTACTACCTCCTTTCCAAAATATAAAAATCATCCTATGTGTTTTCACACAGATTAAGAAAGTGGTTGAATATCATAACTTTGATGGTTAATGTCTAAAATGTCTCTTGACTATCATTAATGCAATAGTTGTTAAGTAATGAAAAGTGGCTGAATTGATAATAAATTAGGAATAAGATAGAGAAAAAAGTAATAAATGTTGCATTGGTAATATAGAATGACTTATAATGTGAGATAAAACAATATAAGATAACTTATATTTTGAAACGGAGGTAGTACCATACTATAATTGAGACATAATCAACTTAATAACTCAGGTTAAACATTTAGGCCAGGTGTGAGCGATAAACTTAAGTGGAAAAAAAAAAAAACATGTATGGACTTGCCTTTCTTGCTCTGATGTTCTTAAGGCAATTTTGAAGTTGATTTTCAATATCTTGAAGCTCATTTGAAGAACATGATTCAAGATTATGCCCCAAAAGCTTCCTAATTTATCCCCAAAAAAAATCATTAACTAAGTATATATCCTAAATTCTTTTGGCAAATCAAAATTAAAAATTAACTAAAATAAGTGAACAATAACCTTTTGGAAGCTTCAAGAAACTCTATCTTCTTCGCCATGTTCTTACTTTCATCCTTCAAACGCTGCACCTAGACGAAGATACAATGAAAAAACGAAAGGATTTTCTTAATTACATCACACTAAACCTAGTTGTTAATGTCCGTTTTAGTATAATTTTCGTATATGTGTAATGATATAATACCATATCGAATCCTAACAGAGCAATGTATATTGTATATATATATCTCACAGATTCTAAACTTTCAAGGCATATATACACATACATACAGTATATATAGAAAAAATGATTGTACAAACCTGTAAAAGCGTTTGTGCTTCGTTGTCGTTGATCAAAACCTCATCTTTGAGTTCGCGGTATCTCTTAATGGTATTTTGCATGCTGATCGAGCGATATATATTGTTGATTTAAGAACTAATTTGAAATTAATTATGCAGAAGTTGAATAATTCATGAATATATGTAGGATAATTAAAAGATAATTAAGAAAAGTTAACCTATACTTGGAATTTGAGTACTCATACAACTTCCTAGTCTCTGAGAAAATGATGACACCAACTTCAACATCACACAAAACTGAAAGCTCATTTGCTTTCTTGAACAATCCATTTTTACGCTTCGAAAAAGTCACTTGCCTGCTCGTCGCATTCTCGATTCTCCTCATCTTTATTTTTCCTCTCGCCATTTTTTCTTCTGTATCATAAGTATACGATGCGTTTTTATGTTCTTGAAAATTCATTATATACAAAAACGCAATCTAAAATTCATACATCCATCGAAAAAGTTCATGAAATATGCATCGATTAAAAGCATATGATATGAACAATATATACCTGGAATGCTTGGACTTGATAACTGGAGTTAACGGAGAATCTTTGAAGATAATGAAGAATATTCCGGCGTATCGAAAGAATATTTAGTGCATGTAAGTGTATAGATTTTTCTAAGTCTAGATGTTCACAGTCTTGCCAACAAGAAATAAGGAACTGAAACGGTAAACTTATAAAATAAATAATCTTTTCGAAACATTAAACTAAATTTAAATAAAAAAAAACTAAACACACACACACACACAAACAACTGGCAATGATACTTATTCTATTTGACTTGGTAAGTCCCAGGACATAGCCTTGGTCGGTAAGGAGTTTGTGTGCTATATAAGGCAGCCGGGACCCTAAGCTAGAAGGTGGAGGTTCGTTCCTGTAAATAGGATATTCTTTTATTTTTTGATATGAAAGGCAAGTCAATGACTCTGAGCCACTGGTAACCTGATTAATATCTTCGCTCATCCCGTGGAATAGGAGAGTGGAAACCCTTAAAGTTAGGGTTCAACATCTTTTCTATTTGACTTGGTAAAAACTAAATAAGATTGATAAAAGATAGAGCCGGCACAAGCTGTAAACGGAAGATATAAATATAGAAATGAGTTGAAAACGAAAAAGGAAATTTCTAAATTATAATATTATTTGTTTATTTATGTGTGTTTCAAAATTGTTTTATATGCTTTTAGACTGTAGTGTAATGCAATCGTAATGACCGCTCAGAACAACTTATTACAGAACACATTTTCGTATTATTCTTAATCACGAGGTAGTATTTATTAATAAATAATGTAAAATTGTCGTAATTAACGGGATAAAAATAAATTGTCATCAATTTGTTTTATCCAGGGGCGGATGTACCCTAAGGCTTGGGGGGCACTCGCTCTCCCTCCAGATCTGGAGAAAACACTATTATACATGTGTTATATATATTTTTTCGCCTCCATAACATTTATATTCGTCTTTATCATTTATAATAATCTGACATATATGTTTTATCATATAAATAAAAATATATAGTTATTATCAAAGTGATATATTTAAACAAATATTAATAAATTTTGAAATGTCGGTTTCCCTCAAACACATTGTTTGTAGCGTTTGAAATCTTTATTGATAGCACTAGAAGGGTTAATGTGTTCGGATCCTATAGTATATTCTAGTGGTTTTATTATTATAATATGCAAAATGTATAGTTGTGTTTCTACTTTATTTTTTTCTTTCTTTCCGATTGACTTTGATTAATTGCGATATATATCCGGTAGAACGTGTGTTCCGATATATAGAAGTCATTTTTTCAGATCGAAGGGGACAGAAAAAAAAAAAAAAACTAACAAAAAAACTACGATGCGTTTTTTCGATTGCAAATTTTTTAGAATTATCGCCCCGTCACCCTGGATCCTGCGTCCGCCCCTGATTGTATATGAGTGATTGTCGCAGTAGCATTACTCGTTTTACTTAATTAACTTTTTCGATAATTTTAAGGCGGCAGCAAATGTATATAGTAGGGGAGTGGTTTTGTTAGCTAGAGGAATATTCTCTCTATCTCTGGAAAGATGTCAAGAACAAACATGCTGTCAACATCTAAAATTAAAATAAATAGACACATAAAAAGTTTGGAGCATAGGCATGTAACAAATCAAAACAAACTCAAAGCATCACATCATATCATATGAGTGTCCTTATATAATATGTAAAATTATACATGCATGCATGTCACCCATCAGGGACGGACCCAGCTGCAAATAGGGGTGTGGTTGGCCCTCAATGAGATCCGAAAATCGATGTGTTTTTATAGGTAAAAATTGTAAAAACACTATTAATGCCTTCACTCGCCTTACGAATTTATTCCGTGTCCCCTCATTGAGAATTTTTTCTGATCCGTCACTGTCACCCATATCATACACGTACTAGATGATACATTTCGAACAAGAATTTTCAGGAGCAGCGCATTGATGATGGTAACCCTATGAACAATTCCGTGTTCACATCAGGGGTCTGAGTTCCCAGGTTGTAATTTACGATTTCTTTTCTTTTCGGTGATATTATTAATGTTTTCTCTTCCGAATTGATCCATGTAGAAAAGGTGCTTCCATTCATCGAATTGTCAGATGGCCATATTGATGTCTCCATTTGGTCGCATTGCATAACCTACTCATATATAATCGTTGTATAATTAATAGTTGTATATATAGTATATATATATATAGCAACACTTTCTAATTAAATAAATAAATAAAAGAGAAAATTTAAAATAAAAAGAATAATGAGTGATCATTAACCTTTTCACCAAGCCTTGCATGTTCCTCCAACAAAAGCATCTCCTGGATTAATTAACACATGGAAATATATATATATATATAAAGGCAATTTGATTTGTGGGATTATTTTTAGCATTAATCAAATGGATTAATAATATGCTCTTTCCCTCAATATGTACATACATACGTGTGTGTATATATATATACACACACTATCTCCGTTTTAAAATATAAGTTCATTTAGGATTTTTCACACAATTGAAAAAAAGTAGTTAAATGCTATTAATTTTAGGGATAAAATTCTAAAATACTTTTTGATTGTTATTAATGCAAAACTTGTGTAGTAGTGAAAAGTTCGTGAATATAAAATAAAATTAAGGGTAGAAGTAAGAAAAACGAAATAAATATTTCATTGATATTATAAACGGATTTATACTTTGGATAAAATCGAAAAAACTTAATAGACTTATATTTTAGGACGGAGGTAATATATATATAATATATATGATTGTCTTACCTTTGCTCTTCGTTTTCCAATTTCTTCCTTGAACAATTCAGCCTGCAATAACCGGTAGGATTAGGAAACGTTTAATGTACAAATTCTTTTTTCTTGCTAGTCACACAAAGATCTTTAAAGAAATGCGTTGACAGACACATAAAAAAAATTTCACAGTGAGGGCATCATAGTAAAATGATGATCTACTTAGAGGCACAATTGGTATGTTCATGTTTTAACAACAAAACTATATTATTTGCTTAACGTCCCGGTCGGTATCCGGAACCAACTGGTCCGACTAATCCGGAGTTCGGTCTGGGTCGTGTCTACAGAGTTTATCCGATAAAACTAAGTATATTATTTCTAATATAAAAAAAAAATCTCGGATCTCAGCGGGGCATTGACACGTCTGCCGCCCTTGAAGAAAGGTGAATAAACAAGCCGACATCTGCTATTTCTAGACTTCTGAAAAAAGTTTAAGCCATAATCACGTAATTTGACCATATTAATTATACACATATAAAAAGGAAAAATAAATAAATGAAAGCATGCGTGTAGTGTTTCATGGACTTACTTTTCTTGCTCTGATGTTTATAAGGCAGCTTTGAAGTTGATTTTCAATATCTTGAAGATCCTTTGAAGAACATGTTTCAATATTTTGCCCCAAAAGCTTCCTAATATATCCCCCCAAAAAAATCATTAGTAGCTAATTAAGTATCCTAATTTTCTTTTGGCAAATTGAAATTAAATAAAATAAGTAAACAAGAACCGTTTGGAAGCTTCAAGAAACTCGATCTTCTTCGTCATGTTCTTACATACATCCTTCAAGTGTTGCACCTTGATGAAGATACAATGATAAAATGAAGGGCGTTATTACTGACATCATAGTCTCAATCGACTTTTCAGTTTTCACAGTCATTCTCAGCTTTAATTAGTATCGGTGTCAATGGTCATAATCAATTAGATGAAATTCGATTCCAGAGTCAGGAATCAATTTTACTTAGTCGATCGTTTTATACAGTAGAAAAAAATATCTAGCTAGCTAGGATTTTCAGTATAATTAACATAAGCTAGTACAATTAGATAAATTTCGGGTCTTTGTTTTTGTATATACATTTTCCATACGAAATGATACGAAAACATAAAATAAATGATAAAAAGAAAAAATATATATACCTGTAAAAGCCTTTCTCCTTCTTCACTGTTGGTCAGCCCCTCATTAGTGTATTCATGGTATCTCTTTATGGTATTTTGCATGCTGAGGGATATAGTATATATTGAAGATTTAATAATTAATTAATTAATTAATTAATCCACCAATCTTTGAATGTGGGAATGAAATAAAAAATTTGCAATACAAGAATATTTTCTCCAATATAAAAAAAAAGAATATTTTCTCCAAGTGCAATGATAGTATAATAAGTTCTATCGAAGAACATGAAGAAAGAATCGAAAAGTCCTAAGGGTATCCACAATCGAAAAGAATCAAAGATGATATCAAATGAAAGATAGGATAGAGTTTAGTTCAAATAAATCGGCTTAATGATATTTATTTATAGTTTTATATTTAATTATATTTCTTCAGAATTTCAGTTTTATCTTATTTATCTCCTACATAAAGGAGAGTACTGTGTATCATTTTCATCAATTCAATAAAACACAAGTTTAAAGGTTTTACGTTTCCGCATGTATTTTGATTTTCTTCATGATATCAGAGTCCGATCCTCCATTGCCGATAAAATTTATTTTTAATAATTCCGTTCCTCAATCATGCATCCAAAGAATAGTCCAGAAAATTGCATTCCTCTTTTTAATTGCATAAAAAAAAATTTGCATTTTTCGTTGGTAGTTAGCAAAGATTTCCATTGTATATTTCATCTTAGATGCTTATGCTATGGGGTTGTGTACTTCCGCCCCATTGATCGACCAAAAAAAATAAAATAAAGTTTTATTCTTTTTTCTTCCCTTTGATTCAGTCCCGTAAGTCTTTTACTAGTATAAAAAAAATATTTGCATTATTTCATCAAAGTCCTTTTTTGAGTCTAAAAAAGAAATTTGTCTGCAATTTTTTTTTTAATTTTATGGTTGTTGCTCTCGTTCTTCTTCCATTGTTATTATCATTGTCTCATTATCCAGAAAATAATAATGATGCCCAGCCAAAAAAAATGCAAAGTCATGTGAGAAGTTTGCACAGACTGGACACAACAAAGAGTCACAAGCCCAAAAGCCAAGAGCCAAAAAATCCAAGAGCCAAGAGCTAACGGATGTGAGAAAAAGAGTCAAAAGCCGAGTCGTCTTCTCCGTTGATCAAACAAACATTGCCTCCAACCCCGGCAATGTTTGCGGAAGCAGATAAATTTCAAGATAAAAGATGATCAAATGGAAGATAAGATAGAGTTTAGTTCAAATAAATCGGCTTAAGTGATATTTATCTATAGTTTTATATTGAATTATATTTATTTTGAATTTCGGTTTTATCTCATTTATCTCCTATATAAAAAAGAATATTGTGTACCATTTTCATCTATTCAATAAAACACCAGTTTAAAGTCTTCGCGTTTCCACACGCATTATGATTCCTCACATATAATTCTAAAACCATTACATGAATTCAATAACTTCTCCGTCACATCGTTGACGATCGATCTAACTAAGCTCATTATTCATCACCATACTTTTTCTCCCACCTTTCTCATATGAGATACTATATTATTTCCCTACTAAAGAATTGGCATCCTTGTTAACACCATCCTCGTTAATCGATGGTATAAAAACACGATGTGTCGTCAATCGATGTACCTGAGCGGTTGTGCGTGTAGCGTTAACCTAGTGGTACGTAGCTCACACAATCTTGCTTGACACGTTAGTTCAGTCAGGTATTCGTCACCGATATCACATGTTATGCCCATAACCTAGGTGTAATGACTTTACATGAGTCATAATTGATCTAATAACTATATTAGACTCGTCATTTTCCCATAACCTAAATTGATTAACAATAGCTAACAAGTTTGATATTCCCCAACCATATATCTAAGTACATTTACTTTCAATTTTCCAATGTGAAATACTATATAGTGATTTTCCCAAGAAAGAGGAAAAATGAATGACCATTTTGTTACAATCATTGCGTCAATGATTGTCAAAAGGTACATTAATTTATGGTGTTTATCCCGTTTCTTAATGTGTGAGAAACCTTTTATTTTATTGAAGACGAAAAAACCTTAAAACCAATAGTTACTTAGGGACTGAGGTTGAATGAATTTTTATTTCATGGATTTCAATTAAATCTTTTCACCAATTTCATTGCAAAACATGACATTTTGATAACAATCTCACATTGTATTGCTTTTTAAGAAGATTATCCATCAATTGCATTTTTCATTATTTAATTAGCAATCCAATCAATAACTATTACATCATTAAATTCATCATTGAATTGTTTGGTGATACATTCTAACAGTGCAGATATATACACATGAATATATATACTAACAAAACGTTCGTGTTGTCAATGTAGGTGATAAATACAGAAAAACACTCGCATGTTTCAGTGTTAATAAAGTTATCCACACCGTGCAGACTTCAGCAATAATGTTAACAAATTGCATGAATTTAGTCTACTCATGCATATGCTCTAAGACTCTAAGATCATGATCATGATCATGATCATGAATGCAATTTATAAACAAATAAAACCCATCTTATATGGATCAAAGAAACAGGTGATATGTTATCATTAGACCATAAATGACACTGGTAGTGTCGTTATACGGGGTTGAGGGAGCTTGGAGTTTAGACAATAACCGGAGGGGATTTGGAGGGATTTGGAAAGGGGTTGTTGAGTCTGTTGATAGAATTAAAAGGTTTGGGGTAGATTTGAGGGGATCAGAATGCTGGGTGGTGGGAAACGGAATTAGGGTGAGGTTTTGGGAGGACATTTGGGTGGGTAATGTTCCTTTAAAAGTTGCTTATCCTAGACTTTATAGGATTTCGGTGGATAAAGGTGTCGTCGTTGCAGGGGTAATGGTTAGGGATGGTGATAGATGTTCTTTTAGTTGGGTTTGGAGAAGGAGGTTGAGAGGATTTGAGGAGGAGGAAGTAAATGAGTTGGAGTCTTTAATTAACCCTGTTTGTGGAAATGCAGGTACCTTGGATAAATTGAAATGGAAACTCAGCTCGAATGGCACCTTCTCGGTGGCCCTTTTGAGAAAAAAACTTGAAGTGGAATTTTTCAAAAATTCCTTTTTGAATAATGAGCAGACTGTCAAATGGAATATTTTTTTACCCTCGAAGGTAAATTTGTTCATGTGGAAAGCAAGTCTCAGAAGGTTACCAACTAAGCCGAATCTTATACGGCGTGGCATTTCGGTTCAAGACTCTTCTTGTCCGCTTTGTCATAAATTTGAAGAAACGATCAATCATCTTCTTTATGCCTGCGATTTGACTCTGTTGATTTGGACTCATATTTTAAATTGGTGTAAGATTATAGGACTAAATGCTTTTTCCTTTTCGGACCTATGTAACTTGAGAGCAGGGACGACTTCTTCGATTTTATCCACACGCCTATGGTCGGCAATCGTAGGAATAGCTTCTTGGGTTATTTGGAATACTAGAAACAAAGTTATCTTTAACTTTCTTGTCTTAAACCCGGAGTCTATGTTTAGAGATGTACAGAGAATCTCATTCACTTGGCTTTCAAATGTGAAGGGTCTTAAGAAATTGAAATGGGAAGAATGGTTAGCGAATCCGATGAATGCGGCTAGTCGAGATAGGAGGAAGTGATAATAAATCAATGAAGGCGATGGATGCAGTGGTTATGATGGATGCAATAACCGAATTATGCAGCAGAAATTTCAGTTAATTCTGGCGGTACAAATCTGTTCAGTGCCTGCTCATGCTTTCCTGCAAATGAGATATGTGGCTGCTATGTTGGTGTGTTGACTGTTGTGTTGGCTTCACATGATGGTTAGCAATGGATATTGATTGATCTTTTTTGGATATTCGACGGGTTTGTCGCGTGATTACTGACTCAATAATCTTTTTTTTTTGGAGGGCAATTCGAATTTTTTTTTTAGTACTGTTGGGATGGTTTTTGGAAATTTGTTGGAACATTTTGTAATTTTTTTAAGATTCGCGATTATAAATATATCTCTTTTGCTTCAAAAAAAAAAAAAAAAAAAAAATAAATGACACTGTTACTGTTGTACCTATTTCCAGAATTTAGACCAAATTAAAATTAAGATATACAATCGACACAATAAATATTTGCATATTAGATTAATTATGACGGGCAAAACATCATTATCAATAATTCTTACATCGTGATCAATTAATAACGAAAATACGTTTCGCCACTCGCTAAGTCAGTACAATTTCCCTTAAGAGTTAAAATTAAGAACTTACTTGGAGTTTGAGAGTTCATACAACTTCCCTTTCTGTGAGAAAATAATGACACCAACTTCAGCATCACACAAAACTGAAAGCTCATGTGCCTTCTTCAACAATCCACTTTTACGCTTCGAAAAAGTCACTTGCCTGCTCGTCGCATTCTCGATTCTTCTCATCTTAATTTTTCCTCTCACCATTTTTTCTTCTGTATCATAAGTATACGGTGAGTTTCATGTTCATGATAATTTAGTACAAATCAAACACAATCTATCACAAATTAGGGATTATTGAATCACCTTATATTTTTGGACTTGGAAACTTGAGTTAACCGAGAAACTTTGAAGATAAAAAGAAGAATACCAAAAAAGGAAATATAGATCACAGAAAAAAAGCTAAAGATTTTGTTGTTCTTTCTAAGTCTGAATTTTCAGACAGAAAAACCCAAAAGTCACCATGTTCATCTTGCCAACAAGAAATAAGGCCAATTGAGTAAACTTATACAAATGAAAGAATAAATAAATAAAACACAACTGGAAAAATAGTGCTTAGTAGTATAATTGACTTGGTAAAGCTTAATTAAGATTGGATGAAAGAAAGAGCCTGCACCCGCTATAAACGGGATCTACAAATATACTAGTATAATTAATTAATTAATTAATTTTGTGAAAAAATATATAATTAATTAATGAGTCGAAAAAGACAAGGAAACTTCTAACATTATTATATATATATATGATTGTTTATATTTGTCATGTTTCACGATTGTTTAATGAGTGGTGTTATTACCTTAACAATTGTGTCATAACGAGTAATACAACATACTTTATTCTTTAAAATTAATGTACATCGTAATCAATATTTTTTTTTTTGTGTGTGTGTGAACAGTGAGCACTTTATTGCAATGGGCCAAAAGGCAAATTTACATAGTTCATAATAGATAGAAACTATTTACATAGTTCATAATAAATAGAAACTTTATATATATGATTGTTTATATTCGCCGTATTTCACTATTGTTTAATGAATGATGTTATTACCACAACAATTGTGTCATAACGAGTAATCCAATATACTCTATTCTTTAAAATTAATGTACATCGTAATCAATAAAAAAAAAAAAATTTGTGTTTGTGAACAGTGAGCACTTTATTGCAATGGGCCAAAAGGCAAATTTACATAGTTCATAATAGATAGAAACTTTTTTTTTTCTGAGGGGATAATAGATAGAAACTTCAAATCGTAAAAGAACTATACATCAGAGCTAAATTAATCATCCATTTGTCAGGTTAGTCGGAGGTTCTTGGCACGGTCTACTGCTCGCGATACAAAAACGAAAGCCGAAGGTCTATCCTGTTCATCCAGCTAAGATTAATCAATAAGTTTTATATCATTAAAAATGATGTAAAAATATGTCGCGTTATTCGTTGTGTTATAAACGTTGTGACAGTATCATTTCTCTTTTGTTTTATAGGAGTATGTTTTTTTGCTTTATTGGACGATGTAATTAACTTTTTCGAAGAAATTAAGGTGGAGGTAGCAAATGTAGGACTGGTTTATTTAGGAAGATTCAATCTCTAGAACGAACAAACATGCTATCAAGATCTAAAACAAAAATAAACAGGAACGTAATAATGATTTATTTAACATGATTAATAAAAACAAAATACTACTTGTCCCAAAATTAAAATAAGGTCTCATGATTTTTTGATTAATGCTATAATAAAAAAAAAAGATTTAGTCTAGCATTTAAAAATACTACTAGACAATTTACTATATTTTTCTTCGTCTTACTCTAATTTATTATCAATTCTAATATTTACATACGTTAAGGGTATCTTATACTTTTGTTATTTAAATTTATGACGTTATTCTACTTCTTTAAAATATATGAAACTCTAAAAGGTTTTATATTTCGAGACATATAACTAGAAATAATTATTGAACTGGAAATTAACAAGAAACATAATTTATTGATTGAGGAAGGTGTAGTAATTTTATCGTTAAGACTGTAAAAATTACGTATTTAATGATCAAACCAAACCAACACATGTCACGCCAAAAGGATTGCGCCGGGTCACATTATTTGTTATGGGTCGGACTCGGCCAAACAGCGGCGACAGCACGTATGGTGAACCAAAATCCTTGTAAGAGCACTTGCAGTAGATATTGAAAACCTTTAAAAGTTGTACTTTGGAAATTTCAACATTCAAATTTAAGAAAAATTTCATTTATATCTACCGCATTATGTAAAATAGAGATCATGATACATTTCATTTTGTATACAGATTCTATAAACTAGACTAATATGTGTTTAAAGCTGTAAAATAAAGATCCCGATACACTTCATTTTGTATACAGATTCTGTAAACTAGAAAAAATGTGTGTTTAAAGCTGTAAACTAGAGAATTTGTTAAGAGGAACGGATGCAAATACTCTAATGGTAAACCAACAACCTTGCAAGTCTTTGCTCATAAACAAAATTGTTTTATCCTTTGGGGCTCATACTATAAGAGGAAACTTGGGTATTATATGTAGAGCAATTACTCCTCACTTGGGCAATGTGGGATTAGAGGACCCGGCTGGACAGCGTCCACGGCACGTATGGTGAACCAGAAACTTTATAGGATGAAAAAACTTGACTTTTATACGTAGAGCAATTACTCCTTACTTGAACAATGTGGGTTGATCCAGAGGACCCAATTAACTGAACAACGACGACAACACATATGGTGGACTAGAAACCTCATAAACAATTGCCCTTGTACCTTAAGGCTCATACTACATGAAGAATATTGTCTTGTGCCTTTAACTTGTTTCTCTTACATAATTATATGTCTTATATTTTAAATATTAATTTCTCATTCAATTGATACCTGAATTGAGTTTTTTTTTTGTGTGTGTGTGGAGAAACGAGCTTTTTATTTCATTCAAATAGTGGAAATTTCACAGATTACAACGCATAAAAGAACATACTAAGCAAAATTCCAAGCTAGTCTAAGATTCCTAACTCGGGTAGTCCCATTAGAAATCAAAACTCTAATCGGTGGATCCTATCTTCAACTCCATGGTAAAGTTTGTTTCGCCATATCCATACGCAAGAGGCCATCTCCCGAAATTGAGACGCCCACTCTTTATTACGTCTTTGGACATCAATATTTTTCTGGATCCAATCGATCTCCGTGAATTGAGTTATTTAAAAGCATATAAATATCTACTCATTATGTATTTTTTTTTAATAATACAATAGCTTCTCGACAATTCATAACAAAATGCATGTAGAAAAGTATCAAAAAGACTTTTGGAATATTTTATTTTTATTTCATAAGAAACTTGAACACTTTACAAATAGTATGATAGTCTATTTATACATTTTCCTTTCCTTGCTGATATGTTAATCTAGTCAAAGGGAATATTCTGGGAATATTCTGGTCAAATGGAATATTCTAGGAATATTTCGTGGAATATTCAATTGACATCTTGTTGTGCAAGCTTCATTCTTCCCTTCCGTTTTTCGCGTTTTGTAGTTTGATGTGTGTAGTATCTTTATCACCCCCGCAAGCTGGACTTCGAGGAAATCGAATAAGCACCAAGTTGATTGGTTAAGTAAGTAAACCGTGGTACGTCAAGAGGTTTGGTGAAGATGTCCGCAAGCTGGTGCTCGGTTGATATAGATGTGGGGGTGAGAAGGCCAGCTGGAATTTCTCACGAATGAGGTGGCAATCGAGCTCAATGTTTTTAGTTCGCACGTGGAACACCGGATTTTCCAAGATGTAGCATGCACTCTTGTTGTCACAATAAAGTGGGGCTGGTAGTACCGGGTTAAAACCTAGATCCCTGAGTAGATAGACCAGCCACTGTAACTCGCATGAGGTGAACGTCAATGCCTGGTATTCCGCCTCTGCCGAACTGCGGGAAATGATGTTTTGCTTTTTTGCCTTCCACGAAATCAGTGAACCACCAAGAAAGATACACCATCCGGTAATAGAGCGGCGGGTATCCACACACCCTGCCCAATCCGAATCGGAGTATGCTTTTAACGGAATTGAAGGAGAAGGTGAACCGGCAAACGCTTTGACAGTGACATCGGATGCTTCCGGGTAGAGGTGACCTTGTCCAGGGGAGTTCTTGAGGAATCGGAGGACCCGTATGGCAGCGGTTTGATGGTTCTCTGTGGGACAATCAAGGAACTGAGATAGTTGTTGGACGGAAAGACTGATATCAGGTCGCGTGAAAGTCAAATAAATCAACTTTCTGACAAGACTTCGGTACCCTGTATTGTCCGGCAACAAATGAGAGTCATTCTTTGCCAACTTGCAACTGGTGGCCATGGGCGTTGGTGCGGCTTGCAGGCTAGGAGTCCATACTCGGACAATAAATCAAGGGTGTATTAGCGCTGTGATATGGTAATTCCTTTCGACCCTCTAGCAATTTCGACTCCCAAAAAGCAATGCAATTTGCCAAGATCCTTGATTTTGAATTTTGTGTCCGGTTGGGTCTTGATTGTGCAAATTAGGGCAAAATTAGGGCCAGCTAGGATAATGTCGTCGACGTACACCAGTAGAGCTATGAAGTTCCCTTGTTGTCCCTTTGTAAATAGACTGTAATCGCTCTTGGACTGTGTAAACCCAAGTTGCACCAGATAGTTTGTAAGTTTTGCATTCCATTGATGTCCTGCCTGTTTGAGCCCATAAAGTGATCGTTTGAGTTTGCACACTGCATTGGGCAAGTCTGCGTGATCCAGGTGGTGTGTGCATGTAAACTTCCTCAGATAAGTCCCCATGTAGATAAGCATTATTGATGTTTAATGTTGAAGATGCCACCAGCTGTTGCTGCTACGGCCAAAAGCACTCTGACTATTGTGAGTTTAGCTACTGGAACATAGGTGTCAGTATAATCAACCCCTGGCTGTTGTGTGTATCCTTTGGCCACTAAACGGGCTTTGTACTGCTCTACTTGCCCATTTGGTAGATATTTTACCCTGTACACCCATCTACACCCAATGGCACTTTTCCCTTGGACAATGATACAATATCCCAAGTATTAGTGCTTTGAAGTTCATCAATTTCAGCACTCTTTGCGTCCATCCACTTAGCATCCTTGACTGCCTGCTGTTAGGAAGTTGGTTCATCTGAGACATCAACATTCAAAACAAAATGCTTATAGTTAGGTGCCAGCAAATCATAAGTCATGTAATCCTGAATTGGATATTTGGTTGTTAAGGCAGTAGAGTTGCAAACATAGTCTTGTAGATACCTGGGAGGTTGTTTAGGTCTGGTTGAAAGTCTTGTGATTGGGTTGTGTGGAGGTGAATGACTATTTGAGGAAGATGGTTCAGATTGGGAAGCAGGCTGAGAATTGGACGTGGAGGGAGAAGATTGAGGATCAGGAATAAAATGATGTGGTGGTGATTGCATTGGTGACTGATGTGTGTAACTGGAATCAATGGATATTGAGGGAGAAGATTCTTGTATGTGGTGATATTGAAGGGTAAGTGTGTTTGACATGTTGGTATGGGATAAGAGTAGGATAAGCTGGTTGGTGTGGTGGATGGTTTTTAAGGAAAAAGGGAAAGATGTTTTCATGGAATAAAACATTTCTAGATATGGGAATGGCCTTTGTTTGTAAGTTGAGGAGCAGGTATCCCTTAACATTTGGAGGGAACCCCAGGAAGGCACATGGTATACTTCTATTGTCAAATTTGATTCTGTGTGGGCTAGGTCTGGTAGAAAAGGCCAAGCACCCAAACACTTTAAGGTTGGAATAATTTGGTGGATTATGGTGTAATCTGTAATAAGGAGTTTGGTGTTGAATCTTGGGTGATGGTGTTAAGTTGATAAGGGTAACAACATGCTGAATGCAAAATCCCCAATAACTGATGGGTAGATTAGATTGTATCTTTATGGCTCTAGCTACATTGAGAATGTGTTGATGCTTTCTCTCTACTATTCCATTTTGCTCGGGGGTGTGTACACATGAAGTTTGGTGTGTGATGCCATTTATAGCATAGAAGTTTGTCAAGTTAAATTCTTGTCCGTTATCAGCTCTTAAGATTTTTATCATTTTCCCAAACTGATTTTTAGCAAAGAAGCAGAACTGTTTGATTAGGGCACTGACCTGGGATTTAAACTTAAGCAAAAATATCCAAGTATACCTAGAAAAGTCATCCACAATTGTTAAGAAGTAGTGTTCATTGTAGATGGTGGTCCTTTTATAGGGACCCCATATGTCAACATGTATTAAATCAAAGGTTGCCTTGGCTATAGATTCACTTAAAGGAAAGGGTAATTTTCTCTGCTTTGATAGATGACAAACAGTACAATCTTTTATTTCAACAGAGCCATCTATTAAAGGAAAGGGTAATTTTCTCTGCTTTGATAATCAAGATGGGTAAGAGTCTGACATTTCCTTTGTGTGTAGCTATAGTTTTAGCACCATTAGGCAAAGTGATATATGTGTGAGGTATGCTGTGATATGAGAGAAAGACATTCAGGTTACATGCTATGTGATCTGAGGCACCAGAATCTATAATCCAGGGTTTTGAGGTAAAATGATCAGACTTACCATCAAACTTACCAGCATTAGGTCCAAAGTTTGCACTAAGAACAATAGCTTGATTGACAATGTGCTCTACATCCTCTTTTGCTCCCTGGTTTGATGTGACAATTAGCAAATTACTGAGCTCCTCTAGTTGTTCTGGAGTGAAATTGAAAGTGTTTGACAGATTTTCTGGCTCTAGTGACTGATGCTCTGTATTTCAACATTATTTGCAGCTCTGCTACCCCTACCAGGTCCATTTCCACTTCTACCTCTGCCTCTGCCCCTTGGGGGAAATCCATGCTTTCTGTAACACCTATCTTCAGTATGCCCTTGTAGATTACAGTAGGTACACTGGAAATTTTTGTTTCCTAACATTGGCCTTTTTGGAAATTGAACACTCCCACTAGGCACACTAGATTGACCAAACTGTGAACTAGATGATCCATAAGAATTAGACCTTTGTGCAGCCATAACAGGATTGTCTATTTTATCAGGATGTCCCATGCAATAGCTCAACTGCCTCCCATGCTTAATAGCCATGCCAAAAACATGATTAATAGGTGGTAGAGGATTCATCAACATGACATGTGCTTTGACTGGAGCAAAACTGTCACCTTTCAAAAAACGAATAACACATTCAGATTCAAAATACTCCCTATAGACTGTTACAACACCGCGATTGCAAGTAGGATTGCAGCTACAGTTAGGGTATGGCCTGAGAATTAGCAGTTCTTCCCATAGGATTTTGAGCTTGGTGTAGTAGTCAGTAACATTGAGATCATTCTGCCTTATTGAATTTACTTCCTCAAGCAAATCTGATAGTCTGAAATGATCACCGTGCGAAAATCTCTCTTGCAGGTCCATCCATACTTCTCTTGCAAAGTTTAACCACACAACACTTTGAGCAATAGATGCGGAAACAGAATTTAGTAGCCAGGACAACACCATGCTGTTGAATTGTTCCCAAGCATGGTGCTCTGGATCGTTTATGTGAGGAGCTAGGAGATTTCCATTGATGAAACCAAGCTTGTTCTTCGACATGAGTGCCATACGCATAGAACGAGCCCAAGCATGATAGTTGTTTCCAGCCAGTGGTGGCTGAACGAGCACCAGTGAGGGATTTTCATTTGGATGAAGGTAATAAGGACTGATAGGAGCAATTTGTTGTTGCTGATTTGCCATGGAAATGGATCACAACTGGAATGAAGAAGAAACGATCAGAATTGCAGCGGTATTACTGAACTAGCTCTGACCATGTAGAAAGGTATCAAAAAGACTTTTGGAATATTTTGTTTTTATTTCATAGGAAACTTGAACACTTTACAAAGAGTAAGATAGTCTATTTATACATTTTCCTTTCCCTGCTGATATGCTAATCTGGTCAAAGAGAATATTTTGGTCAAAGGGAATATTCTGGGAATATTCCGTGGAATGTTCAATTGACATCTTGTTGTGCAAGCTTCATTTTTTCCTTCCGTTTTTCGCGTTTTGTAGTTTGATGTGTGTAGTATCTTTATCAATCTATCCGAAAATAACCTCAAAGTAGACTGCTCACGCTTTTATACTACCTCCATCCCAAATTATAAGTCGTTTTGGCTTTGGGCATACAGATTAATTAAGGAACACAATAAATGATCCATTTTTTTTATACTTTTAGACTGAAATATCATTTCTGGTGGATTTATAAAGTAAAATTGAAATTAAATAGTGACCGACGCAAAATCATTTATTGCTTTATCATAATGACAACCTTTTATACTCTTCCTTTTCTTTTTTTTTGGACCCAACTTTTTCACTAAAAGGACAAAACTCTCTTCCCATTCCTAACGCCAGAAGTAAAGAGAAAAAGCAAAAAAATGCATTCCCTCTAAAACATTTTTGGGATAGTGAATGGGTTTGATCGGGAAGTGTGAATAGATACAACAATTACATTGATATTTTTTTTCTACAAAATATAAAATACTGTAAAAGAACACGTGAAGTTTCCGGGAAGAGATTAGGAAAAATAGCATTATTAATATAGTTGCATTGGAAGATGATAACGACTAATATTACGAGACAGTAAAAAAGAGGCAAGACGACTTATAATTTGGAACGGAGTTAGTATATTAATAAAAAGACTTCGATTTACGTCACTTTGATACAACTTAGTATAACCGTTATACTATAAAATCTAGGGTTAATTACTTAAAAGTATAGTTTTTTATACTTATTAGCCACATAAGTACATAAAGGAATCTGTTGGACTTATAAGGACATAATATATCTACATGGACCAAAGTACCCCTAATCTAATAAAATAACCTAAAAACACGCTTCAAAACTTTCTCTCTTTGGTGAGTTCTTGCCCGACCTAGGTCTCTGTTGAACCTACCGCCGACGGAGGAGGCCGTGCCTCCTTTGAGCATGGAGATTGATGTCGAGGGGTTGGATGGAGCTAAGGCTACCCCTCCACCACCTCTCTCGGAAAGTAGAACCGCAAAGAAGCATAAGAGAGACTCTGAATCGGCTGAGGATGGAGTCATGGAGGACTCGTTGTTTGAAGAGCCTGAGGCGGCACTGCCTTACAATTACGCTCGGAAAGGCCGCACCGTCGCTAGGCTTTTTGAATCTGGTCCGATTTTGGACTATTATTCAGGAAACGACGAAGCTTGGAGGAGGAGTCCAATTGGGATAATATCATCTCTGACAATGAGTCAATGACATTGATGCTAAAATGGAAAAATTATCGTCTTCAATTAAGCAGGTATGAGGATTCTGAGGATGTTTGCCATGGATAATCTTGCAGACTCCTGATTATTAACTCTGTCATGATTTTGCTGAAATCTATGCTTCATCACCTTTGTATCTGTAAGAAATTTCCTTAAATTCTGCTAAAAAATACACTATCTCAACATTCTGCGCTATTTGTAATGCTTGAAATACCGATTTTTCTATTCAAAAACAGTGTGTGATCATAATTTTGTGACAGTGTTGTGATCATAATTTTGTGTAATAGTTGTCACAAGGAGATGATATTGAAGCATGAATAGGCAAAGTTTGCAGCTTCATCCATTGAGAACATTGTTAATGAAAACTCAAGCAGTGACGACGTAGCTTCTTATTGTGATTGATGTACAAGATATGACTATGGAGGTGAATATTGTTTTTCTTGCTTCAGTGGGTTGATTTTACTGCATAATCGTTTTGAATGATGTCCGTGGAATGTGGAGTGTTCGTCTACTTATCTTGCATTCGGGCTGTCTTCATTCCAATAGAGGGGGAGAAAGCAAGAAATAGTTGTAATAATTTGTTTTTTTATAAAAAATAAAAAAAATAAAAAAAGTACCTTGTTTGCGGCACTGTTTGGACCTAGAAATGATGTTATACATAGAGAGATGTTTGTCTTTTATAATGTACAATAATTAATAGAATTGCATTTTCTGCCACAAATCCTCATCTCAATTTTCTTGTTACATGTAACTCTACTTTTGTCTTGTATTAGTTCTCTTCAGATTAATGGAAATAGTGTCATATAAACTTAGAATTTTTGAGCAATTTATTGAGACATCTGGAAACTATTTTCGGACTTGTGATAATGTATATCTTTGTTTCTGAGGGATCAAACACAGCACATAGCTAACAATGCATGGCAGCAACCAATCTTTGATTGTTGTGACATAGGTTAGCAATGGCTTAATGGTGAATGGTATATGGATTTTTTGTCTTCATGTTTATCCTAGAATTTTGTGTAAATATTTGATGAAATTTCCGCTGGATTTTCTTCATTGCATAAATCGATATAATAAGACGTCACTGCATGATGTCACTGCATGATGTCATCGCATAAATCGATGATCCGCTACCAGTTTAACACATGTTTTACCATCTTCTGATCCGCTACCATATTAATTTGAAATGAGGCAGTTACCATATTAATTTGAAATGAGGCAGTTACCATCTTCTGATCCGCTACCAGTTTAACACATGTTTTACCATCCTCTGAATTTTTAGTTCAAGTCACAGTATATATAATTCTCTGTTTTGTCATTCACTTCATGTATGTAAAATATTCAGCTTAATTACCAGGAAGACTGAATTAACTTCAGCAAACAATATATATAAATTCCTAAAAAGACCTACTGGAGCAAGAATTTGTACAGGATCAAGGGTAGTTAATTAAAAGAGAATCAACTTACTGGAGAAATAATAAATAATTATAGTTGTGTCTAAAATAAGTTGCCCTCATATGTTCTCATGTCTCTATCATCACGTAATAGATATCTCTGTCATATGGTTAACAGTTGGCCTAGAGGAATTGTGATGCGATTGTTATTTATCAAATACATGTCTGATGACGGTCAAATTATACCCGTAAATGTCATCAACATTAACTTTAAATCGAGATTAATAATATATATTTCATATTAAATCACATGTTTATATTTATTATTTAATGTTAAGTGATTATTAATATGATATTTGGTATTTAGCCGTTTTCATTATTAAAAGCCGATTTATTGTGCGATAAATGATGATTTTGTAGATCACGATAAATCGAGAGGATTAATGTCATTCAATCAATGGTCTCAAGATAATAGAGGAAGAAAATCGGAGCATTAAATGAAAGATTAATCAGATCAACACGCAAGCGTGCAATGGGGAACAAGTCAGACAAAAAGACGCGTTTAACACGTGTAAAAAGGGCTCGGTCGACCGAGCCTATCCATTCGGTCGACCGAGTATGTCGGCTCGGTCACTTACGGGATTTTCGCGTGTATATCTTCTAGATCCTCCCTAGGTCGGTTACAGCCTCTATATAAGCAGCAGCTACGAAATTTGTAAAACACACCTTAGACACCAAACACACACCTTGAATACCTTAGAATATCATTCAATAAAATCACTCTATTCATAGCTTTGATACAATGTAGAATAATTTGAAGGTTTCCAGAGTTTAAGGGCTGCAATATGTAAGCCTTTATTTCCTGTTTCTTTCTTTTAAGTAATTAATCCCTCCCAATTATGCTTTATCGTTTGAATTAGTTAATCATAGCTAGATGATGTAGATCTAGGCTATGACGTTAGGGATGTGGCGAAACCTTGTCTATGGGGATCCCATAACCTACGTTATACACTTAGTATTTATCCATGAATCTGCATTGTTTAATTAATGTGTATCTAAGTTAGTTTATATGAATACTGTGCGAATTACTGTTTAATCCGTTGTGTATGATGAAACGCTGAGAGATATGTTCAGGGATGTAATATGGGGACGAAATTGATTCGGGTGACCGAATGAGTTCACTCGGTCGACCGAGCCCACCTATTCGGTCGACCGAGCCCTGTTTTATCCGTTAGATAGCCATGTCTTTATGGTTAGGTTAACTTAATAGAATTTATCATCTCAGTAGGTATGGCTACGGCTACGTTGCTCGTCTGTTTTAATTAGCGTATGATTAGGAAATACCAATATAGGGCTCTAGGTTGGCTCATGAATGATCTTCCGGGACTTTCGGCGAGATCTAGGTAGGTTTTGTATTTGGGAATTGAGCTCACCTAGTTATACGTAAATCGTAGATTAACATGAAACCGTGCGGGTAATTGTTAATAGGACGAGACGATGCGATCGTTTAGGAAGTACGCCTAACCATAGGAATGTTGCCTAGACGAGGTGTACGGTTAATATCGGCATCCTTAGAGTCGTAAGCGTGTGAGTTATATGAGATGGAGGCACCAAAAGGCAAAGTCACGTAACAATACCACAGTGATTTAGTGACTTACCGGTGCTAAGTCAAGTTAAAGAGGATGACTCCCGTAGCCAATCTAAGATAGATACAAACGGATTGACAGTTAATAAGTTCAGTTTATTATATAAATTATCTAGGTCCAAACGATAAAGACTATAATTGGGGAGGTTAATTACGTTGTGTCGAGTCGTGTCTTTACTTTTCTTGTCTTATGTTGGTCGTAGACCGCCTCATGTCATTGACATGTTTAACTAATTGTTTGTATATAAGATGATCCACAATTGGTTCCCTGTGGGATCGACCTTGATTCACTATATAGCTATACTACGATGGGCTTAGTCCTCTTGCTAGTATTGGTTTATGGTGGTCGAGTATTTTATTATAACCTGATCGACCCCGATCAAGTTTTTGGCGCCGTTGCCGGGGAACCAACGGTCAATTTTATATATAAATAATTTTTTATTCATGTCGAGTTTTCTGTTTTAGAGTCTGTTTTTACGTTTTTGAGTCCCTCTGGTTGTCTGCTCTGTCTGAAAATTCCAGATTCTTAAAATAAAAAAAATAAAAAATAAAAAAAATTTATTCGGTCGACCGAGAAACCTCATTCGGTCGACCGAGGATTTAGAATTTTTGTTTTGTTTTGTTTTGTTTTGTTCTTGTTCTGTTCTGACTGCACGGTTTCTTATTTGTGTTTTTCGAGTCTGGAATTTCGCGTGTCTGTTTATCCCCGTATGTTTAATCCGTAAGTCTGATAGCAGCATGGGAGACCATGTTAAAATCAGTCTACGGTCTGTTTTGTTTTTCTTCTGTTTGCAGAAACCAGGGAAGCAATAATCTGAGTCAGTAATTTTTCGCGGGCGCTGAGAGAATAACCCAGCAAACATGTGGAGCTACGAATCTAAGATGGGAAAAGTGATGGAAGCAATACCTTTAAAGCACCAAGATGGCTCCGAAAAAAATTATGGCTTAAATTCTTCGTGGTACAATGTTGAAGGCAAGGTACTACCCTTTTTTTTTTGCTTATGTTTTACTACCTTTTTGGTTTTTTGAGCATAAGTTAGCATATACATGAACCTTAGTATGAATCTTAGCCCGGAGTTGGTTTGTAAGAATAATTTTATTAGTGTCGATGGTTTTGCCCCATATCTGTCTCTCCCCAGAGGGTGTAAGGAAACATGTAGTCGTTGAAAGGAAGCAATGAATAAAGAGTTCCTCGTAGTTCGTTAAAATCTCTTTGTCCTATGCATGAGATTACTTCTACTGGCCAGGGGAGCAACAAATTGTGTAGTTTAAGCATTCACAATCTAAAGAAGACGTTGAGTTTTGAGAGAACACCATCTTCGGCTTTCGTTGAGTTTTATGGTGATGGCTTCTCGGTGAACCCACCTTAAACAGAAACGAGATTACGCTTTGGGTGACAATTTAGAAATCGGAGACTCTTAGTACATTGGTTCGGAAATGGTCCAACCATGGCTGGGCGAGTTCAACCGAGCTTCGGCTCAATCTACTCCCCTCCACGTGTGATGTACGTTACAACAGTTCGACAAGACTTAGCATAGCCGATAAGCCTTCGGGCTAAACGGGGCTTATCTTGACGGATTGGCCTGAACTGTCACATATGTTCCAACGAATAAGACGGCGTAGGCTTGCCTACATAACCGACCTTATTCGGAGTACTTTGATTCATTGTTTCTTATTGTCAAGGCCAAAACCGTAATTTTAACCGAGTTTCTTAGAATTCACTAATTCCTAAAACGAGAGCCGAGGTAAGAGCTTTGGATAAATGGTATGGATAAATGTCGTTTCCTAGGTCTCACAACCAAGGGAAGGGTATTAATCCGCAAAAGCAACAAGCCCACCTCTTATAGTGCTCAGAGGGGTCAATATCTCGTGATCCAAGAATAATGACTGACAAGGATTTTTTTTTTTGGAACGTCGAGCTGAGGACTTTAAACTCAGAACTACTTCTTTAAAACCCTTAGGATTTCTTTTTAGGATTATAGGTTTTGTTTTCTTTGAGTCAAATAAGAGTAACGTGACATATGTTGAGGTTTTTTATTTTGCCGTGTTCCGATGGCCATTGGGCTAAGGATGTGCAAAACTTTTTTACTCAATATAGGCCACGTGAAATAGAGTTCCGTAGGAGAGTCAAGAAATTGCTAAAGAAAAGGAAATTTAGCAAACAACCTTAAGATGGAAGCATTAAGAGAGCTTGAGAATTACTGAAAATGTAACAGAGAATGATTGGTGTGAACAAGAACAATTTTGGTCAACTTCCAAAATCTTTTAGAATGGTGATCCAAGTGAAAATTCAAAGTGGTACGCAATTCATTCTGCAATTATCCTTATCTTTCCCTTTACACTTTTTCACCTTCAAACTTTTCAATTCTCTCACCAATCTGCCCCAACAGTTCACATTTCTAACCATTCTTTCATCACCTCTCTTTCTTTCCATCCGTTTCACTCTCCCACCCAATCCCAATTCTCAATCCCGAAAACACAATTTCTTACCCACCCTTATATCTTTTCTTCCCATCCTTATGTGTATCTTTTTTCTAAACTCATCATACTCTCAACCTCCATTTTGTTTACAAAATACCTTTGTGTTGCGGAATTTGAAATATTGCTCAGTTTTAATGATTATCTTTTATCATTTTGATTTTCATGATCCTAGTTGGGGGAAGTGTAGCTCTGACCCTAGCTAGATTTTAAAGGTTTTTGGTTCAATCAAAGTACAACTTATCTTTCTACCGGAAGTTTTAAATTTCACATTTTTTCCGTCTATTCCGGCATTTCTAGATGATAAGTTTTGTTCTGAACTATCACACCGATCCGACCTTGTTGATGACGGTTATGACTTTTACGTGATACATTGGGTTATTAGTAATTTCGAGGAGTAGCTACATCTCCCTAAGTTGTTGATATCCAATGCAAGCGAGAAGTTTCTGCGCTAAGTATTTGATTTTATCTTTAGCCAATAGGTCGCATTCAATCTGTTATACCTTACCAAGTTTCTCTTTTATACTGGAATGAATACATAGTGAGCCAGTCCACCTCGTGTTTTCCCACATGGGGTTATGCTTTTTGATCTTTGTCTTATCCACCCGGTTTTTAGATGAAGACTACCATCTTTAGTTGCTTGTTTATTTTTCTTTCTATTTAGTATTTTTCTTGTCTTTGGTTGTATAAAATAAAGTGGCTTAAAATGTTTTTCGGTATTCATACCTAATTACGCCACATTATTCTATAACTTCCATAGACATGGTGTTATTAACGGTTTCGTGGAGTTTGTCCGCTTATACGGGTTTTCACTTGCTTCTCCACAACGTCTTGACATTTACTCCGATATTGTTCCTTTACTTGAGAGCCGTTTCCGAGCTAAGTCTTTTTCTTAAATTCTCATTTATTTTTGTCATTGAGGACAATGCCATGTTTAAGTGGGGGTAGGAGACTTAGCTATGTTATGTTATGATTGAAATTTGAATGAAACGGTAGAGAAATTGAAAATTTGAAAATTTGAATAAATACCATATTATTTATCTCGTACCCTTAGAATTGTGAGTTCCTAGCTAAGAATTGATAGGAAAGGAACCAAGTTTCATGAGTACGTGATCATTTTATACTTATGCTAAGTAAATTTAAGGATATTCATGCTGGTTGTTGCGAGTAGTTATTTATTATTCAATTACTCAATAAATGAATCGAGTTATACCGCGCAATTTATAAAAAAATTGAAAATATTGTGTACATTGCATAGATGATTGGTTATGCCTACCTAGTGTCAATATCTATCTGCTGAGGTATTCTTATATTCTTACCAACAAAAGCGGAGTAATAAGCTTGAGACGTACCTGTGTTTTAACAAAATGTTAAACACTGGGCTTGTAGTAACATTACCAAAGTAGCCCCGCGCTTGTGGTAATATTCGATGCTATACATGATCTAAGATAGGGGGATACTCTAAAAAGTTTTCTTCCTTGAGATTAATAGTATTTGAAAAATATGAAGATATGAAAAAATATTCAACTCTTTAAGAGGCTTTGAGTAGTACTCGGTCTCCAAGTCCAAAATCCCTATAGATACGCTCTTGCTTATTGCTCTAGTGCTCTAACCATTGCGAGGCATAAGAAGTATGAATGCGAGGTTGGTAGGTTGAGATTGCGAAGTTAGCATAAACTCGATCTTGCCACGAATATATAAAACTAAATGCACATGCACACATCACTTCGATTCACAGTCAGTAATGAATAATGGATATCTTATGAGCATGACTAGTATGAGTTGACTTGAGTTTCTTGTGTAAGTATGATTTGACCATAGAAAATGTTGTCTTGGGGAATGACTTATTAATGCTTTGTTCGGGACGATCAAAGTCTAAGTGGGGGGTAGTTGATGACGGTCAAATTATACCCGTAAATGTCATCAACATTAACTTTAAATCGAGATTAATAATATATATTTCATATTAAATCACATGTTTATATTTATTATTTAATGTTAAGTGATTATTAATATGATATTTGGTATTTAGCCGTTTTCATTATTAAAAGCCGATTTATTGTGCGATAAATGATGATTTTGTAGATCACGATAAATCGAGAGGATTAATGTCATTCAATCAATGGTCTCAAGATAATAGAGGAAGAAAATCGGAGCATTAAATGAAAGATTAATCAGATCAACACGCAAGCGTGCAGTGGGGAACAAGTCAGACAAAAAGACGCGTTTAACACGTGTAAAAAGGGCTCGGTCGACCGAGCCTATCCATTCGGTCGACCGAGTATGTCGGCTCGGTCACTTACGGGATTTTCGCGTGTATATCTTCTAGATCCTCCCTAGGTCGGTTACAGCCTCTATATAAGCAGCAGCTACGAAATTTGTAAAACACACCTTAGACACCAAACACACACCTTGAATACCTTAGAATATCATTCAATAAAATCACTCTATTCATAGCTTTGATACAATGTAGAATAATTTGAAGGTTTCCGAGTTTAAGAGGCCGCAATATGTAAGCCTTTATTTCCTGTTTCTTTCTTTTAAGTAATTAATCCCTCCCAATTATGCTTTATCGTTTGAATTAGTTAATCATAGCTAGATGATGTAGATCTAGGCTATGACGTTAGGGATGTGGCGAAACCTTGTCTATGGGGATCCCATAACCTACGTTATACACTTAGTATTTATCCATGAATCTGCATTGTTTAATTAATGTGTATCTAAGTTAGTTTATATGAATACTGTGCGAATTACTGTTTAATCCGTTGTGTATGATGAAACGCTGAGAGATATGTTCGGGGATGTAATGCGGGGACGAAATTGATTCGGGTGACCGAATGAGTTCACTCGGTCGACCGAGCCCACCTATTCGGTCGACCGAGCCTTTTTATCCGTTAGATAGCCATGTCTTTATGGTTAGGTTAACTTAATAGAATTTATCATCTCGGTAGGTATGGCTACGGCTACGTTGCTCGTCTGTTTTAATTAGCGTATGATTAGGAAATACCAATATAGGGCTCTAGGTTGGCTCATGAATGATCTTCCGGGACTTTCGGCGAGATCTAGGTAGGTTTTGTATTTGGGAATTGAGCTCACCTAGTTATACGTAAATCGTAGATTAACATGAAACCGTGCAGGTAATTGTTAATAGGACAGAGACTGATGCGATCGTTTAGGAAGTACGCCTAACCATAGGAATGTTGCCTAGACGAGGTGTACGGTTAATATCGGCATCCTTAGAGTCGTAAGCGTGTGAGTTATATGAGATGGAGGCACCAAAAGGCAAAGTCACGTAACAATACCACAGTGATTTAGTGACTTACCGGTGCTAAGTCAAGTTAAAGAGGATGACTCCCGTAGCCAATCTAAGATAGATACAAACGGATTGACAGTTAATAAGTTCAGTTTATTATATAAATTATCTAGGTCCAAACGATAAAGACTATAATTGGGGAGGTTAATTACGTTGTGTCGAGTCGTGTCTTTACTTTTCTTGTCTTATGTTGGTCGTAGACCGCCTCTATGTCATTGACATGTTTAACTAATTGTTTGTATATAAGATGATCCACAATTGGTTTCCTGTGGGATCGACCTTGATTCACTATAGCTATACTACGATGGGCCTAGTCCTCTTGCTAGTATTGGTTTATGGTGGTCGAGTATTTTATTATAACCTGATCGACCCCGATCAATGTCTTTTAATGATGACAATATACACTAATTTTGGCCTTCCAATTTTATCGGTTGTCCCCGAAGGGACTAATTTTGGCCTTCCAATTGCAGAATAATAAAGGAAAATGGAAGCTTAAATATCTACTTCAGCAAACTGAGCTTTTTGCTAAATCTGGGATGTGTACATCGGAAAAGAACGTTACAGGAAGGTATGCGTTATTAAAAAAAAAAAACAATTCATTGATTAATTTTAATGTGTTTATTATTGTGAAATTTTAAAATACAACCGTTGTAGGAAGGTTTTACTAAGTGGCATACATTACAACCACTTGGTATAACTTTCCTACAACTTTCCTAATGTATGCCACTTGGTATAACTTTCCTAATGTATGCCACATGTATTATGTGAAAGAGAGTAAAAATAAGAAGGTCTAATGTATGCCACTTGGTATAACTTTCCTACAACCGTTGCACCATAAAATCTCTCGTTTATTATTAGCCGTGTACTACTAGCTGCTAGATACATAATCATCCAACCATCCATAAATTTTGCTTAAGTTGTGGTTTTTCATTACATTGCATTCATTTTGTCTATTAAGAGGTTGATATTTGAGGTGGTGCAAAAGATCTACTCAATGTTTCTAGATGTCCTATTTGATTACTCTTGCAAACCCTCTTCAGTTCTGTTTACTATATTATTTTATGGAATATTTACAAAATCATTTTTAAACTAGATGGACATTAATTTGGTGTATTTTAATCATATATAGCGGTACACATGTTTTTAAAGTTACCGAAGAAGACGGTCAAGAATGTCTACCTTTACCTTTAAGAGGGTACAAATGCTTTGGTCATTAGAATGCCCCTCTTGCTCCTTTTATCAAGGTACTGCTACGCTTTCTTTTTCACGTGTAAAAGATTATGCGAACGTTAAATGCAACAGCATATTAGAGACATCTTACCAGCGAATATGTTTATGGTCTTATTTAAGCCGCCTTCGCCGCCTTCTAGGAGTGCCATTGCAGACCACATGATTGTTAAGAAAAAATATTCATGGAATTCATTCTACATATATAAATGGAATTCTACATGGGAATCCAAATCACACAACATGACTATATGTCTCAAATTTAAACACAACATTTCTAACACGTCATTTTCCTTTAATATTTATTTTCAAAGTATGCATTCTCCCGTGCATTGCACGGGTTTTTCTACTAGTATATATATATATATATATATAATAAAAAAAACCAACGCCTCTTCCACCCTTTTTATTATTATTATTATTTTTTCTTTTTTCATTAAATGTATTTGAGTCTATCTATATAATTTATGTCCTTATAAATCCAACAGATTCCTTTTTGTCCTTATAAGTCCAATAAATCTGTTTTGTGTATTTTTAGGCCTTTGGCCCTAAAATCTATCTATCATAGTATACATTACCGTCACACGGTCCTAGAGATGGAAAAATGGAATCTTTTAGGTAAGAGACCAACCTTAATAACAACATATTAATAGTAAGAGATAAATTTGAATATTGTTTAGTGATTGGATCTCTCCTCGTTAGTCGAAATTAAAAAATAAAGAATTAAAAAAAAAAAAAACATGACACGATAATGGTACGATGTTCAGATATTTAGCCAATTATATGTTGCCAACGTTTAATATTATAGTATTACCCAAATGCTTGTTTGCTTGGTCAACGTGGCCATGTTTGTTTGGTTCATCTTTGTTTAAGATTTAGAGTGATTATTCTATGCCCACAACAAAATGGATATGACAGAAAAGTACAACACAGTACTTATAAGTTATATCATTGATTATGATTTAGGTCTTATTGGTTGACGATGATCTTATCATAATTAATAGTGTAAGATGTGTCTTGTTCATTTAGTTATATAATTTTTGTTGTTGACGTATCATTTTTCTAAGATTTATACAATATTGGATTTATCAACCTAATTGTTTGGCTGAATTTCCTATTTTTACCTTTCCCTAAAACTAGTCCCTTCGGGGACGTCCGATAAAATTGGAATGACCTTACCCTAATGTACTTTAGTAACATCACTTTAGAACTAGTATTGTAAGACTATTTGAGGTAAATACTTTAAAACATAGTGATGAGAGTCAACTTTACTTGCATTTGGTTTCAACCTCGTAGTGTGCAAAATGGTGAATGAAGCTTGTAACGGAAATCTAGTCATATTTGATGAAATATTGCATATTTCAATACATGTTTTATCTTGCAGGAATTATGCAAGGTATTGTTGTTGATATTTGCAAAATATATGTTTATTGTGATCCTGAGAGGAGAGGCATTGCTGATGGAAAGACGATTTTGAGGGGTAGAGACATGTGTCCCAAGCTAAAGAGTTGAAATGGATATATGATCAAGAATATTGGGTGTTTTCAACCTACCTTCATTTAATCTGCATTTTGATCCACCTTGGAGGCATTTCATGGACTAGACATCTTCATGAAAGTTGTAGGTAATTGAACGAGATTTCCAACGCATATTAAATTACTCAAATCGGAGGCCTACACGCAAAGATAATGCAAAATTACATAAGATGTACTAGTGTTGTTGCATTATGCCAATAGAGGCGGACGTCCGCCCACAAAACGTATTCCTGGCCCCTGATTTTCGTTATGTCGAGTCTCTGGTCATGAAGAACCACACGTTTTCTCTAGAAGCGTGTGGCTATGCATCGAAATTTATTAAAATCTAGACCACTTATCATGATTTGGGAGCTATAAATACCAATTTTTCATCAGATTTACATATATATTCTGACTTTTTAGTACTTAGGCGAATTTCTCCATCTAAGAAACCTAGTTTTAGTATTTTTATTCCAAGCTTTCATTAGATTAGTAATTTATTTCGCGATTGGATTATCGATTTGGCATGGATATGACAACTGCATGTTTGTGGATCATCGGATTGCTTTGAATTTCAGTATTGGTATTTTGATCTTACTTTTCATCATGCCTTTGATTTCGTTTATTGTTATTTCTTGTTATTTTACTTCAAATATGAGTAAGTAAATTTACCATTGTCAAATTATGTAATAGTTTAAAAAATCGATGCCTTGAACGATGAATTAAGAATGAGTTGTGCTTAAAGTTTATACCTTTAAGTTGTTCGTGTCCCAAAACTTAATCTTAAATGATTTTATTGGAGTCATGACCCAGTAATTGAACCAACACACGATCTTTATAAATGTACATTGCGAGAGTGTGGGAAAAGGGGTTTTGGGATCACCATGTAAAACTAGTCGAGTTGTTCAGGTCTTGTTTCTTGAGTGAGGTTTTCGGTGTAAATCGAGCGTCTCTAGTTCTTAATCATGTTAGAGCATATGGACCAGGTTGCCGTATCATGTCTAGTTACCACTCTAAGCGATTGCACCCACAAACATGTTCATTAGTATAATTGGTTGGTTGTTCGAGAAAAGTCTATTATTAGTGATTCGGTAGGGGTATCGAGAGTATTTTACTTGATCATAAATTGACTATTGCTTTATTATTACTTCAAACCCATTCTCATTATTAGTTGATAGCATATTCCACGATATTGTTGACCTAAACTAGATATGAAAATGAGTGTGGTACTTGTTCAATTCCTCGTGGGATACGACCTGTTTGCCATTATAGTATAGCCAACCCCGGTATCCTGCCGGTCAGACTGCACCTATATAATTTGGATATCACATATAGTTAAAGTTAAACATGTGAACAATATATATACATCATTAACTCCATCAAATTATCGTGTAGAATCTTTATACAAAGTCATGGTATAACATTAAAATCATGATCTTGTGTAATGTTTTCATTATTTGTATGAAAGTCCAAAGGAAAAGCGTAATTTCTGATATTTCTTTAAAAAAACATAAAAATGAAACCCCAAAAAAAGCCATAAAAAAAAAGAGTCACGCCTATCCTCCCAGCAATGAAGGGATTTTCCTGGAAAACTTTGGGTCAAAGGGTATATATTTTTGAATCGAAAGTCTCTATTGTATCATATCTTCACATCATACGAGTGTAAAATATATATATATATATAGAATTTATTTATATGCGTCACTGTATCAAAGTGTAATACACAGATACTTTTCGTATCAGAATTTTCACGAGCAACGCATTGATGGTAACCCTATGAACAGTTCTGTGTTAATATCCGGGGTCTGAGTGTAAGTAACAATTTCTTTTGTTTTCGGTATTATTAATGTTTCCTCTTCCGAATTCCGGATAGATGAGGTGCTTCCATTCATCGAATTGTCGGATGGCAATATTGATGTCTCAATTTGGTCACATTGCATAACCTACTCATATATCATTTTAAAGTTAAAAATAATATTATATAGTTGTAATATATAGAGCATGGCATCTTAATTAAAACAATTAAAACAAAAGAATGATCATTAACCTTCTCCCTAAGCCTTGTATGCTCCTCCAATAAAAGCATCTCCTGAATTAAGATATGAAAAAAAAAATTTGATTTATAGGATTATTTAGCATTCATCAAATGGATTAAGAAAAACTTTATTTCAACACAAATTTTCTTCCCCTAAAAAAAATTGATTGTCTTACATTTGACCTTAGTTTCTCAATTTCTTCCTTGAATAATTCAGCCTGCAATAACCAAAGGAAATAAGACATAAAATAGACATATTTAGTAATTTTTACTCTCTTTTACATAATAAAATGGTATAAAAGTGAGCATAGACGGATCTACCCCTATCAGGTCAGGGTACCCACTTCTGGTGAATTATTCCTCTTTCTTTATATATTAGGGTAAATAAAAAAAATAAACGGATAAAATGATTTGTACGTAGTGATTGATTTTCACCGAGTATATCCAATATTAAGTTTCAGTACGAAAAATATATGCATCGGTCTCTCAGGCAAGTTTTTCTAGAAGTTCCACGAGGGTGAAATGGATGCATCACAATCTGTTAGAATAATATAATAAAAATTTAAAGGAAGAGAAGGAAAAAAAAGCTATGACGAGGCACCAAAATTAAAGTAGTTCAGTCAACTGACCTACACTCACGCGCGAGGAAAAAGCGAAAATTTAAAAGGAAAAGTAATGAAATCTTTTTTTCTTTTGAATGATAATGAAATCTTTTAGTGTTTTATGGACTTACCTTTCTTGCCCTAATGTTTTTAAGGCAGTTCTGAAGTTGATTTTCAATATCTTGAAGCTCCTTTGAAGAACATGTTTCAAGATTTTGCCCCAAAAGCTTTCTAATGAATCCCAAAAAAAAAAAAAAATCATTAGCCAATCAAGTATCCTAAATTCTTTTGACAAATAGAAAATTAAAAATCAAATAAAATAAGTAATTAAACAACAACCGTTTGGAAGCTTCAAGAAACTCGATCTTCTTCGCCATGTTCTGACTTTCAAGCTTCAGGCGCTGCGTCTTGATAAAGAGCGTCGTTAGTATCATTTAACTATATATTATTTCGTGCATTTGATAGCATTTCATACATTTTTTTTCCGTACTTATTTCATATCCTTTTTTTATAACTTTTTTATGTGCAATGATTGAAAAGCATATAATTAATTATTAAGAAAGAAGCCCTCAAAAAAAAAAAAATATTAAGAAAGAAGCATATTATGACATATTTTAAACTTTTTAAGGCATATTTTTTTTCAAGTTTCCCTAGAATATATATGTCATTTTGTTGATAACTTTAAGTTATAAAATAGAAAACATGTTGTGCATACCTGAAAATGAATTTCTGCTTCTTGGCCTGTCAGCACCCCATTAGTGTGTTCGCGGTATCTCTTTATGGTATTTTGCATGCTGGGATATATATTTAAAAAATGGTTCGAAAATTATCTACTATTTATTTTACATAATGCGGTATTTATTTTACATAATGCGGTAATATAAAGGAAAAATTTGTACGAAATCTTTATGAATGCAGTATATATAATTAAGGAAAATTTATTTCTTTATATATAGTCAAGATGTGTGAAAGTTATTGCATTTAACCCAGATTAATTGATGGAAATGAACTGTGTATACGTACTGTGTATATATATGAATTCTTGAGTTAATTTCTTGATGAATTACGTTTCAATACTCATTTCTAATGCTTGAGATAGGTCAATCAATAGGCCCTAAACCATAATCGGTTACTATTTATACGAATTTTCGGAATTCAAACCAAAATTTGTAATCAATCATATTCTTTCAAAAATGTTTTCTTTCACTGTAAAAATGAAATTAATGACATTTTCATAAGATATTTTTACAACAGTTGTATTCAACGGAACGTAAAGGGATTCGAAAATGTTTCAAAGCAAGAAAAACTTAAATTCAAGAAAACCTACTTGGAGTTTGAATATTCATTCAATTTTCCTTTCTGTGAGAAAATGATGACACCAACTTCAGCATCACACAAAACTGAAAGTTCATGTGCTTTCTTCAACAACCCATTTTTACGCTTCGAGAAAGTCACTTGCCTGCTCGTCGCATTCTCGATTCTCTTCATCTTAATTTTTCCTCTCACCATTTTCTGTATCATAAGTATACGTACGGTGCGTTTTACGTTCTTGATCATGAAAAACGTGATACAAAAACACAACCTATACATGTACTCCTAATATGCGTATCTAACATCATATATAAGAAGAAATTTGGGATTCTTGAATCACCTGAAGTACTCTCTGGACTTGGAAACTTGAGTTAACAGAATTCGAGAATCTTTGAAGATAAAAAGAATCGAATATCGAAACAAGGAATATAGATCAGACAGAAAGGGATATTTCTGACTCTAAATTTTGCAGACCAAAAAGCTTAAAAGTCTCCATGTTTATGAGGAATTCTCTTGCCAACAAGAATAAAGAAAAATGGATCTATAGAGTAAGTAAACTTATTTTTAAAAAAACAATAACAAAAAGACACAAACAACTGGCAAAAACAACTTGGTAATAATTTAAGCCTAAAAACTGGTGAAAGAAAGAGCCGACACCAGCTATAAACGAAAGTTGTATTAATTATAGAAAAGAATGATGATAGAGACACATAAAATATTCACACAAAATGTATATAGAAAATGATAACATTTATATAATAAAAATCTAAAAATTCAGAAAAAAAAAAATCATCAACGTTATATAAATCACTTTTTTTTGTTGTTGCATATTTCTGTGCTTTAATCATTTACGTTATAGAAAAAATGTGACAAATATATGGATAGTGCTACAACCACGATAAAATTTACACCACTAATGTCACAATCTATTTTCAAATCATTAATTACGGTAAAACCTAGCATAATTAATACTCCCTCTGTTTTTATTATATGTCGCAGAGAAAAAAAAATTACACAGATTAAGAAAATAATTAATATGTCTAAAATATAATATTGAAAATGTATTTTTTTATTGAAGATGTAAATACTTTCTGGTAATTGTGTGTTTGGTATTGGTAATATATATATATATATATATATATATATATATATATATATATATATATATATATATATATATATATATATATATATATATAAAGGATAACACACACCCATTAATTCGCCCCAAGCAGGGTTCAAAGTCTGGTCTCCCCACTAAGTAGCCAGGTTAGACCCTAATGGAAACCACTAGGGCGATGTACCAAGTACGAGAATTTTTATTGGAGATGTAAATACTTTACTGATAAATGATGAAAAAATAATAAATTATGTATTGGAAATGTAAAAGACTGATAAATAAAAAAAAAAGTAAATTCTAAAATGTGACAGATAAGAAAAACGAAGGGAGTATATATACACCATAATATTAAAAATGTAAAATAGATTGTGTTAATTTTAATGTGATCAAGCATATCACTTGTTTTATATGCCTTTATACTTTATTGGTCAATGTAATTATTTTTTCCAAACACTTTATGGTGGTAGCAAATGTTGGGTCGGTTTTGTTAGTAAAAACAAATAAAAGTTGCTGTCGAAATTTAGCCCAGTTTGGATTGTTGTAGAATACAGATAGACGTAATAAATAAATAAAAGGAAGGTTTGATGGCGAAGTACTTACTCTCTCAGTTTCAAAATAACTGAGACAGTTGATAAAAAAATTCGTTTTAAAATAACTGAGACGGTTACATTTTCAATACAACATTTCCTTTTGTTTCTTCCGATTCCCCTTCATTTTCTTCTTCTTATGATCAGTGTTCTAAAAATCGCCCTGGGCGATCGCCTAGGCGCCGCCTAGGCCCTGGACGACCCCCGGGCGTCCTCGACTTGGCTCTGGCGATCTATCCGGGCGCTCAAGTGTCTTTGGGCGATTTTCGGGCGCTACCGGACCCTTCTAGGCGCTCCTAGGCCCTTCGGGCGCTCCTAGGCCCTCTGGCGCTCCTAGAACCTTCTGCAGCGCTCTAAGGCCCCCTGGCTATTAGGGTTCCATCTGGGCAAACATCAAGTTTTCCCAAGTGTTTAGACAAGAAAGATGCATAAAACCCCCCTTAAAACCCTAAACCCCCCTCGTAAAAACCCTAAAACCCCCCGTAAAAACCCTAAAACCCTCCTTAAAACCCTACACCCCCCTTAAAAACCCTAAAACCCCCCTTAAAACCCTAAAACCCCCTTAAAACCCTAAAAGCGCCTAGGCGCCCCTATGGCGTACCGACTTCGCCTAGCGAGTTTTAGAACATTGCTTATGATGCGTTCGCATTACACGAATGAAATGTTTTTTTTTAATATTCTATTCCATCATTTTGGCGTGTATGGATAAGTAGAAATATTTTTTGTTTTTTTTATTCCAATGGAATGAAATTAGGTCATTTTCATTCCATAAAAAATCGGATGGAATTGATGGAATGTACGTAATGCATTACCACGATCACAACTCACCACCGTCCGATCACCCACCGCCCTGCCACCACGATCACCACCCACCACCATCGCCACCGATCACCCGCCATCCCACCATCACGATCACCACCCAACACCGATCACTTGCCGTCATAGCCACCATGATGACCACCCAACGCCGTCACCACTGATCACCCGCCGCCACCATTATCACCACCTACCACAGTCACCACCGATCACCGCCACCACGATCACCACCGATCACCCGCCACCACCGCTACACGATCACCACCTACCGCCGTCACCTGTCAATGTCACTATCCGCTTCCGCCACCACACACCGTAATCACCTCTCATATCATGCTGCCGTCACCACCCATCACCTGTCATCTTCCTTAGTATCGGACATTCTATTCCAGCGTGTCCCAAACGTAGTAATGGAATCCATTCCATTCCAGCATAGTCATTCTATTCCAATATAATTATTTCATTCTATCTATCCAAACGTGTCATGCCAAAAACCTAAAATCAAATATTTCTTAGAATTCCCATTGTTTTCTCTTAATCCAATTGAGGGATAGGAGCAAAAAACGATACAATAATATGGAAGAGAAGGATACTAATCATTTATTTTAACATGATTCGTATTTACAAAATAGCATATCTAGTGATCTTGCATGTAGTGCGTACACACGGGTGGAGTCAAGATTTTAATTTGGGATGAATATGTATTTTATCGAATTCGTCGGGTGGGTGGATTAAGAATATTTTATGGATCAAACTAGACCACATAGATTTTATAGTGTAATACTTTTTTATTCGGGTGGGCTTAGCTCCCTTTGCCCCTCTATTGGATCCGCCCTTGTGCATACATATATATATATAACCAGAAATAGATCTGAACAAGAAACAAAAAAGAATTGATTTAGACGAATGTAGCATTCTTTTTGTAAGACGATATTATGACGATTATGTGTTCACAACATAATCGGCTTCAATGATATAACAATCATAGCATTATGTCAAAGCATTGCATCAGTTTTTCACGAAGTTGATGAGCGGAGCATGTTTTGAGGTCTCTGTCATGCCAAGTGTTTGTATGCACAAAATTTGTATTGAATCGGAGGAATATATGCACAAAGGCACAGACTTTATAAGAGAAAATTAAAAGCGTTGCGATGCTTTGATATATATTACTCCTGTTGCTTTACCCTACATGAATGACCTTGACCACCACCCTACCATACTCCACCCATCATTTATTACCTATCAACCATCCGACATATTAACCCACCGCACCTTACATCTCTACTCATCTTACCTTACCCTACCACCCCACCTACCTAGCCCTACCCTACCCACCTTAGTACCACCATACTCAACCATACTTCATCCACTATATCTTAATTACCTAACTTTACCCCACCACCACATCCTACTATACATAGATACCTATCTTACCTTGCATAATTTTTGCCTTACCTAACCCTCCCCACCATACTCTGTCACCCGCCAACCCTACCCAATCTTATCCTACCATCCTACCTCCCCACACCCTACGTACCTTACCCCACCATACATCACCCCACACTACCATACGCCATCCATCTTACCTACACTCATCATCTTCCGCACCAGACCTCTCCACCTACCTAACTATGTCTTACCCTTACTTATACCTACCATCCTACCTCACCACACCCTACGTACTTTACCCCACCATACATCACCCCGCACTACCATACGCCATCCATCTTACCTATACTCATCATCTTCCGCACCATGTCTCTGTTATGCCGATTTTATTTTCATTAATGTAATTACAACCATATTCAGACCTAATAAAATAAAATTCATTATCTTCCAATACTTGTACCCAAACAATGAATGAAATAAAAACAATTTCTTTTCAATCATTTATACGAAAAAAAAAAAGTCATAACATTTTAAAAAGAACATATTTTTAAGTTTGCCACAAACATGTGATAATAAATAACAACATACTTGTAGATAAGTTTGATTATTGCTGATTGATTCGATCCCTCCTCGTTAGTCGAAATTCCAAAATCATGACACAATAATGGTACGATGTTCACATATTTAGCCAATTATATGTTGCCAACGTTTAATAATATAGTAGTATTATGCTTTCTCAAAAAAATATATATATTATCCCATTGTTTATTTGTTTTGTCAACATGGGACCCCGTTGTTATGTTCTTCATTGTTTAATTGAATTAGTACTATTTATTTATACAAAAGAGTAATTAATGCTAACTGCAATAATGTTAATTGATGTTAGTGCTTCTTTCTATATAAACTACTAGTTGTAGGGTGAGGTACAAACGGGGAAGTCGGCCAAACAATTAAGGAGTCCTAATTTTTGTTTAAGGTAATACTATGAGTTTTCACACAGATTAAGAAAGTAATTGAATAAAGTTTAAATGTCTAAAATACTTCATAACTATTATTAATGTAATACTCCCTCCGTTTTTTATGGTGACAACAGCATTATCTCGACATATATTATGACTCTTTAATTGTTTGACCGACTTCATCGTTTCTACATATACCCTACGACTAGCATAGTTTCTATAGAAAGAAGCGCCAAGATCATATTAAAATTGAGTGGTGCTACGGGCACATCCGTTTTACACAACGGTGTGCCACAACGGTGATCTTCACCGTTGATCTGTGTAGGATCTAGATGATCCATCTAGATCCTACACAGATCAACGCTGAAGATCACCGTTATGGCACACCGTTGTGTAAAACGGATGTAGCTGTAGCATTGCTGATTAAAATTAGCTTTATTGGGTCACTTTTGGTATATATTTTAAAACTAAGTTAAAAATGTGAAATAGGCATTCACATCCTTCAAAAATATCTTATATAGATTCTTAGCATTAATTTGAAAAATAAAGTTTTTTTAGGGGGGAAAAAAAAAAGAAAGAAGTTTTACATAATACATTACTCGAGATTTTGTCACGATCTACTAAAGAAAAACAGAAACACAGTGGAAGAACTGATGTTTTATTAAGATTGATTTTAATTGTTACAATATTTTCTCCTTTATATATGAGAGAAAAGAGATAAAAGCTAGAGTCAAAATAAATGATAAAATCTCAAATAATCCTAATCTAAATTTAAATCAAACTATCACACTTTAATTTAAACTATAATAACAACTATATTTATCTCTTTAGCATTATCTTTGATTTATATCTTCTAATACCCTCCCTCAAACGAGGCCGGGTTTGGAGGCCGAGTTTGTCTTTGCATATTTTTGTGATGTTTCGGAGGGCATCTCCACTCCGGAGGCTTTTCCGGAGTCCATTAGTTGTGTTGATTTGGAGGGCATCTCCACTTCGGTTGCTATTCCGAAGTCCATAGTTGTGATGTTTTTGGAGGGCATCTCCACTCCGGCAGCTCTTTTGGCTCTTCCAGAGTCCTTAGTTGTGATTTTGGAGGGCATCTCCACCCCAGATGGTCTTCCGAGGTCCATAGTTGTGATTTTGGAGGGCATCTCCACTCCGGCGGCTCTTTCGGCTCTTCCGAAGTCCATAGATTTGATATTTTCGGAGGGCATCTCCACCCCGGCTGTTCTTCCGGAGTCCAAAGTAGTGATTTTTCGAGATTGATTTTGGTTCTGGTTGAAAAATATCTGATGTCGGCCTTCAAATGTAATTGATACCATGGATCTGCATCACATGTATAAAATAGATGTAGAATAGGTGCCAAAATAAATAAATAATAGATTTTATATATAAAGTATTTATTTATGAAGTAGAAGTGACTCCGTATGTATATATATATTGTTTATTTTGTTATGAGAAAAAAAAAGTTGGAAACAGACGGGAGAAAAAATGGTTTTTTTTTTTTTGGGTATGATTTGGAGTGATGTTGACAGAGAAAAAAAAAAAAAAGACTAAACAAGATTGGACTCCAAAAAAAAAAAAAAAAAAAAAAACCGGACTCAAGAAAAATAATTAAAGCTCAACTTTTGATGGTGTAAACTCGTAGGATGCATTCTATTGATGGATCTGGATATGAAGAAGGGTAACATGAGTTGATTTTTTTTTTTTTTTTTTTTACGTTGGACGACAACTTGCAATAGGTGTAATATTTCTGGGCTCACTAAAAAAAAGTAGACACATGAATAATAATCACAATAAAAGGATATATATGCAATGAAATGTGGACGCATGATGAAGAAGAATATGCAACGTGTAGCAGATGCAGGTTTTGATAAAGAAGAATTAATTTTTTTTATTTTTTTAACGGAAAAGGATCGGGCGAGGGTTTGCGAATGTTAAGGCACTCGAACCCTCGCCCATGTCTCTGATACCATAAAGAAAAACAGAAACACAAATGGAAGAACTGATGTTTTATTAAGATTGATTTTAATTGTTACAATACTTTCTCCTTTATATATGAGAGAAAAGAGATAAAAGCTAGATTCAAAATAAATGATAAAATCTCAAATAATCCTAACCTAAATTTAAATCAAATTATCACACTTTAATTTAAACTATAATAACAACTATATTTATTTATTTGGCATTATCTTTGATTTATATCTTCTAATATCTACTTGTCAATAAATTGGCTTGGTTTATTATTTTCAAGAGTCCGAAAACAAAAGGTTGACTAGGGCCTCCGATTATATAGAGACGGTCCGAAAGAAAAAGAAAGGATCGTCACTTCCCAAAGTCAAGTAGTATTAAATGTATCAAACCGATCACTTTTATGTTCCCAAAGTCAAGTAGTATTCATGGAACTGTCGATGATAAAACATTAAACTCGTCTCGTATGATATTGTAATGTACTTTTCATCATTTGTATGACTAGTATTAGTCATTTACTATATTCTTTAGATTCACGAACGACTAATGTCCAAACATTACACAAGCAAGCTAAAGTGGTGGAACTTAGCTAGGGAGGAACCACTCAAAAAACAATGTGTATAATATTTAGTAGTTCACTTGTGTCAATGCCTCATACACGATCGTAAGTAGGATGCTTGGTTCCTGCATTCGCAGGACATTGACATCCCGAGATCACTTCATTCCACATATCATTTGGTTAAAAGACAATAATTCTGGATGCATGACGGTAAACAATTTCGGATCTGCCTATGCATAGAATTAAAACCAATGATTTTAACCAGTTACAAGAAGGATTTAAACATGACTGATTGTGAAGTTGTCCAGATATTATTCGAGTAGATTATCCTTAGACGTGCAAGCAAATGGAGTAAAAAAAATTTACTTCAGGCACTGAGATTATTCGATCACTCCATAAAGAAATGTCATTGGTATTGACATTTCTACCATCACCAAAACATGGAGGTCAATGGTGAATAACGTCGGTAGTAGTGACTCATGTACTAACGAGAATCAATGACTATGACGAGTCTACGTGCGAAGTAACGAAGTAATTTTATGATGTCATAAAAAAAATCAAATAATATGATGTCCAGAGCATTTTTGTGTTGCTGATAAAACCCTTAATAATGACTTATGGTGCTTGGATCATGCTTGTAAATTTTAGACCATGTAAACATGTGGCCCAATAGGGTTTGTAGCTCAAAAGCAAAAACAAAAAATATAGGGTTAGTTAATTGATAGCCTGTTTGTTAACTAAGCCCATAACTTAACTGTTACTTTAAGGATGATCCACATCTAATTAAATGGGTGAGCTATTATCCGGAAGGTGGTGATATCCAACATGGGTTTTTTTCTATAACACACACACACACACAAACCCACAACAACAACAACATTGTGTGAAGAAATCATGACTTTCAAGCATATTAAATAATTATGAAACGTGGATGAGTGTTACTCGCGGTGTTCGTTGGTGCCAAAGAGTGGTTGTGGGGTGGGTTGGTGGAGGAGGGTTGACTGGTCTACGGGTGGTGATAGGTTGGATCAGTAGCAGGAAGTGATGATGGCAGGTGGTGATAGGGAAGGTCGGTACTCGGTAGTATATTAGTATGACGATGATGGGGTGGCCGGGGTCAACGTTGGTGGGGTGAGCGGTTGGTGGTTGTAGTAGGATGACGACGAGTTTGATGTATGTATAAGCGGCAGGATGATGTTAAGAAAATGTGGAGAAAAACGATTTTTTATATGAGGTCTAAGTGCCTAATTAAATATTCAAATCAGTCATTTTAAACAAATATCCATTTTTATATCCTCAAGAATCATTTCTTTTGACGTGAGCTAATAATCAAAAGTTTAGAATATTAAAAGAATATAGGATTTTGACAAAATGGCACCCAAAAAAAAAAGTTGTGGCACACATGGTAGTAGATCAATGGTTGTGCCTTTAGAATTCCTCAAATTTTTTATATATATACCTAAACGACATCCTTTACAATTTATTTTTCTATTTTGGTAATCTAGAAATGAAATAAAAAACAAATGCTACGATTACATTAATTGATTTTTTTTTTATTTGCATTTGCTTACATTAATTGATGAATGGTTTCATTAAGAATAGTTGTGATCTTCACCTACTTAATGTTCTCTAACATGGTTTTATTTTTTATTTTTTTATCCCTTCACCCTAAGTCTTATGCAATTTTTTTAGAGGTTGGAGTCTGGTGTGTCAGGTCAAATGCAGAAAATCATAAACAACGGAAAATGATCTAAAAATAATAATATTCAATTAGAATGTTTTCAGATAAATTTAATTTCAGAATACTTTTTTTTGTACTAAATTATTATCCGTTAAAGCATCCTATTATGTGAGTTGTAAGATGCCAAAATGAACAACCTTTTAGTTTTTGGTTTTAGAAAAATGGTCATAAGTACTCATTTTTTAGTTTGGTCATTTTGGTCTTTAAAGAAGCATATGATGGTAACTATTGAAAATACTTTATATAATAACTCCGTAGTAAAGGAATAGGGGTGCTGCAGGGATAATTTTACGTTGGATAATTTTACGTTTGAGTTGAGGTGTGGAAATTCGGTTTTTGAAGAGTTCTAAAACCATCGAGCTATGAACTACAAGAAAAGATGAAGAACTACAAAACTGAAAACGAAAAGAAACTGTAACTTGAACAAGAGGAAGAAAACATAATTCTCATTAATGATCTCAACGATTGATATTAACGATGAGTTAGCTAGATGTATAAATAACCTAACACTCTTCCTAGTTTCTACTAAAAAAACGGTTACAACAGAAAGGGGACGGTTATATTCTTCATATGCTGCACTCATCGAGCGATCTGTCGATGCTACATTCATCGGCGGACAAGCGACGAAGCATCGACGCCTAGCAACATCAGCAGCACTTGAATCATTTCACCCCCTCAAGCCGAACTAGGATTGGAATATATATTGGAAGTAGGTAACTTGGACAGAATATGATGAAAGATAGGTCCATCTAGGGCCTTTAGTTAGGATATCTGCCAGCTGATTTTGAGTAGTTACAGAGAGTAGCTTAACTGGGCCTGATTGGACTTTTTCTCTCACCACATGGCAATCAATCTCTATATGTTTTGTTCTCTCATGGAATACTGGATTGTGTGCAATATGCATTGCACTTTGACTGTCACTGAACATAGGAATATGGGTAGGGACAGAAACTTGCAGATCTTGTAAAACATAAAGGAGCCATTGTAGTTCACATACACCCAATGCCATGGCTCTATACTCGGCCTCTGCTGAGCTTCTACTAACAGTGGGTTGCTTTTTAGATTTCCATGAGACCAGTGTTGTGCCTAGAAATATACAGTAGCCTGTTATAGATCTCCTTGTGTCATGACATCCTCCCCAGTCTGAATCAGTGAAGGCTTTGAGCTTTAGGTCATTTGCTGCAGGAAAAAAATGCCTTGTGCTGGAGCCAATTTGATATATCTGAGACGTCTATTGACAGCTTGTAGATGATTGATGGCAGGTGCAATGAGAAATTGGCTTAATTGATGAACAACAAAAGAAATGTTTGGTCTAGAAATTGTCAAGTATAAGAGTTTACCGACCAGACTTCTATACACAGTGTTATTAGGAAGGAGTTTTGAATCACCATTTTGCAGATGTAACTTACTTTGCATTGGTGTCTTGGCAGGTTTGCAACCTGAAAAACCATATTCTTCAAGTAGATTTAGTGCATACTTTCTTTGACAGACAGAGATGCCTTTGGCAGACCTAGCAACTTCTAGACCTAAAAAATATTTTAACTCTCCTTGGTCTTTGATTTGGAACAGATTATGTAAATAGGATTTCAACTTAGTAAAAAGATCCATATTATCACTTGCTATCACTATGTCATCTACATAGACTAAGGCAGCAATGAAGGATGTGGTAGTTCTTTTTGTAAAGAGGCTATAGTCATGTTTACTTTGTTGGTACCCCAAATTGTGTAATGCTTCTTTCAGTTTACAGTTCCATTGCCTGCTGGCCTATTTAAGTCCATATAGAGACTTGACAAGTTTGAAAACCTTCCCTTTTGGAGCCTCAAAGCCCTGTGGCAGTCTCATATATACTTCTTCTGTCAAATCACCATGTAAGAAGGCATTGTTTACATCAAGTTGATGTAGATAATAGCCTTTTGCAGCTGCCAATGCCAATAGGACTCTGACTGTATTCATCTTGGCCACTAGAGAAAAGGTTTCCTCATAATCTATGCCATAGGTTTGAGTATAACCCTTGGCAACTAATCTGGATTTATATCTCTCAATCGATCCATCAGCTTTATATTTGACCTTATATGCCCATTTGCAGCCAATAGGCTTCTTTCATGACGGGAGATCCACTATTTGCCAAGTGTTGGTGCTGACTAAAGCATCAATTTCCTGTTGCATGGCCTCCTGCCATTCCTTCTTTTGAACAGCTTGATTGTAAGTTGTAGGTATTACTATATATATTTATGTATTTATATATATTATAATAGTTTAGTTTTAATTTATGAATTCGTTTTCTGTTTCTTAGTAGAATAGTGACTCGTATGATAAACCTACGATTTAGATCGAGATAATAATAGCTGTTTGGTGTTTAACCACACTTAAAAGAATTACCTTGTTTCCCTGAGGATTCGACACCTGACTCACCACACTAGCACTACAGTTTGACCCGATACACTGTCGGTTAAGGACTGGATTAGCACTAGAAAAGGCCACGTCACTTTATCAATTTTTAATTGCTTGGTCATTGTTGGAGTATATCTAGGTATATATACTGTAGTCCAGATTTGCAAAAAAAATATAATTAATGTAAAAGTAGTTATGTGATATATCCCAAAATAGATATTTTAAAATATATCAACACAAAATACTCAACACTAACTTGGCACCTTTCCCTATTGAACCAACAAATGTATCAGAGGCATTATGGAGTTCAGAATGGAGGAAGGCAATGATAGAAGAGTATAGGCTCTTATGAAAAATCAGACATGGGATTTCGTTAAACCATGTCCTGGACAAAATATAGTTGGGAGTATATGGGTGTTTAAACTGAAGGTCAAACCAGATGGGACAATTCTGAAACATAAAGCAAGATTAGTTGCTAAAGGATACATCCAACACTATGAGATTGATTTCACTGAAACTTTCAGTCTAGTACCAAAGTCCTCCACCATCAGGATTATCTTGGCCATAGCTGTATCAATGAATTGGCCTATTAATCAGATTGATATAAATAATGCCTTCTTGAATGGTCCTTTACAGGAACTAGTGTTTATGGAGCAGCCAGAAGGGTTTAAAGACTCAAGCAAGCCTAGATATGTTTGCAGGCTCAAAAAGGCTCTGTATGGCCTGAAGTAGGCCCCTAGGGCATGGTTTGAACCTCTCAGGAATCAAATGATCAATTGGGTTTCACACAAACTGTATCTGACACCTCATTGTTTATGTTTAAAAAGGATAATGCAGTTTTGTTCATCTTGGTATATGTTTTGATGATATTTTGTTGACAGGAAACTCTTCAGCACTGATTCAGAAGTTCATAAATATGCTGAACTCTAAATTCTCTCTGAAAGACCTTGGTCCAGTGTCACACTTTCGTGATATGCAGGTTGCAAGAAACAAGGATGAACTGCACCTAACACAGTCATACTATGCCTCTCAACTATTGCAAAGGCTGGGGTTAGACAAATTGAAGCCATGTCCAACACCAATGGTTACAGGAAAGCTGCTACTACCTAAACAAGGGAACCTATGGCAAATCCAAGTATATATAGAAGTGCTATAGGAGGACTCCAATACCTCACTCTAACTAGGCCAGACATAGCATTTGCTGTCAATACACTCAGTCAGTTCATGCAGGAACCACACATAGTTCATTGGCAAGCCTTAAAAAGATTGTTCAGATATGTGGCAGGAACACTCAACATGGGAATAACCTTCAGACCATCTAAGTCTCTGAAGCTGCATGGTTTCTCAGATGCCAATTGGGTAGTGTGCCCTATTGATAGGAAGTCTACAGGTGGCTACTGTGTTTATTTGGGAAATGCTTTGATTTCATGGAGCTCAAATAAGCAAGATGTGGTGGCTAGGTCAAGTTGTGAATCTGAATACAGAGCATTAGCAAATTTAGCAGCTGAAATCAAATGGATCAAGCAGCTGCTTAGTGAGATAAAGTTTCAACTGACTGTTGTTCCAACTTTTTGGTGTGACAACACAGGTGCAAATTCCCTAGCACAAAATCCAATGTATTATGCAAGAACAAAGCACATAGAAATGAATGTTCATTACATCAGAAATCAAGTTCTTAACAAGGAGATTATGATCAATTATATACCATCAGAAGAACAAGTGGCAGATTGTTTTACTAAAGCCTTACCAGTTAGTTCCTTCACTAAGTTTATAGACAAACTCAATGTGACTATGCCTCAGATTGGTTTGAGAGAGGCTAAAAAGAAACAGGATAATATTATGTGACACTTGACACCAATAAAGAAATAACACCTAGCTAGTTAATTAGGATAAAGATCTAGCACTAGATTGCTATTAGTATATGTACGGAAGGTGTGTGATGGATAACAAAATAACAAAGAATGAATTAATACAGTTTCATCTTCTTTCTTTCTTTCTTTCGCTAGCTATGTAATTTTGCGACAGGGTTGACGGATATTAATGATTTTTATGTGCTTTTAGTTCGCGATGAAACACACCCCAAATATTTGTAACGAATTTGCAACAAAAAAATAAAAATAAAAAAAAAAAATGTAAACGAAGGGAAGGGACATACATACTACTATGACATATGAACCAGAGTGCTTTCACATTTACTTGGGCATTGTTTAAGAGCACTAATATGTGGGCTTGGAAACCCTAATATGTGGCGCCAATTTGAGTGTTATTTAATTAGAGAGAAATTAGTTTTCTTGGATAATTATTTAACATGTGATTTATCTTTTATTTGTTAAAAGATAATTCATGGAATATTAGATAATAATATGATTTATCCTAATTTGTTTGGGATAATTATGTTTTTTATCTTTCATTTGAATTAAAGATTAATTTAATAATTATCTCTTAATTATTAAGTCCTTGGAGGACAAGGATTACTCTCCTATATAAAGAGAGTTCTCCCAAGCCTTAAGGATTGGCAAATTTCGACTTGACCACATAAAAAGAGATAAAAAATTATTTTTCTGGTCTAGGGTTCTAGAAGAAGAAAAACTCTAAGTTTTTCTTGGTGTTGCATATCAAGGAGGTTCGTGTATCAAGAAGGATGTCCACCAACCGCCGTTTGGAGAACACATCGGAAGATCAAGGCGTCTCTTCCCGATATTGGTAACATGATCTTAACCCCCTTGTAGTAGTTTAAGTCATTTAATTATGTATTGTGATGTATAAGTCGTGATCCATCCGATGTGCGTAGATCTAACTCGTTTAGATCTAAGATCCTACATCCTTCACTAACATCAAATTTTGTCCTTGCAACATGTAAAGTGCATGAGAAAACAAGACAACCAAAAACTCTCAAAATATCATAGTTAGGTTTTTTTCTGTGAAGCATAAAAAAAAGGTTATTGTTATCAAGAACGGGAGTAGGAAGCATGTTTATCAATCTGACAGCATGTAACACACAATAGCCCCACAGATTTAATGGTAAATGGGACTGAAGTTTCAATGCTCTAGCAACATTCGTGATGTGTTGATGTTTTCCTTCCACAACACCATTTTGTTGTGGAGTGTCCACACAACTTGTCTCATGAATGATGCCTTTTGCATCATAAAAGTCCGAATAATTGAATTCCTGACCATTATCAGACCTAATCACTTTTATTGATTTATTAAACTGATTCAAGGCATAAAAGTAAAAGGCAAAAATAACATTCCTTACCTCTTCTTTAGATCTCAAGAGATACACCCAAGTATATGCTGGATATACAGAAACCTGAATCCGGATCCAATCCATAATTGGATCGTCAGATCTGATTCTCAGCACCGATCGAGACACTCGATCTAGCACAGCGGAAGCTACGAATAAATTCGTATGTGATTATACTACGATATGATCTACATAAATAATTAATCTAACTATGAGAAGGTTGAATATTTACCTTAACGGAGAGGAATAATAAATTGACAGAAAGAGAAGCTACAATCTTTTGGATTGTATCTCCTAGCGACGACTGGTGGACGTCGATCCTCGCCGTAAAACCTCTTCAAATATGCCCAAGAAAAACCCTAGATTTTTCTTCTCTTAATGACTAAGGCAAGAAACTAATTTTTCTTCCTTTTATTTGATGTGTGTGGCGCCAATTATTAAGTGTGTATTGTGTTAGGAGGAACTCTCTTTATATAGTAAAATTACAAGTCAAGAGAGTTATCCTTTTTACACCACAATTACCTATTCTCATAATGAAAAGATATTTTTGCCACAAAATAAGAGATAATTCCCAAAAAATCAATGTCTTAATTTTTCCATTAATTATCCAACAAATAGATAATTAATTAATTACACATGTGACATAATCTAGAAAAATTCTTTTTTCTAATTTATCACATAAAGTGGCGCCAATATAGTCATTAAATTTAATAGAAAATGTCTTTTCTATTTTACATATTATCTACCAAATAAATAATATTGCATATTTATTAAATAGACCAACTATTTAATTTATTCTCGAGGTTCCATAAAACGAGAAAACACCGTGTGTTAGGAGCCAACCCGGGGACCATGGACCTATAACCAGTAGCTACAATAAATTAAATAAAATATTCATCGAACATAATATTTCTACTCAACTTATTAATTCCGGAATTACGCCACCATAAATCCGAAACTGAACTATCGATTATAGGTATAACTTATTCTCAAAACGTCGAGTCGATAAGTGTCCATTGATATAATCATTACATACAGACTAATTAACCCTCCATAGACTATCCGTAATGAAGCGGGATTATTTCCGTAAACCTTCTTCAATATATCTTATCATTATTTACTATTAACCCACTAGTGATCAATTAGTTCATAACCAATACGAACTCCGCGGATCGATCAATTTCTAGGATTAACAAATAAGGTGATTGTCTTTATACTTCCCGCGGGAAGGAATGGATTCCATATCTGTGAGACACACACTTCTCACTCATTCCAGAATAGTGCCAACGTGAAAGTGATTCGGACCGCGCCTCTAAGCGATATTTAATGAACACATCAAACCCTCTCCTGAAACCGGTAGGAGTATGCAATCACTTCAGGATTAAAGTTAATCCATAAATGATCATTTGTGATTTAATAAGATTTCTCAATCACGGAATTATATGAGAAATGCAGATTAAATCGGTCCAGTCCTATATGACTCTCATCTTATATAAATGCCCCACTTAGACAACCAATGTCGACGGTCCGGATAAGACGGCCACACCATAAAATGTTCTGGGCACATTAATGGTGGTTTAATCAATAGACCCCATACTTTGATTAAGTTCACCACGGACTAACAGTTCAAGTGTATCACCATAAACTTAATCCTCATGTGTGTCACACACTAATTTATATGGCTACATATGATATGACTTAGGGTTTTCAGTAGTGTATTACTTACAAGCACAAAGCAAGTAATAAGATGAGAATAAATTTGTTATTTATTAATTATAAAAACAATTACATAAATTGTCTTTCGGGCGCTACTCCCAACAGTATAGCTACTAAAATCTTCTACAATTGTAAGAAAGTACGACCGTCCATGGATGGTCTGATGCCTATAAGGGCCCCAGATATCCATGTATACTAAGTCAAAAACAGAACTAACAGAAGTAGTGCTCAATAGAAAGGGTAGCTTCTTTTGTTTGGCTAGATGATACACATAACAAACAGAAGTTTTGGGTATTTGAATCCGATTACAAGACTTATATAACACATCAGTTCTATTATTGGAAAGATGGCCCAGTCTATAGTGCCATAGCATATCTTCTTCAATTTTGTCTGATATAGGAACTTGTGTGTGTGAACTTAATGCAGTATGACTGGTACAGACTAATGTGAGTACATACAAGCCCTTGTCCTTTTCAGCTGATCCAATCATCTTCCCATTGGACTTGTCTTGCATCATACACTTGTTAGAAACAAAAACAACAGAAATATTTGAACCAGAGGTAAGTCTGTTGATAGAGATCAAGTTGTATTTGAAACCAGGCACACAAAGCACATGTGACATAGTTAAATGCTCATTGAATTTTATTTGCCCTATTTAAGTTATGGGAATATTGTGACCATTATGCAATGTGACTGTGGCTCTATTAACAATCTTCTTAGTAAAGAATAAACTATCATCATATACAATATGGTCTGTGGCACCTGAATCCACAATCCAATAATTATTAGACAGACCTTAAACCTCAGTAGGGTCTGGTTTGAAGTTTGTGGTGAATGCAGTCACTTGGTTCACAGCAGGGTGACTAGTGTCAACTTTCTGGACCTCTATCATCTTCATCAACTGATACATCTGATCATGTAACTGACTGATTTGATTTGTTGAATTGAATTTGAGACTAAATCTGGAACAAAGTCTTGACCATCTTCTTGACTAACCATATTAACTCTTGCTTTTGGTTTCCAACCTGGTGGGAAACCATGCTTTTTTAGCATTCGTCAACAGTATGACCATTATAACCACAGAAAGAACACTGTACTTTCTTGTTGTTTGTGTTGGACCTATTGTTTCCTTGATTTCCAGACTGATTTTGATGTCTTACCTGAGTAAAAGACGATTGATAACCTGTCTTATTTTGTCCTTGAACTTGATTAACAAAGGCTATGGAATCTGATCCTTGTGGATGCCGTAAAGCATATTCTGCTTGCCTCTCAAATTTTAATAGCCATGGAAAATGCTTGCTTCAAACTAGGCAAAGGAGTTAGCAAATAAACTTGTGATCTAACAGGTGAAAAACTTGTTGGAAGTAGCGCCCGAAAGACAATTTATGTAATTGTTTTTATAATTAATAAATGACATATTTTATTTCATCTTATTATTTGCTTTGTGCTTATATTTAATACACTGCTGAAAACCCCAAGTCATATCATATGTAGCCATATAACTTAGTGTGTGACACACATGAGGATTAAGTTTATGGTGATACACTTGAACTATTAGTCTGTGGTGAAATTATTCAAAGTATGGGGTCTATTGATTAAACCACCATTAATGCGCCCAGAACACTTTATTGTGTGACCGTCTTATCCAAACCGTCAACATTGGTTGTCTAAGTGGGGCATTTATATATGAAGTAGTCATATAGGACTGGACCGATTTAATCCATATTTCTCATATAATTCCGTGATTGAGAAGTCTCATTAAATCACAAGATGATCATATATGGATTAACCTTAATCCTGAAGTGATTACATACTCCTACTAGTTTCAAGATAGGATTTGATGTGTTTGTTAAGGACCGCTAAGAGGCACGGTCCGAATCACTTTCACGTTGGCACTATTCTGGAATGAGTGAGAAGCGTGGAATCCATTCCTTCCTGCGGGAAGTAGAAAGACAATCCCCTTGTTTGTTAATCCTAGAAACTGATCGATCCGCGGAGTTCGTATTGGTTATGAACTAATTGATCACTAGTGGGTTAATGGTAAAAAAGGATAAAGATGTATTGAAGAAGGTTTGCGGAAATATTCCCGCTTCATTACGGATAGTCTATGGAGGGTTAGTTTATATGTAATGATTATATCAATGGACACTTATAGACTCGACTCGACGTTTTGAGAATAAGTTATATCTATAATCGATAGAGTTCAGTTTCGGATTTATGGTGGCGTAATTCCGGAATTAATAAGTTGAGTAGAAATATTATGTTCGATGAATATTTTATTTAATTTATTGTAGCTACTGGTTATAGGTCCATGGTCCCCGGGTTGGCTCCTAACACGCGAGTGTTTTCTCGTTTTATAGAACCTCGAAAATAAATTAAATAGTTAGTATTTAATGAATATGCAATATTATTTATTTTGGTAAATAATATGTAAAATAGAAATGACATTTTCTATTAAAATAATGTTGAAAGTGGCGCCCCATGTGATAAAATTAGGACAATAAATTTCCCTAGATTATGTCACGTGTGTAATTAATTAATTATCTATTGGTATGATAATTAATGGAAAAGAGATACAGAGATTGATTTTTTGGGAATTATTTCTTATCTTTTGGCAAATGTCTTTTCCTTGTGGGAATAGGTAATTGTGGTGTGAAAATGATAACTCTCTCTTGACTTGTTATTTTCCTATATAAAGAGAGTTCCTCCCAACACAATAAATCACCACAAATTTCGCCACTTATCAAATAAAAGAAGAGAAAAATTAGTTTCTCGTTATAGTCATTAAGAGAAGAAAAACCTAGGGTTTTTTTTTGGAGCATATTCGAGGAGGTTCTAAAGTGAGGATCGACGTCTACCAGTCGTCGATTGGAGATACAATCCGGAAGATCACGGCTTCTCCCTTTGGACGATTGCCTATTTCTCTCCGGTTGGGGTAAATCTACTAACCTTCTTGTAGATTAATTTATTATGCGAATCATATCATGGTAAAATCGTAAACGAATCTAATTCGTAGCTTCCGCTGTGCATGATAGAGCGTCTCGATCGGTGCTGAGAATCAGATCTGACGATCCAATTATGGATCGGATCTGGATTCAGGTTTCTGTATATCCAACAAAACTATCATTGAGTCCTTTCATGAATTTGATAACATGATCGGCTTCTATGAAGTCAATCATATTGGCACTGATATAACAAGCACAAGGATGTCCACAACCACAATGAGGAACATGCTTCAATATTTCTATTTCATCCCATTTTGCCTTCAATTTTGTAAAGTAAGAAGTAACAGACATGGAACCTTGTTTAATCAGATTAACCTCTTCAACCAAATCTGACACCCTGAAATAGTCTACATTTGAGAATCTATCTTCCAATTCTAACCACATATCCTTTGCAGACTTGATCCACATGACATTCTGTGCTATGTCGAGGAATTACAGATTTGATTATCCAAGTAAGAACCGTAGCGTTACACTAACTCCAGATTCTATACAGCTCATCATTCATATCAGGTTTCTTGATCGTATCATCAATAAAACCTAACTTATTTTTAGTTTCAAGCATCATGGTCATTGAACGAGCCCAAGAATGATAGTTTCGAGCGTCAAGAGGAGGAGATACTAAAGGAATGGAGGAATTTTCGTTAGGATGTAAGTAAAATTGACTAGAGGTACTAACCACAAGACCTGTGCCTTCAAGTGTAGTAGCATTATTTGCTTGATTTGCCGTGACTGAAAGCTCCAAGAAAACGAACCAGAACTCTGCATAAACAGGTAACAACAAAAACTAGTAACAGAACACTCTGAAGGATCTGAATCAACAAGAAAGCAGCAACAAGAACAAATGTGATACTCTCAAGATCACGCTTTAACGCAGCTTTTGATTATCGCTCTAATACCATGAAGAAGTTCTAAAACCATCGAGTTATGAACTTCAAGAAAAGATGAAGAACTACAAAACTGAAAACAAAAAGAAACTGTAACTTGAACAAGCGGAAGAAAACATAATTCTCATTAATGATCTCAACGATTGAAATTTACAATGAGTTAGCTAGATGTCTATATAGCCTAACTCTCTTCCTAGTTTCTACTAAAAAAACGGTTACAACAGAAGGGGACGGTTATAACTGCCATATGTTGCACTCATTAGCAGTCTGCTGATGCTACATTCATCAGCAGACAATATCAGCAGCAGCAGTTTTTGTAAAAGGTCGATTTCTTTTAGAAATAAGAATATATTTCTTTGCAAATCGGGTAAGCGGGATATAATTCTCGAGTTACTTTATTTATGAAGCTCACGAGGAGGGACGGTAGGAGCTTTTGAGATAGGGCTCCACTTTTTCTTTTCTTTTTTTCTTTTTTTTAAAAAAAAATCATATTTGGTCATGTATAATGGCAAAATAAACCGTAAATTATCGATCTGGAAATGAAAAAAAAGAAAAATCTATGATTATAATATTTTATGACGGTTCATAAAGATTGGTTGTATTTTCACCAGTTCTCTAACATTGTAACGCCCTGAACTTGGATTTAGTTGCACTAAATGATCCAAAATAAATCTAGTAACTATTTAGATTAATCATTTTTTCTTGGTTTAAAATGATTAAACCAACTTACCAATTATACTTTTATCGCAACCTTATATGGGTAATTTTTTCACATTTTTCCAATGTGGAATATTACTGATTCCCCATTTAAAATATTAGAGACATTTAATCAGGATCATACCATAAGATTCTCATATTGATCTCAGCCGTCTTTCATGGCACACATGGCACTTAATCCAATGATTCTATATAAAGGTGGCACTCGCGGACATTCACTGCACACACGGTACTTAGTTCCGTATATGGTTGGTTGTTTTGATATCACATCGAACACCTAAAAACTTGGCAAAAAAAAAATCATAAAAAAATTGTATGTAGGTTTAACTTGGCAAGTGTGACCAGGTTTCGAGCCTTGTTATGTGTAGGTTTATAAAAAAGAAAAATTATTAGTCTCTCCATTATCATTTATGTAATGTAGTTATCAAAACTACTGAACGTAGACAATGCATAAATGTAGGGGCTAAGCTTCCTAAAAAATATATGTATCCGAACAAATCTAACAAATTACACTAAAAATATATATTTTAAATATCCGATTCAATCTAACAAATTATGATCGTGTTTGATTTATCCAATTATCTTATATTTTTTAAGTCTTACTAAAGATAACCTCAAGAAGACGGCATTTTCAGACGGGACGGGGTATAATGTCGTGAGGATATTTTAAATAAAATAACACGTCCTCAATAAATTTTCTCACTCGGTTGTGCTAAAAAAACCCGTCCTGAATTTTTTTTTTTATTTTTAATTTTTAGAATGGTAGGACATTTTAATAAATAATTCCTAATTACGATTTTAGATCGAACTGTTTATAACAAAGCAATAACAAAGCCCTTTGCCCTCATCATTTCTGTGACGCCAAAATCAACAATTTCGTCTACCCCATCATCAAAATCAACATCGGTTTCGTAATCTGAATCAGAACCCACTTCGTAGAGCTCAAATTTCTAATTAACATCATCGTTTTCGGCCTGGAATTCGTATCCATTTCCAGCATTTTTATGGCCGTTTGAACAGGAGGACTCAGATACTTTGACTTCCCTGATGGAAGATCATTTAAAAATCATCTCTAGGAGGCAAGATTTATTCATTATAACAGTTTTACCTTAACTTTATGATTCTTTGGTTTACAGAAGATGCCTATAAAAGCACAGAGATCCTAAATTGTAAAGCTGCCAAAGGGTGGTGGACAATCACCTAACAAAGCCAAAATGGACAACCTTTTAAAAAATAAAATATATATATATATATATATATATATATATATATATGTATATATTCGGGACGGGTGGTCACGGCATCTACTCCCCACTCCTACATGAGATGTCGTCTCTTCCCTTGCACGAAGCTAAATGTCACTTTGTTTTGTGTTTATCTTATATATTATTAATTGATTTATATCCATATATAATGTACTACACACACACACACACACACTATATATATATATATATATATATATATATATATATATATAATAATGTTCCTTAAAACATTAATGACAAACATATATGAGTAAAGGTCCACATGAATTGAGCATGTGACTAAGTCCTAGATGTTCGATTCGATCTAACCAGTTGGATTAAGCCTCGTTCACATATAGCAACCTTATTTGAACTAGAAGATTTTTTTTGTTAAACGAAATTACCAAATAAATAGTGGATATAATCCTCGCATATAGCTGGTGGGACTCGAACCAAGACATCTTTGTCTTCAGCCTTAGCACTACGTACCACGGTATGTTTCATTGCCGAACTAGAAATCTAACCGACTGTTTTGGTGTTTATGATTTAAACTTTTTGAAAGTTATTGGAACCAAACCAAATATTTGATTCGAAGCCAATTGTATTGAGTTTGATTTGATTCATCTTGGTATATATTCTTAGGTTTGCTTTGATTCGATTCGTTAATTTACATTATAAGGAGTAAAACATGGATTTGCTTAGAGATGAATTAATTCTGATTTATTTACATTTAGTAAATAAATTTGCTTTAAATGATATTTTCATTGTATTAAATATCATGCATGTCGACTAAATTTATTTTTTATTGTAAAGAACAAAAAAACCATTTGGTCATTGTTTCAACAAATTAATGATGTAAGGAAAAGACTGACTTCTTGAATTAGCGTCATACGAACTTATATCAATTGCTAGTCAAAAACCCACACGTATATACCTCCGTCCCAAAATATAAATTCGTTTAGCATTTATTAAAAAACTTGGTTAAATTAGTTATATGTCATTAATTTTGATGCAAAAAGTCGAAAATAACCTTTGAGTATTATTAATACAAAATAGTGAAAGTGGATAAGTATATAATAAATGAAGGAGAAAAGAGAAAAATATAATAAATGATTCGTTGGTTTTGTAAATAGGCTTATGTTATGGACAAATCAAAAAAAAAATAAATAAAATATATATATATATATATATATATATATATATATATATATATATATATATATATATATATATATATATATATATATATATTAACATTAAAATTAAATTGCAACAGAAACAATCTCAAAAAAAATTACAAACAAGACTTCAGTATATACAAGATATCAAACCATTATAAAGTATAGTAAACGGTATTAATAACCAAACTACTAATTATTTATATATCAAAATTTATGTATGAATACATTTTCCTCGTATAATTCCTGCATATATATACCACCTAATTTTTCTGTAAAATTGTAACATACAGTACAGAATATTTATATATCAGTGAATACCATGTGTATAAACAAAAACAATTGTTTTCACCCACATAACACCGATCAAAATAGACAGTCTTTCATGTTAGAATTTCACGGTTTTGAACACATATTTCTACCTCTTAGGATGAGGAGTGATCTTTATAACAAGGCCAGGAAAAACATCATCAGGATCATGAATATGTGGATTTTCTTCAACAATAAAAGGGTCACCACACTTATCACTAATTGTATGCAAAGTTTCGCCTTCTCCGACGACGTATATCTCGTCGCACGGCGGCTGGTTGCTGCCGGAGTACTGGGTTCCTTGAATTGATTCATAAGGTTGAGTATCTTGATATCGAATCGAGCTGACGAGGAGGAGGGTTAAGATCATAGCTGCACATAACCATGAAGCTGCGTCAGCTATTACCAGGGATGACGTCATCATGGAGGTGGAAATTGAAGAAGACGAAGAAGGAAGAAGGTTTCTTCATAGTATGATATGGGAGAAGAAAAGCTAGGATGGGTTTTTTTTTTTTAAGGGAAAAAAATTGATGGATTTTGGGGCATTTAATTGTATGTGATTGTGGGTATTGGTATTGTGTTGAATTTGTGTTTATATATATAGAAGTTTGGGATAAGCGGTTGATTCAAAAGTCGTTGTAATAATATAAAAAAAAAAAAACAAACGACTGACTTTTTGTTTTCGATTTTTTTTTTTTACAGTAAAGTTGTTGTAACATGATTATATTAAGTGACATCTTATAATTATGCATTTTTATATCGGTTTCACCACTAACGTTACTATGTAAAAGATAATAGAAATATACGGTAATAAATAATATCATTTAGTATATGTTAGAATTGTTATACCGTAAAATTTCTATACTTTTTATGGGTCCAACATTGTTTAATTAGGTGGTTAAGGTATGTTGGATTAAATTATGCCACTTGTTATTGCAACATGGTTGATTATTTTCGAGACACTAAACAAATATTTAACTTCTGGAAAGTTGAATGTAAACTCAACATTCGACTTTGTAAATGACAAATTATTTTGAACTCTACGAAGTCTAACATTTATTGAAATGTAGTATCACGATGGATTTATTATAGTGATAGTAATTAACAACGCCTTTAAATAATTTAACGACAGTGTTAATGTGTGATTGTGTCATTACAATGGCGGATCTACCTTATTGTTGGGGGGGTGACGTGGCTCCTGAAATCCAAGTTTTTTTTGTGTTAAAGTATAAATGTATAAATACCACCAGTGCTTCTTGTGATCTAGTCGATTGATTATCATCACCCCGCCGAATCAATTTCCATGACCCGTTAATGGTTACTGATATATTACATTTTATACTATTAGTTGGTGAAGTTCATATCAACCATCGTGTTATCAATGTTGTAAAATATATTGTGCAAATTGTTATGTTACGATAATGGTTTCCTTATTTAAGGTCATACTCCGTTTAATTAGTGAGCATAAAGTAGAGGTTCATCTTAAGATCTTCAGCTTTGATTATGTCTGTAAAATGACAACACCAATGACGGAGTCAAGAATTTAGCTTTGGGTGAGGTAGTGGACTCTATCTATATATGGTTAAGTGAACTGTATTAAAACAACTAATTGTGTTGAACTGGATTATATAAGTTCTTTCAGTGTCCTTAAAATAACAACCGGCTGGGCTTAGCCGCCCTAAGCCCCTTGCTTGCCTACGTCCTTGGACCACACGCCTAATGACCTGAATATGTGTTTTCGGGCTGGTTCTCTTATGCTCAGGTCAATGAAATGGAGTGAAATATGTATGAGAAATGCTTGTAAGGTTATTTTAATCATAGATCGTACGTGATTATATATTGTAAAACCGAAGGATTAATATATACAGATTAAAAAAGTGCATATATTGCGCGCGCCCATGATTAATTGCCAAGTCGGAGCTGAGAATTTGAAGACTTTGTTTCAACATCAAAACCTAATTATGAGGTGACGTAAAACCATATTTAATATGATGGTGAAACAATACGAAATCAATAATGTCACACAAATATAACAAACTTTAATAAGTCTTCTCACATTGACCTGAATGAATTGGCAAAACACGGGTTTATATCTATGATACTAAGATGAAAATATAGGATTTATAAGGTATATGAGGAGGAGTCACAAGCAACCTCAAAACTTCGGTTATTAAATGAGGAAAATTCATCTTTTAAATACTTAATGTGAAACAAATAACATTCTGACTAGTTACAACCAAGGACGGACCCAAGACATGACTCTGCCCACACGATTTTCATTTTTGGTACGTTATATAATATAGTCCAACACAGTTAGCTGTGTTAATCCGGAACAAACCGATCATACAAATATAGTCTATTACTCCATCCGACCACCCATTTCTGATTTTGTCACTTGTTACAACCGTTATGCATTTTCGATGTAAACTATATATGAATCATCGATGATGATCAATTGAATTGAAATGATAATAAATAGTTATGTTATTTGAAATGAAAATTAACGAGGTTGATTTTGTCAACGTTTTTCTATGAATAATATTATGGTCTCTTCCAAAATATTGTTGATTTAGTCCGTTTAGAATTCTGTTATTGACTACGAATGACTATTCAATGTGGTCATAGGCGGCCACTCAACCGTCTATTTCTCTGGACGTAGAGAATTTAATCTATAATTAAGTCATAATATGTGTCACACCTTATTTTTATCCTTGAATTTTATATAACGTAAGATTAATTAATTAATATTATCCGTCAAGATCAATTATATCGTGTTTCGACTTATTGATGTATAACTATAACATTCTTTATAATGATAATTGTATGTTTTATTATTAATGCAAGTCATGTACGTACGTGGCAATGGAATGCAGTCATGGAACATTTTTTTTTATTTTTAAATTGTTAGAACGCTAGAAAGCAGACGTAGAACATTATGATAAAATGTATATAGGTGGCATTTGTAACCGACTTCATCTGCTTCCGATGGCTGCATGTCTCTTTCTTGAGAAAAAAAAGCATTAGAATATTTAAATAAATTCATCTAAAAAAAAAAAGAATATTTAAATAAATTAAATAAACTTACAATTTAATCATAAACAAGTTGACACGTGGTTTATGACGTGGATAAAACCTATCTCTTTTGATATCATCATTATCTTAGCAAAATGCTCCATGGAAGCCTTAAGATGTTTCCATATTTAATGGATGAATCAAGATAGTCATATGTCCGTCCCACAAAATGACCTAATATTAAAGGTTTTGAATGCTTTAAAAGGTAGCAACCGGACCTTATGCCTAGTATATATTAAAGTGCTTGAGTATTTTAAAAGATAACTGAACCTTAAGCTAGAGCATATGGTGGCTCAATCCCCGTAAAATGAGATTTTTTTTTCAATTTTTTATAATAATAGCAAACTCGAACATGAGTCAAAGCCACATAGGTTACCTCTTTAATATCTTCACTCATCATGTGACAGGGGGAGTAGGGACCCTCATTGTTAGGGATTACCGGCCATAAGATAATCATATGTCCTCTAATCCAACCAAATAACACTAGCTACTTTTACCATTGTCACTACTAGAATTATCTATTTCGTTTTTAGCCCTTTCAAACGAATACGTGGTCTTACAAAATAAAATTGAGCTTGTTTCAAAACATAGCAAAAGTTGTAATAGGATGATTCACATCTGTTAATATATCAACCACCTGGTCAACATATGGAATATATGAAACGAACACTTAGTCCCTTGTTCAGAACCAAATTCCGTATGTAGTGCACAACTACTTCAATATGCTTATTCCTTGCGAAGTAGACCATATTTTAAGCTAAGAATGTTGCACATGCAGAGGCGGCGGCACTAAAGAAGGTTTGGGTCAACTGACCCAAAACCAAAAAAAAAAAACTCTCTATATTTTTTTATCATATTTTAAACTTTTTATCATTTATATGTATTAACTGACCCGTTAATTGTTTAAAATATTGACCCGTATCTATACATGGATTTTTAAAGTTAATGTATTAAAAACTTATAATAAAATGTGTTATTCTCGATTCTTGACCTGTATTATAAAAATCCTGCGGCCGTCCCTATACAAATTTTGTTGTCACACCACAAGGAGGATTTGTGCTTATGAGAACTATGGATAATATCACCAGCAAAAGTGTTAGTGAGTGAATATTCGGAGACACCTTTTTTATATCTGACGATCGACAATCCTGATTAAATTTGAATTTAATTAATTTCATCAGGATTATCCATTTATTATCTTCTGACTTCAATTTTGACAAGTGTACGTTGGTTCATTTTCTTCTTAATATGTCAAACTTTAAATTGTTTCTCACTTGATAGGATTCAAGGTCCGAATATACAAATAAAAATCGATTCTCAAATCATTTTCAAAACCAAAATCAAATATGACAATTACTAGACAAATCTTACCGTGAGGAGCAATTTTGCGGTGCTATTGTTAACTCTTTCATAAAACAGAAAGAGAAAAAAAAAAACTAAAAATGGATTTTATTTTCTTTTTCATTTACATTATTAGAGGAGGGACACAAAATCTAAAGAAAATTGGAAATATTCATCTTAATTAATTAACAACAATTACAGCATAATACTTAATACTCTTTGGTAACCTTTTACTCAAGAAATAGAACTAGACTAGATTGATTACACTTGGCACAGTCACAGCCTTACAAGTGTACCAATCACATTATATTCCAACAGCCCCCCCCCCCCCCCCCCTCAAACTTGATGGTTTAGGAACAACATTAAGTTTGTGTCTGAAATTCTGAAATGCAGCAGTGGACAGAGGTTTAGTTAAAGCATCAGCTATCTGATCAGAACTGGGAATGTACTGAACTTTCAATTTTTTCTCTAAGACTTGATTTCTGACATAGTGCACATCTATTTCAATGTGTTTGGTTCTGGCATGGTATACAGGATTGAGAGCAAGATCAGCTGCACTTGTGTTGTCACACCAAGCAGTTGGAGTTTTGGGCAGACTAACTCCTATCTCTTTCAGCAGGTTTTGAATCCAATGCATTTCAGCAGCCAAATTTGCCAGAGATCTATATTCTGACTCACAGCTAGATCTGGAGACAACATGTTGCTTCTTTGAGCTCCAAGATATCAAGCTTTCTCCAAGGTAAACACAGTATCCTGCAACTGATTTCCTGTCATAGGAGCTTACTGCCCAATCAGCATCTGAAAAACCAACTAAGTTGAGGGTAGGACTAGGTTTTATGTGCAAAGCAAAATGAATTGTCCCCATCACATACCTCAACAGCCTTTTAAGAAATTGCCAGTGAACATCAGAAGGCTACTGCATGAATTGACTAAGATAATTGACAGCAAAGGTAAGATCAGGTCTAGTAAGTGTGAGATATTGCAGACCCCCAATTGCTGACATGTACAAGTATGGTTCTGTTATTGGTGTGCCATTAGTGGGCTCTAGCTGTTTTCCAGTTATCATGGGTGTGGAGCAATCCTTCATATTTCCAAAATTGAGCATTTCCAATAATTGTAAGGCATAGTAGCTTTGGGATAAGAACAGACCTGTTGCATTTCTGGACACTTTCATTCCCAAGAAGTGTGACACTGGCCCCAAATCTTTTAAGGCAAACCTGGAATTCAGAAGACTAATAAACTTTTTGATAACAGCTGGAGCGGTACCTGTCCCTAATATGTCGTCCACATACACCAGAACCAGAATAAAAACCAGATTTTCTGAAAATGAATAAAGAAGTATCAGCAACTGTTTGCTGGAATCCCCATTGCAACATTTGACCTCTTAAAACTTCAAACCAAGCTCTTGGAGCCTGCTTGAGACCATATAGAGCTTTATTAAGTTTGCATACATACTTGGGAAACTTGAGATCTATAAACCCTTCAGGTTGAGGCATGTACACAGTTTCACTCAGAGGTCCATTTAGGAAAGAATTGTTTATGTCAACTTGGTTGATTTGCCAGTTGAAATGAACAACCAGAGTGAGAACAATCCTGATGGTGGTGGATCTGGCAACAGGGCTGAATGTCTCAGTCAAATCTATACCATACTTTTGACTGAACCCCTTTGCAACCAACCTGGCCTTGTAATTAAGTATTGACCCATCTGGTTTTGTTTTGAGCTTATAGACCCATCTATTACCAACTACATTCTGATCAGCAGATGGTGGAACTAAGGTCCAGGTGTTGTTAGCCTTCAAAGCCTGAATTTCTTCTTCCATTGCCCCATTCCACTCAGAACTGGACAGAGCCTCTGAAGCACTTACAGGTTCCATAGGGTAATGATGAGAGACTGTAGCAGAGTAAACAAAGGATTTAGGTTTGAAAATGCCACTCTTGGACCTAGTTTGCATTGGATGAGAGGACACAGTGGAAACAGGCACATGTGCCTGATCGGCCTTTTCTAAGTGTCCAATCTCACCGGCAGTGTACCGGGTCAACTGTAGCCTAGAATTGGTGAGTCAAGGTCGTATCCCACAGGGAATCTGGTAGAGTACCAAAGTCGGTCTCGTTCCTAGTTTAGGTCAACACAACTACTAGAGACGGTGATTTGTCATATCACCGGTTCTAACACTAAATATACACAAAATAAAAGAGATAGCCGAGCTATGATTCAATCGACTACTACCGAGCCCTAACTCGTAACCGGAAGTGATTTCAATATACTCTAATGTTCTTGGCATTGTTAAAGGATGTCGTCTCCTATTTCCGAAACTAAGCGCCAATTTCAACAACCTAGTTTCCTATGTCGAATTCAACAGTCCGCTGACCGGATTTAACTGACCCGACACGGTCTACGCTCTATGAGACGCTCGTTAACAACGATATAAACCTCACACACGAAACCGAATCTGAACAACTCAGTCGGTTTTACACGGTGATCCTAGAACCCCTTTTCCCGTACCCTCTCGTAAAATACATATGTAAAGACGATACGTGTGACACGATTATCAAGTCGCGAGTTGTTAAGGGTGAAAATATATGAATTATAAGGATAAATTTTACGATGTTTTTCCCTCTATATTGTATAATTTGCATAATAATTGGTCTTTATATTAAAATATTGAGCAAACGATATTTTTGACGGCTTAATCGCAATATCGATATATTTATGTGATTTCATGGTTAAAATATGATTATTTGAATATTATTACAGTTTGCGATGTTTTCCATGTGTTATAGGTATGTTTATTGTGCTCAAATGATGATCAAAAGAGATAAATTTCGAGCTATAAAGATTTAAGGAAGAGATAATGATCGAGTGGAGAGAAGAAAAAGAGATAAACATGCAAAAATCGCATTCAAGTCATGTTGAACGAACGTCCATGCTCCGTCCAGACCAAACGAGCGTCTGAAGTCTCGAACGAGCGTCCAAGGTGCTAAGAGTGATTCAGAGAGTTTGAACTGAGGCCAAACGAGCGTCTGAGGAGAGTTCGAGGAAGCGAACGAGCGTCCACCAGAACGAACGCTCGTCCGTCCGCCGACTCGACCCGAAACCGACTTAATCCTCTATAAATACCGCCTATTTACGCACACGAGAACAACAATCCGACATTATTCGAACCCTAAACCCTAGGGGCGGCTTGGCTGCGTTTTTCCTTCGCTTTTTTCTCTAGTTTTATGCACTTAAACTTCTAGATTAGATTAGATAATTTCATGTACTTTTATTCATCAATTCGAGTTGTCAAGAAGATGCTAAGAGGCTAAATCCTCTTGAACAAGCGTTGTGAAGCCGTCCAATTCAACGAGTTTATTTCTCGTTCGTGATTGTTTTGTGAGTTCTACTTCAAGCTCGTTTCTTTTATCATGTTTTGTATGTTTTATTGCATGTTTAATCGAAAGATGCTTGCTTTGATGATTGTTTATATGATGAGAGTCGTGTCAACCTTAGATCACCGTGATAAAAGATTGGATCTTTGATCTAAATAAAACGAAAGTTATTAGATTGATTTTCTAGATTAGAAATCGAAAGATTTCACGCCTAGGTTAGAAAGACGTAATCTTTAACATCGAAAGATAAAAGATTAGAAAACGAACTTGTCTACGAGAGTAGGAGTTTATGCCTTCGATTAGGTGAATCACAACTTGAGTAGAGATCACGAAGTAATCCGAATTAGAATTGAATGTTGATAGGATAGGTGGATCAATTGCTTGTTCGTTCGTTATAACTTGATTTAATCCCTTGAATTTGAATTGTTTAGCTTAGTTAGATTTATTGCATAATTAGATTTAGATTTAGTTTAGTTAGTTGGTTCGCAACCATGTGTTCCCCGCTTTAGAACTTGTTCTTCCGTCCAACTTTACATTCTTGTTAGTTTATTTTCTGTTTCTTTTTAGTTTAATAATCGTGACATAGTTAGATAAATAAAAACTAGGAATCACAACTGCCAGTTCCCCGTAAGATTGACCCGGCATAGCCTCTATACTACGATCCTTGCACTTGAGGTTAACCGGTTTTATTACTTGTTTGTTTCGTTAGATAAAACCCGAGACAAGTTTTTGGCGCCGTTGCCGGGGAACCGGACGGTTGCCTAGTTTTTGTTTTTCGTTTTTCTGTTTTCTGTGTTTTAATCCCTGTTTAGTTTTTAGTTAGTTCTTTTTTTTTAGGTTTTAAGGTTCAGATTAGTAGGGTTTAAGAGTTAGGGTTTAAGTTTTTCAACTTTTCTGTTCTTTTCTTGTTCGTCCCGCATCTCAGATGAGCGTCCAAACTACTGAACGCCCGTCCGCTAAAAAATTTTCAAACCTGTATCAAATTTTCATCTTAGACGAGCGTCCATAGATTCTGGACGTCCGTCCAAGATTTCTGAAGACCAGACGAGCGTTTGGACCTCCAAACGCCCGTCCAGTCCCAATTCTGGGTGGACGCCCGTCCAAATAATTGGACGCCCGTCTGACCCCCCTTTTTTTTCAAATAATCTTGTTTTTAACTTTCTTTTAGGTTTTTAATTTCGTAGTTTTTAGGTTTTGTTCAATTGAGTTGGGTTTCGGTTTATGCAAACTCGAAGTCAGAAAGGGCCATTACTCTTTTCACCTGACCTCGAGCGGACCATAGTCCGACCCAATAGGCGGAAACTTCGTTTTACCGATCCTTCGGACGAAGGAAGTCCAGCCGATCAAGAAATTGAACGGAAGTTGATAGAAGAGATCGAAGAAATAGTAATAATGGCGGCGAGAGGATCGACGTACGATGGCGACTACGCCATGCAGTGCGATCCTTGTCAACCCGGCTATAGTCTTGCCCGCCATTACAGCTCACACATTCGAACTCAAGCCCGGACTCATCCGGATGATGCGGCATGCATCAATTTTTCATGGCTACCAATCGAAAATCCACATACCCACTTACATGCGTTCTTAGAGATATGCGGTACCACCCGCATCCAAGGAGTGAGTGAGGATGCGATCAAGCTTAAATCGTTTCCTTTCTCTCGAAAGGAGAGGCTAGGGAGTGGTATCACTCTCTCCCTTCGAATCCATCACTACCTGGGCCGGATTTGAAAAAGAATTTCTAAGTCAATATTTTCCTCCTTCAAAGACAGCCCAGTGTCTGAATGAGATCTTTACCTTCTACCAGAAGGAGAATGAATCATTCTTCGAATGTTGGAAGAGGTTTAAATCTCTTTTAAGAAAATGTCCCCACCATGGTTTGCCTAAGGAAAGGCAAGTAAACACTTTCTTCAGTGGACTGACCGAGCTTACTAATGGCATGGTCAACAGCTCTTCTGGTGGGGCTTTCCTCAAAAAGACACCTGATGAAGGATGGGCACTGTTTGAAGACATTGCCAAATACAACTATGCCCCATCCTATCAGGCCATCCAAGCCCCTCCTCCTCCCAAGGTGGAGGAAGTCAATGTTCAAAGTCGATAGCCATGCTTTGCAAAAGCGGATGGCAAGTCCTCCGCTTTCAAACCCGATTAATCGGACTCCTTCGTTTCCGCGAGAACCCTCGGGTTCGTATTGCGAAAATTGCTTTGTCGGACGGCCACATGTTTGGCCAATGTCAATTTCGGTCCCCTCTCGCTCATCAAGTCAATGCTGTTCATAACAATGGACAGAGTAACCCAGTCACATGCCAAGTATGTGATGATCCGGGGCACACTGCTCGCTTCTGTCCCATGATTGGGCAAAGTGCTGAAAATAATGCTTTCTCTGGCCAGTCCAATCAGAGATTTAATAATCAATACTCTGGCCAGAGTAATTTTCAAAACCAGGGTTTTCATCAGAATCCAAATTTTAACCCCAATTCGAATTTTCAAAATCAGAGCTTTAATCGAAACCCCGGGTTCAATCGAACCGAATTCCAATTTTTCGAATCCACAAAAAGGTTCAATCGAATTGGCCCGCCAATTCTAATCCTCGGTTTCAAACTCGGCCTAGCCGACCATCTCCCCGAACTTCCAAAACTCTCAAGGCCCCTCCCACTCAAATGATATAACGACCGAATGGAATTCATTTCGGGAGGAGCAAATCGAGACGATGAAAAGTCTTGAGAGGCAAATCGGGCACGGGGCCGAGCGGTTAGCTTCCGGACCGTCGGGCGGCTCCCGACTTTACGGAAAAGAATCCAAAAGGCGGTCGGGTTGCTCGGGCCGATATAAGCAACAACCAATGCACCGACCCTCGTGCCAACAATGCAATACGGTAAAGAGGAGGCCGGTGCGATGAATTTAAGAAGTGGCACTCGGTGAGTGGTCCCCCGGCTTCCAGGGAAACCACTAGCCCCTCCCCGCCAATTATGGTGCGGGGAGGGAAGTTGAGCACCCATTATCCCCCGTCCCGCAAGAGCATACTCGGGTGGCGATCCCCCGAGAAATGAAAGAGTTGAAACACCTCAGGTGGCTGAACCCCTGAGAAAAGAAGATTCGGTTGAGAGTCAGGTGGCTGATCCCCTGACCAGTAAGACGTCTGAAAAAGTGGTGAGGTGGAAAGATCTGGAAGACAAGGCCGTAAGTGCATCCTCAAAGAAAGTATTTTCCGAGAGTGACCTTAAAAAGCTTCCATTTCCACCTAGAAAAAGCAACATTCCCTTGCATGAAGATAAGAAGTACGGAAAGGTGCTGAATTTGCTGAAAAATACTCAGGTTAATCTTCCACTCTCAGAAGTTTTGGTTGAAATGCCTAAGTATACCAAGTTTATCAAGGATGTTGTTTCTTCTAAAAAGAAGTTAGCAGACATGGATCAAGCAATTGGTGAGGACTGCTCAATGGTCAATTATCAAGACTTACCAATCAAGAGGGGTGACCCAGGCAAGTTTGTGCTCACATTGCAGATGGGAGGCCTAGTCTTCCCAAATTCTTTATGTGACCTGGGTGCATCCATCAGCTTGATGCCGTTGTCTGTTTGCAATCGCCTTGGTTTACAAGATCTTCTAGAACCCACCACCATGAACCTTCAGTTCGCCGATAGTTCTTCTAAGAAAGCTTCAGGGATCCTGAAAGACGTATTAGTTCAAATTGATAGGTTTACCTTCCCAGTTGACTGGTACGTCTTAGATATGGAGAAAGGTGCGGATGTTCCCCTGATTCTTGGAAGACCTTTCCTATCAACAGCTAGGGCCCTCATCGATTGTGATGGTGGGCAAGTAACTATTCGAGTTAGTGACCAGGAGGTGAGCTATAGTGTCTCTAAATCTATTCAAGTACCCTCTGGTTCTCCAACCGGCTTTTCCATTGAGGAGTCATTCAATGACTTCAATGACTGTATGGACGAGCAAGTCAAGGCCGTGGAAGTGGAATATGAGCGATTGATCGATAATCTGAATAGTCATGGTGTGGTTAGTCTAGATCAGTTCGCAGCTGACTTTGAGGATGAGTTATTAAGAGAAGAAGCTTTGGCAGTGGAGCCACTAAGTAAACTCAGCGATGCTGAGTTGAAAAGTGGAGGGCTTAAATCGAGTTTAGAGGATCCCCCCGCAGATCTAGTTCTGAAGCCGTTGCCTAAACATCTTAAGTATGTGTTCCTACGTGAGGGTGACAAGCTTCCCTTGATCATTTCTGCCAAGCTGTCTCGAATAGAAGAGCTGAAACTGTTAAACGTCTTGCGAAAAAACGAAAAAGCCTTTGGATGGCAGGTGGGAGATATCCGAGGAATATCTCCTGACATCTGCATTCACAAGATCAAGACTAGTGAGGGTGCTAAATGTGTAAGACAGCCCCAAAGGAGGCTTAACCCTCACATGCAAGAAGTAGTCAAGAAGGAGATCATCAAACTTCTAGATATGGGTATCATATACGCCATCGCTGACAGTGAATGGGTATCCCCTACTCAAGTGGTCCCCAAAAAGGGAGGGATTACTATTGAGAAGAATGAGAAAGGAGAAGAGATAGCATTGAGGCTCGTTACAGGCTATAGAGTCTGCATTGACTATAGGAAACTCAATGAGGTCACAATGAAAGATCATTTCCCCCTTCCCTTCATTGACCAGATGCTTGAGCGTCTGGCGGGGCACGCATTCTACTGCTTCCTGGATGGATATTCAGGATATTTCCAGATACCCATCGATCCAATTGACCAAGAAAAGACCACTTTTACCTGCCCTTATGGTACATTCGCTTACAGGCGGATGCCATTTGGTCTCTGTAATGCCCCAGCCACCTTTCAAAGGTGTATGATGGCTATCTTTGACGGGCTAGTCGAAAAGTGTATGGAGATTTTCATGGACGATTTTTCGGTCTTCGGTCAATCCTTCGATGATTGCCTCGCTAATCTTGATCAGGTGTTATCTAGATGTGTGGAAAAGAACTTAGTACTCAATTGGGAGAAATGCCATTTTATGGTAGATGAAGGAATAGTTCTTGGCCACAAAGTGTCCGCCAAAGGTATAGAGGTAGATAGGGCTAAAGTGGAAGCTATCGAAAAGATGAGTTATCCTAAGAGTGTTCGCGAAGTCAGAAGTTTTCTCGGACATGTCGGCTTCTATAGGAGATTCATTCAGGACTTTTCAAAGATCGCCAAGCCCCTGTCTACCTTACTTAAGGAAGACGTTACATTCGCCTTTGATGATAGCTGCAAGCAAGCGTTTGAGGAGCTTAGGAGTCGATTAATCTCCGCTCCAGTTCTTATATCGCCCGACCGGAACCTACCATTCGAGCTTATGTGCGATGCATCCAACTACGAGCTTGGTGCGCTTTTAGGCCAAAGGATCGAAGGAAAATTCTAGCCTATCTATTATGCCGGTCACACACCGAGCCCCGCACAAGTTAACTACACGACCACCGAAAAGGAATTGTTGGCCGTGGTATTCGCCATGGACAAATTCCGTAGTTACTTGTTGGGAGCCGTAGTCACTTGTTTGGACCGACCACGCCGCCTTGCCTTGCGCTATCTCGTGACCAAGAAAGAGGCTAAACCACGTCGCTACGTTGGATACCGACCCTCCAAGAGTTTGATGTCCAAATTAAAGACAAAAAGGGCGGTGAAAACGTAGTGGGCGATCATGTCTCAAGATTGTTGACGAGGAAAAGACAGAACCTGATGATATAGATCTTTACTTTCCTCTAGAAAACATCATGCTTATCGATGGTTGCGCTCCTGATGTTCCATGGTATTCTTCCATTGTAAACTACCTTCATGCCCGTTATCTTGACCCTGAAATGTCTTATCAAGAGAAGAAGAAGTTCTTCTCTGATATGAAATCTTTCGTTTGGGATGAACCTTACCTCTTCAAAATCTGTAAAGATGGTTTGCTAAGGAGGTGTGTTCCTGAATCTGAGCAACGCGATATAATCGAGCAATGCCATAGTGGACCCACAGGTGGTCACTTCGGTCCTTGGAAAACGGTTGCGAAGATCTTCCAGTCCGGTTTCTACTGGCCAACGATCTTTAAGGACACGGAAGCTTTCTGTAAAGCTTGTGATAGGTGCCAAAGAACCGGTACTCTGACAAGGCGGTTTGACATGCCTTTGAAACCCATCTTAGAATGCGAAGTCTTTGATGTATGGGGGATTGACTTTATGGGTCCATTCCCATCTTCTTGTGGTAATAAATACATCTTAGTCTGCGTAGACTATGTATCGAAATGGGTGGAGGCAATAGCCACTCCTCGCAATGATCATAAAACGGTCATGAATTTTCTAAAGAGGAATATCTTTGTGAGGTTTGGATGTCCACGTGCCTTAATTAGTGATGAAGGGACACACTTTTGTAACCGGCCTTTGGAAAAAGTCCTCGAGAAGTATGGTGTTCGTCACAAAACTGGCACACCATATCATCCGATGACTAGTGGTCAGGTTGAGCGAAGCAACCAGAGCTTGAAGAAGATCCTGGAGAAAACAATGAACAGTCATAGAAAAGACTGGAGTCTAAAGTTGGATGATGTACTATGGGCATATCGAACTGCCTATAAGACCCCCATGGGTACATCACCCTACCAGATGGTCTATGGTAAATCGTGCCACTTGCCAGTTGAGTTAGAGCACAGGGCTTATTGGGCTACAAAGTTTCTTAACTTCGATTCCCCAGCCTGTGGCAAACATCGACTGCAGCAGTTGCATGAGTTGGACGAGTTTAGGCTTCAGGATTACGAAAGTGCCAGGATCAGTAAGGAAAAGATGAAACTCCTTCATGACGCAAAGATCAAGAAGAGAGAATTTCAAGTTGGAGAGCAAGTGTTACTATACAATTCCAGGTTACATTTGTTTCCTGGGAAGTTGAGGACACGTTGGTCTGGTCCATTTGAGATTCTCCAAATCACTCCTGGAGGCGTTCTAGAACTGCGCGGTTATGGTGATCAACCGTTTCGAGTTAATGGCCAAAGGTGCAAGCACTATATCGGTGAACCTAAGGATAAGCCTTTGATTGTTAAATTCCTCGATATTCTCGGATGTGGTGTTAAACAAGTCGATGAATTAGACGAGTTGTCACCAGACTTGTTCTCCGAGGATGACGGTAGTCGTAGATGTGAAGAAGTTCTAGCGGGCAGTTGGGATATGGAGGAATATGAAAGGGAGATAAAGCTTAAACGTCATCAGAGGAATTTACAGAGGAAGAAGTTAACCATGGGAAAGGTTAAACGTGTGTGGAAAACTATCAGAGCATTAATCCCATGCGTAAGATGCTGTTTCTGCAGCCACACTACTGATGAGAGCTTACACGAAGTAATGGCTGGCAGAAAAGTGAAATGGCCTGACCCAGGCTGAGCTTAATTGGTGTCGAGCTAACGACGTAAACCAAAAGCGCCACTAGGGGGCATCCTAGATATCCAATCTTGTTTTAGTTTCCCTTAGTTCTTTTTGCTTTCGTATGTTGTTTTAGTTATTTTAGTTAGTTTTACTAAGCTTTTATGTTCTATCTGTCAGTAGTTGCTTTCTAGATATGGATTTTTACGGAGTTCGCCCTGAGGAGTTCCCACTCATTAGTCGGATCCCGCTGATCACAGTAGATGGTGGACCGGGAGGCACTATAGTTCTTCATGTAGATTTTGACATTAGCACGCAGGTTAAGACCATCACGTACGTTATCATAGTTCCACCTTGTTCGGGAGGCAGCGATTTCACGACTGAAGAGTTGCAGGAGGCCATAGGACGTCCTTACACGATCCTTAATGATCCTATGCTGACGGATTTGGCACTGGTACTGCGGGCTGAGCATTTCAGAGGTTCTGAGGTAGCTGGTTATGATTGGTGTTTGCAGGATGAGTACGACTTTCCTCCGGCTATTTACATGCTTCGACGTCTCATTCGCTTAGTGGATTGGGACGAGATCTACGCAGACTAGTGATTTCTTAGTTAGTTTTGTCTTCGTCGAGCCCCGACGTAAAATGAAAGCGCTTAGTAGGAGGCAACCTACTGTTTTAGTTGTGTTTTTTTTAATTTTTCTAGTTATTTTATGTCTTCGTTATTTCATTATTGTACTCGTTTGAATTTTATCAAGTATTAATGAAAACTTTCGATTTTATTTCCTTATGTGTGACAAATGAAATTGTGTGAGTTTCTCTGATGGACGCCCGTTCATTAGAAATGAACGCCCGTCCGTTTCAAAATTCTCAACTCTGTATCGTTTTTACCAAGTCAGACGTTCGTCCAAGAATATGGCCGCCCGTCCAGTTCGTGCATTTTCCAGTGAACGCCCGTCCGTAAGGATGGACGAGCGTCCTCTCAGAGGCTATATATACCTGTTCTTGGCATGAACCCTCATTCTTCTAAAAATTCAAAAGCGAAAACCCGACGCCTCCTCTCGTCTACACCTAAAATCCTTGTTTCTACACCAAATTGGGTGATTTTTGATCCAAAAGAACGCTCTAAACACGTTCTTTTCATTTCTCTACACCATTTCTTTCAACAATCCACAAAATTTCAAGAATCAGAGATTCTTCGGTGCGGCCATTTTGATAAAAAGTCGGATTTTGGGGGCCAATCCTGGTGTTTCTGGGCTTCAAATCAGTTCGATCATCATCTCCTCTCTGTGTTTGGTAAGGTTGGAGCAGCTTTTCTTGTTTTAATTCATGTTTTTGTGAGTTCGATTTTCGAGTCGGCTCATTTTCTTGAATTATCCACTTATTTCTGTTTTCTTTCGTTTTGTTGTCTCCTTCTTCCCTTTCCTTGGTGTGGTGGTGTTTGTGGTGTTGTTGATGATGGTTGTTTGGGTGTTTCTGACTTGAAATCCCGATTTGGGTGTTAAACGGGTACCTTTTGATTTGTTTAGAGGGTTAAGTCCTTGACAATGGTTCGAGAGAAAGTTTGTGGTAAAGAGGTATGGTAAAGGGTTAGCCCGGGAGAAGAGTAAACGTAAACGTCCCGAGTTTGATCCATCCCAATTGGACCTAACGGAGGCGTAGTCCTTAGAGATCAACCCCTAGAACATCTCAACAAGCTAGAACTAATTTACGGGATGATTCTTCCTCCAATTCTGACACTGAGGATGATGATGATGTCCCCCTGAGTAGGATGTCTCGAGGTACCCGTGGTGAGGAGTCGTCTAGAGCCAAGCCATCTAGAGTTGAGGGTGGTGAGGAGGATGTTGTGCAAGAAGAACCTGAACCGAGAGCACCTCCTAAGAAAAAGTCTAAGACTGTTATCCCTCTTTCGATGCCTCGTCGGTTTGTAAATCCTTTAGAACATGAAGCCTACATTAAGCATTACTCAACCAGGAGTCTTATTTTTGATAGAGAGGTGAAAGTGTCTCCAGTTGATCCTGCTTTCGCTCAGATGTTAAAGGCTAGGAAGTGGTCTGCCTTAACAAAAATTCCTCCTACTCCTGTCAATGACTCTATTGTCCGAGAGTTCTATGCAAACTTTTCGAGGCGGACTTAGATGAAAAGTACGTTATGGTGCGAGGTGTTAAGGTTCCTTTTTCTGCTAAGGTCATAAATGAGAAATACAAGTTACCAGCCTTTGAGGGTTTAGATTATAAAGAGGAAATTGCGAGAAGGCAACGTGAGGATGGTCGTGACCCGATGGAGGAGTTGAGATTAAGAGTTTGTCCGGATGTGGCTTGGACATTGAGACCCAAAGGCCAAAGAAAGGTGTTGATCACTACGACATGGACCGAGGATTGGAGAGTCCAATGCCGTTTTATTCAGAGTCGTTTGATCCCGAAGAATAATCTCACACATTTCCATATTAGTGATCTTGGGATGTTATATGCTTTGACGTTCGGGTTGAATGTAGATGTAGGTCAAGCCTTATTCGATGAGATTTCCATGAACCAGAAGGTATACACACGGAGTTTGATAGTTCCACATTTGATTCATCGGTTATGTCTCGATGCGGGAGTTTTGGAGTATGCAATGCGGACCATAAGACCAAGAGTTACCCCCTATTCGTAGAGAGAAGTTGTTCCCGTTTCTGAGCCTGGTTCCACATCGACACCGCCTCGAGCTTCAGTTCTTTCGGGATTATCTTCTTCCGAGATTACTCGGCATAGTATGGCTCATAGTTTGAGGGCGATGTTGAGTGATATCCGGGATGGCCAAGATAATATCTTATCGGTTTTGGAATGTATAGTTGATGGAAGGCAACCGAGAGATCGGAGGGTATTCAATGCAAGTAATATGGATTATGTCTTCTCCGAGCAGATAGAGCGGGTGATAGCTGAGGTGGTCAAGTTAGAGGAGAAACCCGAGTCTGGTGATGAGGAGACTCCAGTGGATCCGAGGACTGCGAAAGTTCCTATTGATAGAGATGCTGAGACGACTCCGGGGCTGCCTTGAGTTATTATTTTTATATCTATCTTTCTGGTTGTTGTTGCACTTTTTGATACATTTAATTCGATTTGGCTGTACCTATACATTTTGCTACTTTCTAGTTTCTCGTTCTTTGACTTGTGTTGACATATTTATCGATGACCTTTTCTTTTTATTCCGTTTTGATTTATTCTCTCTATTGCCATATTGTATCCCGTTTTCCCCCGAGTTTTCTGCGTCTCGAGTTTTGCAGCAATAGTTTTTGTCGAGATCCGATTGAGTTAGTTTTGGGACGTTTTTCCACGCTTTTTGCGAGCGTTGGCCTTTTCATGCTCCAAATTGACCAACGGCTCGGTTTTCCACGCGAATTCAGCTAAGTTTCTTATCCTTTTTACTTTCTGCACAACATGAGGACATGTTGAATTTTTAAGTGTGGGGGAGGGGATAGTTCGATTTGTACCTATGCATATACGTTTGTTTAATACGTTAGAATGTTTTATTATGCAAAATGAGCGTAATTTTTCAAAGTTTTCCGACACTTTTGTCGTTGTTTGGTCCCGAGTAGGCAATTCAATTTGAATTTCGTTGTTTTTATAGTCATCTATGCGATATTTCATGTACTTGATAAGTTAGTTGTTTCACCTGACACTACTTTTCACGAGCCATAGTGACGATGAGCTATTTTATACAGCTATACCCCGTTTTGGATTAGTGATTTTTGATTTTCTTATAAGTCATGTGCTTAGTGCTACGTATATATCTTGAGATTTATGATAGTTTGTATTTGGTTCCGAGTATGTTATACTGTGAATATCTAGAAGTTTGAATGTGATAAGTAAAGCGTAACTAATGTCGAAATGAAAAAGTTGAATTAATAGTGAATTAATTGGGTGTGTCGAAAGCTAGTCGATGATTTGAGTGAGGTAGGGTGTACCACGTATGTCCTATACCACCATGATGACTAAAAGCTCACGACAGTTAGGAAGAGCTGCCTTATGATTGGAGTAAGGTAGGGTATTATCTCGAAATGTCCTATTCTACTATGAGGGCAATGGCTTATCCTAATGTGTGTTTAAAGTGAATAAGTTAAATCGACTAAGATATCGTTACGAAATTGAATATAAGGCTTAGTTTTCATTAATCTTATCCCCAGTATAAGCTGAAAGATATGATGTAGGGATTATCCTCTGAGTATTTCAGAAAGGCCCTAGATTCATTCGATCATCTTTTTCGGGATATGTCACGTTTGTAGGGTACATCTTATGAGTGTCATTTATTGCTATTCTACGAGGGGGTATTAGCTAGTTTTACTTTGAGTTTCTCAAGTTTGGTTTTAGTGGAAGTTTTCTATGGCTATGCACACACACCGGTGAACCTCTAAGTTATTGAATGCATGTTATATCTGTTTAGATGCCTGTTTTCCTTTCTCGAGCCTAATTTTTCGTTTTGTTTTGCTCGGGACGAGCAAAAGCTAAGTGTGGGGGAGTTGTTAAGGGTGAAAATCTATGAATTATAAGGATAAATTTTACGATGTTTTTCCCTCTATATTGTATAATTTGCATAATAATTGGTCTTTATATTAAAATATTGAGCAAACGATATTTTTGACGGCTTAATCGCAATATCGATATATTTATGTGATTTCATGGTTAAAATATGATTATTTGAATATTATTACAGTTTGCGATGTTTTCCATGTGTTATAGGTATGTTTATTGTGCTCAAATGATGATCAAAAGAGATAAATTTCGAGCTATAAAGATTTAAGGAAGAGATAATGATCGAGTGGAGAGAAGAAAAAGAGATAAACATGCAAAAATCGCATTCAAGTCATGTTGAACGAACGTCCATGCTCCGTCCAGACCAAACGAGCGTCTGAAGTCTCGAACGAGCGTCCAAGGTGCTAAGAGTGATTCAGAGAGTTTGAACTGAGGCCAAACGAGCGTCTGAGGAGAGTTCGAGGAAGCGAACGAACGTCCACCAGAACGAACGCTCGTCCGTCCGCCGACTCAGCCAGAACCGACTTAATCCTCTATAAATACCGCCTATTTACGCACACGAGAACAACAATCCGACATTATTCGAACCCTAAACCCTAGGGGCAGCTTGGCTACGTTTTTCCTTCAGTTTTCTCTAGTTTTATGCACTTAAACTTCTAGATTAGATTAGATAATTTCATGTACTTTTATTCATCAATTCGAGTTGTCAAGAAGATGCTAAGAGGCTAAATCCTCTTGAACAAGCGTTGTGAAGCCGTCCAATTCAACAGCTTGATTTCTCGTTCGTGATTGTTTTGTGAGTTCTACTTCAAGCTCGTTTCTTTTATCATGTTTTGTATGTTTTATTGCATGTTTAATCGAAAGATGCTTGCTTTGATGATTGTTTATATGATGAGAGTTGTGTCAACCTTAGATCACCGTGATAAAAGATTGGATCTTTGATCTAAATAAAACGAAAGTTATTAGATTGATTTTCTAGATTAGAAACCGAAAGATTTCACGCCTAGGTTAGAAAGACGTAATCTTTAACATCGAAAGATAAAAGATTAGAAAACGAACTTGTCTACGAGAGTAGGAGTTTATGCCTTCGATTAGGTGAATCACAACTTGAGTAGAGATCACGAAGTAATCCGAATTAGAATTGAATGTTGATAGGATAGGTGGATCAATTGCTTGTTCATTCGTTATAACTTGATTTAATCCCTTGAATTTGAATTGTTTAGCTTAGTTAGATTTATTGCATAATTAGATTTAGATTTAGTTTAGTTAGTTGGTTCGCAACCCTGTGTTCCCTGGCTTTAGAACTTGTTCTTCCGTCCAGCTTTACATTCTTGTTAGTTTGTTTTCTATTTCTTTTTAGTTTAATAATCGTGACATAGTTAGATAAATAAAAACTAGGAATCACAATTGTCAGTTCCCCGTAAGATCGACCCGGCATAGCCTCTATACTACGATCCTTGCACTTGAGGTTAACCGGTTTTATTACTTGTTTGTTTCGTTAGATAAAACCCGAGACACGAGTTCAACAAACGTCATTAGGCATAAGTTCTAGAACAAAAACAACATCGAGAATCTAACAATCAACACATCAAAACACTTCAATCAACGAGCTAAGGATTCGATTTCGATGATTATCACATAACTCGACTATCGGTAAATTAACTACTCATTAAAGTAAGAAAAGATCAAGAAATCATCAATATAAACCACAAGATTCAAGATTCGAAAGCTGTAAATGTGATTACCGGAAAAGTGAAGATGAAGAACACCGAGAACGGAAACGAAATCCAAGTTGAAATTCAAACAACCGGGTAGCAATGATCTTCGGATTACAACTAGTTTAACTAATTTAATCTAAATATTTACATAAGACTTAATCTAAACTAAAAGAAATGGAAAAGTGCAGAGAAATGGCTGAAGAAGATGCTAAAAAAAGTGTCCCACCGATCTAGATCAAATGGGGGTGTATTTATGGTGTTTTTTCAGATCTGGGCTGCTAGGCGGGCGCCTGTACTGACAGGCGCCCGCCTATCAAAAAATTCCATGAAGAAAACGGTTCAGCAAGTTTCTAAGCCAAAAACCGCATCTTAGGCGAGCGCCTATGGTGACAAGCGGCCGCCTATGGTGACACACCTTCAGTAAATCAGTCATAAATCTGTGTGTAGATCTCCGATTCGAGTGATTCAAGTTGCGTTGGAAAGCTGATTCAATTTAATACAACTTTCATGAAGATGTCCGGCCCAGAAAATGCCTCTAAAGTAGATCAAAATGCAGATCAGTGGAAGGTATGGTTGTAGTACCACCACGTTTTGATCCGTTTGAACGTGTAAGCTTCGGGCACACGTTCCAATCCTCGTAACTCGCATTCCGGCCTTCTCGAACACCTAATACCTGTACTTAATCACAACAAATACCACATGTAATCCCTACAGGACACTAGAGTGACCGAGAGCATAGTAAATTACACCGAAAAAGACCGAGAATCCCGGACTTTACGTCCTAGGTCCCGAAATGATAACCAAGGTGTAAATACATCAAAATACAACCAAATGTCCCCGGAAACACATAAAATGAGGTATGAACGGGGTATAATCACATAGTAAATGATAGTCAATTTGACTCCCATCAATGCCTCAAGAGAAGAAGAGAGAGTGGGAGAAGGACTGGAGGGAGAGAAATGAGATGAAATAGAGGTGGAAGAATCAGGAGTGGTTAAGGGAACATAAGGTATTTGAAGGAGAAGGAAAATTTATGTCAGCATCACCATTGATAGGTGTGGAACTTTTAGATGTGGAGTTGTTAGAAGAACACTGATGCATAGGTGTCACAGGTGTAGAAGTGGTGTTTGGGGGTGTATCTTCAGGAGTTACAGGATCAATAAAGGTAAAAGGGATATATAAGGAAGTAAACTTTGAGAGTAAACTTTGGGATCAACTAAGAGTTCTCTAGAGTGACCCTGATTAAAACCTTCTTTAAAAGGAAAAGACAATTCATCAAACACTACATCTCTGGAGATGTAAACTCTGCCAGTTTCATCTAGGCATTGATAACCCTTATGTTTAGGACTGACACCAAAATTAACACATTTGACAGTATGAAACTTAAACTTAACAGGAGTGAAAGGTCTAGTATGAGGATAGCAAGCACATCCAAAAGTTTTTAAGAAAGTATAATCAGACCTCTTATTAAATATGACTTCAAAATGAGACTTAATTTGTAAGACTTTGGTAGGTAGAGTATTAATTAGATAGGTGCTATACTGAAAAGCTTCCCACCAGAATCTTAAGGGCATAGATGTCTGTGCCAATAAGGTGAGAACTAACTCTGTGATGTGCCTATGCATCTTCTCAGCTCTGCCATTTTGAGCATGAGCATGAGGACAGGGATGTCTAAATTCAATACCACATTCAATGAGGTGTTTCTCAAAAGTTCTATATTCTCCTCCCAGTCAGATTGAATGCATTTAATCTTGGCACCAAACTGGTTTTCAACCAAGGTTTTGAGCTGACAAAGGTTGTTAGAGCATCAGACTTGGATTTAAGAGGATAAATCAAGGTGTACCTTGAATGATCATCAAGGAAATGAATGTAGTAACTGTATCCCGATGTTGATTTAATAGGAGCAGGGCCCCACAAGTCAGTGTGAATCAAATCAAGAATATGATTAGCATGTGAAGTAGAAGTACTGTAAGGTAAGACATGACTCTTTGCAAACTGACAAGACTCACAAAATTTTAATTCATTATGCAAAGGTACATTACATTGACTCAAGACAAAATTAAGAACATTCTTAGAGGGATGCCCAAGTCTTCTATGCCAGACATTGGGATCACTATCTAGACTCACAGACTGGACATTATTGTTGATAGACTGAGAGGAAACAGCAGCCGCAGTCTTGATGGAAGAGGTGAGTTGAGAATGGAGGAAGCTTTTGGAAGGTAGATGAGAGGGAACTGATAACTTGTACAAGCCATCATACAATTCACCTTTGAGAATGACTGTCCCGGAATTCAAATCCTTAACAAGACAGACACAATATTCAAAAAGAATATTAACAGGATTATCAAGAGTAAGTTTAGAGACACTAATCAAATTCTTCTTAATGCTAGGAACGTGCAACACATTATGTAAGTAGAGAGGAACATGATTAGTGGAAATAATACTGGAACCAATATGCTGAATATTCAGTTTCCAACATTACCTACAGTGAGTGCATCATTGCCCATACAGTCTGAGTTGAGGTGCAAGTTGTTCAGATCAGAGGTCACATGATCTGAGGCTCCACTATCAAGGTACCAAGAATTGTCACTAACGGTCTGAGGACTGGCAGTGAAAGCTGAAATCTATCTGGGATTAGAGTTTGCAGCAGGTGGAACAAAATCATGCTCAAAACGATGCCAACAGGAAGTGACAACATGACCCCTTTTTCCACATAATTGGCAAACCATATTGTTGTTAGGGTTGGAAGAATTACCAGTTCTACCATTCCATCTGCCTCTATTCGATCGTCCACCACCTTTATAACGACCTCCTCGACCTCTATTTCCTTGATAGGTCTGTCCTGAGCCATTAGGGTTGAAAACCTTACCAGAATTTTGAGCAACATTAGCTGAGGGAGAACTCTGAGCCAGATTGAGGGAGGATCCTCCAATACCTTCATTGAAACGAGTCAGCAATCGTTCATGGGTGATAAGTTGAGACTAGACATCTTGCCAGGTGAGGGATCCTATCCGAGCTGTCAAATTAACGATAACAGCTTCATATTACCTACCAAGACCTCCTAAGGTAGCCAAAATAACTTCAGAACGACTGATCGGATAGCCCGCTGCAGCCAGATTGTCTGAGTGAGATTTCATCAAGGCCAGATAATCAGCCATAGATTGAGACCCTTTTTTAGATCTAAATATGGCCGATTTGAATTCCAGCATCCGAGCCTCTGTATGAGAGTTGAACAGGGTCTCAAGCGTTGTCCAGATTTCCCTAGAGGTTTCACAGCCAACAACTTCCAAAAGTGCCTGTTCCGTCATCGAACCAAGTAACCACCCCATAAGAAGAGAATCAGTCTGCTGCCAAAGATCAAAGGACGGATTGCTAGCTCCAGTAATGGTAAAACGAGGGGGTGGAGTGACATTCCCAAGAAAAAAGCCTTCCAGACGATGACCGCGAATCACCGGAAGAACGGTGTATTTCCACAAAAGATAGTTGTCCCTTGTGAGTTTGACATTACAGGTTTGTGTAAGATGACCAATGAAAGGTGTAGGTGAAGGAGTGGGTAAGGGTGAAGAAGATCGAAGAAAGGATGATAAGGGTGGAAGCTCAGATCGAGTTCCAAACATTGGCAAGTTGGATCCTAAAATTGGCAAGGTGGTGATCCCTGATGACATTTGCTGAGAAAACAGATCACTAACTGATGCAGGTGTGAAGGAAAAGGTTGGATCGAGATGTGGAAACGAAGTAGTGGTTGTGGTGGTTGAGTGAGTGGTTGAATCGGTCACAGTAGATCCACCGGCAACTGTGGCGGCGGAGGTTGGTGTTGCCGTTGTGGATATCTCGGCGGCGTTAGTCATTAGGGCTCTGATACCAACACAAAATCTAAAGAAGATTGGAAATATTCATCTTAATTAATTAACAACAATTACAGCAGAATACTTAATACACTTTGGTAACCTTTTACTCAAGAAATAGAACTAGACTGGATTGATTACACTTGACACAGCCACAGCCTTACAATTATACCAATCACATTATATTCCAACAGTCCACAATATATTCATAAATTTTTTTTCTTTTTTTTGAAACGGCATAAAATTGTATTGACTAAAACACGGCATATCTTATTTGTAAGTTGTAACCGAACCACCACAAAATTTGCATATTATCAGAGTAGTCACTTGCCAAAATGGAAAACCTTTTTGGTCACGTCATTTAAAATCCCCACTCCAACTTTAGATGATGCATGTCTCTTTCACGTAAAATGATTCTCGTTTGTTTTGGGTTTATGGCATTATTAATTATTAAGTGATTTAAAATCTAAGATATATAAAATAAATCCAAGAATATATATATATATATATATATATATATATATATATATATATATATATATATATATATATATAAATACAAATACAGATAAGTATACTATAAACTAAGTACAAACAGACTTCAATAAAGGATATAGTAAATAGTAAATTGTCTTGATAACCGAATATGCAAATAAGTATATGTATGATTACATTTTCCCGAATATATATTAATTACATTAATTAATTACTTGCATCTTATGCAATGGTAACCCGCCGAAGAAGCAACTACTTTTGAAAAGTCTTTACATAAATATATAACTTTTGTTTGATAGATGTCAAGTCTATAAAAAAGATACACGTATACTTTCCTTCTTTTACATACACGAGACTCATCAAGTGATATATTCTAATAGATAATTTTCATGTTACAATTTCACTTTTTTACTATGTATCTACATAAATGCTATATTGTCTAAAACAAAATTATCATAACAAAAAACTAAACAAAACAAAACACAACAAAGACGTTTAAATCATTCATTGTTGTGGAATTCATCTCAAACAATCATACATTAATGACATAAGGAAAATACGACTACCACAACAGTCATATCATAATAAATGACACGACACGTATTTTTCAGAAATGAAATGATTCATTCGTTATAACATAATTGTTAAGACGTATGAATACGCTATTGACATGTGAAAACTAACATTTCGTTGTGACAATAGCAGTACGTGTTTATATCTACCTTTTGGGATGGGGAGTAATCTTTATAACAAGACCAGGAAAAACATCATCAGGATCATGAATATGTGGATTCTCTTCAACAATAAAAGGGTCTCCACACTTATCACTAATTGTATGTAAAGTTTCCCCTTCTCCGACGACGTATATCTCGTCGCACGGTGGTCGATGGCGGTGAAACTGTTGGGTTCCTCCTTTAATTGATTCATAAGGATCAAGAGTATCTTGATATCGAATCGAGCTGACGAGAAGAAGGACCAATATCATAGCTGCACAAAACCATGAAGCTGCGTCAGCTATTACCAGAGATGACGTCATCATGGAGCTTGAAATTGAAGAAGAAGATGGTTTCTTCATAATATTGATTTTGGGGTTTATAATTTGATTGTGGATATAGGAATTATGTGGGTTTTTGGTTATATATATAGAGAGAGAAGTTTGGGATAAAGGAAGATGAAGTAGTTGGGAAAAAGTGGTGGTAGATTTCAAAAGTCGTTGCAGTAGAAATTCAGAAGAGACTTTTGAGTAAAACTTTTTTATGGGATTCAACGATTTAATATTTATGGTTAAAGTATCGAGAAGAATTACGGTGCATGGCTCGTTAATAAAAGAGCGCGAATACATGGGAAATATTTGTATGAAGAGCAGATTTTTTAATAAAGTGACGGATGAGAAACATTCAGAACGATACAGTTTAAATACAAAATAAAATTATATGCAATTCATATAGAAACACACGGTGTCTCCATACGTGTGGAGACACCTGACAAGTATTTTCCCGAATACAACGATTGGTGAATTTGCTTTTTTTTTTAAGCTTAAAACCCTCGGTATCCGGAACTCACTGTCCGACTAATCCGGAGTTTCGACTCGGGTGGTGCCTTGCAGAGTCAGACTCTTATTCAGAGGTAAGTCTTGGCTAAGAGCTTTTTCAACATTGCGTCTTAGAAGAGAATCAAACCAGTGACCTTCCTCAGCATTCTCAAATTACTTACCACTCGAACCAAGCTACTTGGTTTGTGAATTTGCGCTTTCTTGCATAATCGGTTTTTATTGTATTAATATTATGCAAGAGTTTTTTTTGTTTCCTTTATGTTTCATTTTTATTTTACCTATAAATCATTGATATGACCGAATTAAAATATATAATAATATGTTATTTGAATAGCGTTACTTTATAATAAAATAATCATGATAAAATTACACAGCTATTATATACTATTGATAGTGATGTAATCTTCATTACTGATCGAGGTATTTTCTCTCATGGCTAATGATTTAAAAATTTATTATGTATTATGACTGTTTTCTTATGAAACTATCGATTTATTTTAGTGTTATTTGTTTATAAGGACGTGTTTTGAGACTTAATTAGATACTTATGACACATTTAAAATACCATTAGTTATAAGGACAAAATAACACTCTTTGGACAAAATTAACCCCATTATATTTCTTCTACCGTAAAAATGAAAATAGAAAAAATCACTTTGAACCCAGAATTCCACGGCCGTACTTTCTTCTCCGTCCCGTTTCACAAATTCAAAAAGATCTTCAACAATCCATCCATGGCGGAATAGTGTTTTTGAATTGTGAGGTAGAGAATTGAGATCCATCGACCAGATGAACAAGAAAAAGAACATCATAGATAGATCCAACTTACCCCATCGTTGCTTTCGCCGACGATCCAACCGAAGCTCCGGCGTCAACATTGATCGCTCCCAAAGGGTGGTTTGCCTGCTAATTCTTTATCATCCAACCAAAGTCCTGGCGTCAACTGATTTGCCTATTAATTCCTGCATTTAAAATTTTTTTTTCCTGAATGCTTCATGTTATGGGATTCCCAAATTCCAATTGTGGTTGGATTTACATTTTTTTTTTTTGTTTTTTTTTCTCTGAATGCTTCCCATTATTCTCAAATCCCAATTTTGTTGGATTACATTTTTTTGTTAATAGATCCTGCCTGCTTCATGTTTCATTGCAATGTTCGCACTTTGAAGATCACTTGTTTGTGTATAAAGTATCAATTCGAGGTTTTTGATTCAATAAGTTTATTTAAAATGTTTGTGCATTGCTGTTTGATTTTCTGCATTTAAAATGCATTTTATGCAGTGACATCAGCATGCTTTTATGGTGAGTGTACATGATGTTGGTGTTATTTTCATTCTTTATGATTATATTTTCCTATTAAGTTTGAGAATCTGCATAAGATGCATTGTTGTTTGATTTTCTCCACGAGCATGCAAATGAGAGTAGTCTAATCTATTTGTTTTCTCATTTCTTGGTTTACTTTATTGGATTGAAATTCCTTGGCAAATCTTGTTATTTAAATTGGCATTCTTCATAAATCTTTCTGTATCTTTTGTAGAAAAAAGTGTTTGAGAAAGGAAAGAACAATTTATGTATGTATGATTGTTGTAGTGACATGAATTTGATGGTAGGTTTGTGTATGATTTGTAATAAAATTGATGGAGTGACATTAATGTCACTGCATTTTTTTTTTTTTCTTAGCGTTGTTGCTTATTACATTGAAGCCTTTGTCTTTAGTTGTCATTTCTTTAGGTATAATCACTTTATAAAGTATACATTCTTGAAATTCAACGGCATCATGGAATCTATAGAATTTCTTGACATACGATGCATAATGGCTTAAAAACCACATTCATAGCGACCGAACTCTTGGCCGATGTCACTGCATAAATTGTTGATGTCACACATATATGATTATCGATGTCACTGCATAAAATACCGATGTCACTGCATAAATTGCCGATGTCACTGCATAAAATGTTGATGTCACTGCATAAAATGCCGATGTCACTGCATAAATTGCCGATGTCACTGCATAAAATGTTGATATCACTGCATATATGATTGCCGATGTCACTGCATAAAAATATGAATTAAGGTGAAAGATTTATGTTGATCGTAGATTTATATCAAAAGATATAGCCATTTGAAGTCGGTTTTATGAAAAAAAGAAATCGATTTTATGAAATTAAGTCGGAAAAATATCAAATGTCATCACGGTGTTGCTTCATCAAATGTCACTGCATCCTGGTGATCAATGCATCCCGATGGTCTCGCATCGCGGTGTCTCGCATCGGGAGTGGCCACTTCATCGCGGTGTCTCGCATCGGGGTGGCCACGCGCGTTGCGATGTCACTTCATCGCGATGTATTTGCATATATGATTGCCGATGTCACTACATAAATTGTTGATGTCATTCATATATGATTGCTGATGTCACTGCATAAAATGTTGATGTCATTGCATATCTAATTGCCGATGTCACTGCATAAATTGTTGATGTCGCGCGTATATGATTGCCAATGTCACTGCATAAAATGTTGTGAATGCCGATGTCACCGCATAAAAATATGAATTAAGGTGAAAGATCTTTGCGCATCGCGGTCATCGTCGATGTATCGGGGTGGTCAATGCATCGCGGGTGGTCACTACATCCGGGGTGGTCACGGCATCGCGGTGGTCAATGCATCGGGGTGCTCACACCATCGCGGTGGTCACGGCATCGCGGTGGTCAATGCATCGCGGTAGTCAATGCATCGCGGTGGTCACACAATCACGGTGGTCAATGCATCGGTAAAATAAAATAAATTTTATAATAAATAAATAAATAAACATAGTTTCAGCACCTGTTTTGAAAAAGAAAAAAAAAATTTCCACACAAACTATGTTCAGCGAATGTTTGTGAAAATAAGCATGCGCATGTTTGGTTTTTTTTTTTTTTTTTTTTTTTTTCCTTCATTAAGGGTATTTGGGTCTATCTATCTAATTTTTGTCCTTATAACTAAGTGTTTGTTTTGAATGTCCTTTTTGCCTAATTAAATCCAATATGCGTCCTTTTCAATAATTGTCCCTTTATTTTATTTCATAAGGCAAAATTAACGATGTTGATTTTGTCAACATTTTTGAAAGTACTACTAGTAATTAGTACTTTTTATTTTGGGACTCTTCCAAAATACTATTGTTGATTTAGTCAGTTGAGAATTCCGTTGTTGACTATGGATTGACCATTTAATGTGGCCACAGACCCCCAAAATTTCTTTGGCGAAAAATGATCGAAAATGATACGTCTATTTTATTTTATATGCGTAAAATGAAATACATATAAATATAAAATGATACGAATCATACTTTAAGAAAAACACTGCATCGGTTGATCGTTAATTATATTTTATTAAGTAAATTAATTTATGTAAACCTATATTTTTCATAATTAATTGTCAATTAGGACATATATAAAAAGATATCGATATCAAAAAAAATATAAAGATATCAGGATTTTAAAGGGAATATCTTTTCACACAAATTTTTATCTATAAAGATATCGTGTTGAGATTTTCGAATTTTGAAGTATACATAGTCGAAAATACTACACATTCGACTAGAATTGGGTCGGGATAACAACAACAATATAAGAGCACCACTATTGATTCGACCGAAAAATATTAAAAGTTTTTTTGTACTCAATTTTAATCGAATGTCTTTCGACCGGTATTAGTATGAAAAACGATGAAAAATCGGTATAATGATCGTAAAGGTCCGAATTACATTTGTAGTTATATTTTTCGGACTCATTTACGGTCGGAATGGCGAGCGTGTGGAATATCCAAACGTAACTTCTCTTGATAAGTGTAAAACAACAAAAGATAGTCATTATAAGAAAATATTCTCATCAAAAAACAATTAAAAGTGAATTACATTTGTTTACGTATAAAATATTTTTTTTTACTGATAAAATATTTTTTTTGATAATTTTTTTTTTTATAATCTCTTTTTTACGTGTCATCTTTTGTATTATGTTTTTTAGGCCCCTTATTTTCTTTATTAGAATCTCACGAGTTGGATAAAGTATCGGTGGACATATGGAGCCGACTACAATTTTGTCATAAACAAGTTGCCACGTGGTTTGTATGACGTGGTTAAGAACTACTACTATATCTTGCTATCATATCATTATTATTAACAAGTGCTTTACGGAAGCCTTAAAATAAGATGTTTCTTTTATTAATTAATTAATTTCATTGATAATGGTACGAGACTTATTTATTTTTATGAATTACATAATGATCAATGTTGTCAAAATATGTTCTGACACTTTGTTTTAAAATTATAAAGTTGAACAATCCGATTTACTATGATATTAGAAGGCAACAAAACATAAATAATAATAAGAAAAATGATATGTTCACAACGAAATATATATCAATAATTATGATGAGATCATCATCTATCAATGTTTATATCTAATTATTTATGAACATATCTTTAGTCACTAATTTTTTTGAAAAAGAAGCATTAGCCACTAATTAATAAGAAACTATATAAATAGTCAAGTAAAGATGGTGTGAGTCTCATCACGATTAAAAGAGTATAGAATATGTTGTGTTACTATATTGTACAATTTCGTTCTGCTAAAGAATATAACGTCCACATTGAGAAAGTGAGAGGATAGTACTAAAAGATAATGTTGAGACATAGTAAACATGGTAACTTGGGTTAAGTATTTTAATGCAACTAAGAACGATGGACCTAAGTAGTTAATTACTAGATTCATTATAAGTTAGTAGCACCACTAGGCCTGAGTCTTGACTCAAGTAGCACCACTAGGACTGAGTTTTGGTATGAGTTATAAGGCGTTACAAGTGGTATCCGAGTCGACTACCAGTGGCTCATGTAGCACCGCTAGGACTGGTCTTGGTATGAGTCATAAGGCATTACAAGTGGTATCGGAGTCGACAAATAGTGGCTCAAGTAGCACCATTAAGACAACACGACTAGGATTGAGTTCTAGTATGAGTTGGTATCAGAGTCGACATCACCGTTAAGACCGAATTCTAGTGTGAGTTGGTATCAAAGTCGACTACCAATGGCTCAAGTAGCACTGTTAGTACTGAGTTCCGGTATGAGTTATGAGACATTACAAGTGGTATCAAAGTCGACTATCAATGACTCAAGTAGCTCCGTTAGGATTGAGTTCTGGTACCAGAGGCGTTACAAGTGGTATCAAATTCGACTACCAATGGCTCAAATAACACCGTTAATGATTGGGTTTTGGTATTAGATTTGGCAACCCCTGCAAGGCTTGAGTTCTGAGGCGTTGCAAGTAATATATGTGTCAACTTCGCAAGAATCAGTATGAGCCACCTCTAGAATCATCTGACAGAGTAAAGATGTGGATAATGTAATGTGTTGAAATATTAGCAATTCTAGCACTCTTTGTGTAACACTTGTGCATATTATTTATTCTTTGTACACATGACATATTAATTATATTATATAAATAATTAATATGTCACTTGTCATAACTTTTCTACTTTATTGGGTTCTAAGTTCTAGCCGCCCATATAGATACTCAAGTTGGCCGCCATAATTGCTATCCATAGCATAGCTAGTTTACTTTATTAAAGTTGTATCTATTTATACTCTTGTTCAATCAATGAATAAACTAAGTTGAAGTTTACTCAAGTATAATTTACTTTCTCAAACTCTCTTCATGGTATCAGAGCGCAAGGTTACTGAGTTCTAAAATCCGCTGCAACTCAGTGTTTTGTTTTCCAAAATGTCTACTGTAACTGACAGTTCATCTTCATCGCAGACTCCCGCCTTCCTCGCCAGTAGGGGTCGCCGAATCTTCTTCTTATACAAATCATAGGATATGGATAATGACTAAGTGCGTAAAGTAAATGCGTAAGTAAGTAGAGAGATTTTATAGTGGTTCCAGGTGATGTAATCCCGTCGTCCACGCTTCTCCCGTGATGTTGGAGGAAATTCACTAGTGATCTTTGAGTTATCTCGTTACAAAGAATCCTAGATTTCTTGTCCTTCACCAATAACTATGGCTTCACAAACCGAAAACTCGGGAACAAAGTAGGATTGTCGCTCCCGAGTCTTCCACCGGTCCTTGAAGGGTAGGATTGCCTCTTCACCAGCTCCACCACAAACCAACAGTCTTTCACACCCAACATATGCTTCACTGTCTTCAGCAGATTCTTTATAAGATAAAGAATGAATCAAATAAATGATTCAGTTGCGGCGGCTTGATTAGGATGATGTAATCGCGCCTTGCGCCTTCAAGTGTGTATGCTTGATGCAAACCTTGAACACGAATGCACTTGAAGAAGATAACTAGATCGGCGCCTTAAGCTCGCAGGTTCAAGCAGGGTGTTTTTCAAATCGCATTGTTACTTAAAGTTTTTCCCAAAATTCATCATCTCGTTTCGAGTTGAAAGTCCTCTATTTATAGGTAAGAGTGCATGTGACTTGAATTTAAAATTCAAATGTGACCGTTCCTTGTATTTGTCCCATCCGCACCGCATTCTCGTCACTATTCATAGGATCGACACCGTCAGATTACTTTTTGACAAGCAAGTCCGTCCACCCCTTTGACTTGTATCCAATGGATAAAAATAAGGATCATCCCAACGTCTTTTTAATCTCGGCCTTTGATTTGCTTGATAAGTCGAGGTAGTTGGCCGTTCTTATCCATGTAATCTTCCAATAATCTTGAGTTAATCGAGGTATATATTAGCAGGTTCATCATCGTCGTAAAACCAATCGATCCGTCGAACATCATTATTTTGTCCGTAAAATATAATCCAAATCGATTACTTTTATCTAACTTTTATTTGTGAAGTTAGATTACATCATTTTAAATATAACCAAGTTCCAAACATCATCCAACTTGTGGAACTTAGACCTTTCTACACAAGGCATATGTAATCGCTTTTAGGTCATCACAGTACTTGCCTAAAATCTCGATTCCATATCCTTGACTTTAATTACTAAGTTTGATCCCTTAGCCTTCATTAACCGAGTTTGAGCCCTCGCCCTTCGCCTTTCGCCTTCGCAGGGTTCCGGACCGCCCACCGACCTATCTACCCTACCGACCTAGACCGCCTCCGTCGATATCCATCGCGGCCCCTTACGTGCTTGTTTGATTAAACCTATTTATGAATCAAACTCTAATAAACCTATACATTTTATCTAGACATCTTTTTGCCTTTGCACTATAACAAATAGTATGGCACTCATCATCAAAACTAAGAAATAAGTCCAACAATTTCCCCCTTTTTGGTGATGATGCCACTACCCTCACCTAATCAGCAAAGCAAAAAGATGAAAACAAAAACAGAACAAATTCACTCATTTCTCATTATAAATATTTGTTCACAATATTACAATCTAGCATCAAGAAAGATAAAATAATGATAAGTAGCCGATCTATTGTCTCTTCTCTCTTTCTTGTCTAGCCTTCTCGGCTTGCTCTTGATAGGCTCTAATTTCTTCTATCATGTCCCTCATCCATTCATTTTCAATAAGTGTGAAATCAATATAAGAGTTGACTTGTTTCCACCAATTCCATGCTTCAGCAGACAAGATTGATATCATTCACTCGAATCCAAATCTCATATAAAGATCCTTGAATTCATTAAGTGAGTCTTTTGCTTTTGTGATAGGCAACACCCTATCACCTCTCGCCACTTCTTCCACCTCTCGCCCTCTCGTAATTTGACCTTAAGGCTCGACTCTTGCCTCCCAAAATTTCAAACTCAAGAAAGAGTTAAGGCCTTCATGAAATCCCATATCATGGTAAGGTCTCCTTCGTTATAAAATTCTTTCTTGTATTACGACGAAGATCATCGGTGAGTTGAACTCGCTGTGTGCGGTGTCTCCTAAAAGCATTTGTATCATCAATCCATCTTTTCGTGCAAAGAGTCTTGCAGCCTCCTTTGTCGCAGCTCGATTTGCCCTCTTCCCCCTTAGTGACATCATCAACAAAACGGGAGATGAGGCCATGAATACCCTCCCGTGATACAATCACTCTATGCAATTGGCCTTCCATGGTTCCGGTTCTAGTATCAATGGTAGTGATCCTAGATTGCAATGTCTCCTCCAAATACGTTGATCCTTTCGGTGAGTTTGGGATCGTGCATAGCAGTTGTTGTGCGAAGAAGTTAGAGCTCAAGCGTTTAGAGCTTCACAAGCTTGTCAAGTTTCTCATGTATGGAAAGAAGTTGGTCTTTTAGAGACTTGTCTTTGGCTTTATTTCCAACTTTGATACCCCGACATCTAATATCAAATCATTCATAGAATTTTGAGTGGATGCAAAGTTTGAAGCAACCGTATCGCAGAGATTGTCCGTTATCATTTACCATCTTCATCGCTTCTTCAAATCTCTCGTTCTTGCTCGTCCAATTGAGTTCTTAATCGTTGCATGTCATTTCTTACGCTTCTTAACTCATTGACAACTTCAATTGGCACTCCACTAGTCATTCTACTATCGCAGTCCATCGAGGCTCCTCAACTCTATATTGTGCCTCGTTGTCTACCGATGACCATTGCTTTACTCAAATCTCTCCCGAAGGGGGAGGTCCTTCCTCAACCATTGCACCAAGAATGTCTTCCATGACCGGATCTTGTGCGGTTCCTCAAAACTTCTTCTTGTCCAAAAATTTGAAATTCTTCATCACCGTAGTCATAATCCAAAGCTTGTTCTTCTTGATTAACACCGGCGGCCTACCGCGATTATCCTTCCCTACGGTGGTCTTGGCTCCGTAAGGCTCCACTACGGCGGCCTCGGCAACGGCGGGGTTTCCTCCAAACCCAAAGTTTGTTCCAACTCCGTGTCCGAGTGCCTTTGTTTGAGACTCAAAGAACCCGTACCTCCCTGTTCCAACCTTTGTCCGGTGTCGTTTGTACCCCAAACAACTGTACCTCCTCTTCGCTTTCCTGTGGATTAAAGATATTGGTATTATCCACTTGAAAACCTTCGCATGACCAATCTTGTGCGGGATGATGGCGAGTTTAGTAAGAGTGCCTTCAATGTCAAATCCATCTTGATATTCAATGGATTCCTCGTAACTAGCACTTGGTTCACTAAAGTCACCGGCTTTTTCCCCGATCCAAATCAACAATCTGTTCATCTTCGTGTTGTCCAGCGAGGCTCTACAACATGAAATGTAGCGAGATTCATCAACTAGCCTACCATCACTCAATGTAATTCCCTCGTTGATCAATGCTTCTAGATCATCCATGGTGAGATCTTGTAGATCCTCATCCATTTCTTCGCCCCGCCGGCCCTCGGCGACTTACCAAGCACCGCGTGGACATTTGTGCGGGTGGATCATTTATCAATGCAAATCCCACCGGGTTCTCTCCGGTCCCGAGGGGAAATCTCCCTCGAGTCGATGATGAGGAAGAATCATCATCTCCATCTCTTGGATCTCCGAACTTAATACCCTCCTCCTTCGTTGCTCATCAAATAGATCCATCGATCCGGATTGCGCAGAGTGGTATCAACCAGATCCAAGCAAGTTCTCCACTCCCAAATTGTTAAAAGCCCATTCCTCAAAATCACTCATAGGTTCAAGAACTGGCTTTTGTTTCTTGTAGAAACCAAACTTCCATTGAAAATAATCGCAATTTGCCGAAGTTTGGGATCCACAGATTCTTCGCTTTTCTTCCTCTCTTTCACATGCCTTTCAAAGGGCATGAAAGATCTCCCGGAGCAGCTTTTCGGTGGCTTGTTGACCTCCAAAGGTCCCAACAAGCGACTCATGGTCTCTTCTACCGATGTTTGAAAATCAGCAGGTTGCTGTGATTGTGTAGTTGTACCTACTACTTCCATTTGTATCTCACTTGATTCCCCCTGACTCACATGCTCATCAGCAGGGTTAGCAGCAGAGTGCTCTTCCCCCTGAACTATTGCCAAACTTGCAGGGTCTTCAATCAAGTCTTCAATCACCTCTTCAACTACCACAGCAGGTTCAGTAGATTGCTGTGGTTCTTCAGCAGATTGCTCAACAACAACCTGTGCAGCTTCAGTGGATTCACCAATAACATCTTCTACAAAGAAGCTCGGTACACAGACCGTCGTGATTCTTCAGCAGATTGCTCAACAACAACCTCGTTCACTTCCGATAGACTTAATAACCTCATCGGGTGAGGAATCACCGATTATAACTCGGTGGAATAATAGTTAAGGGCTCACCTCAACCTCTTCTTCTTCTACTACTCGACACCTCTTCTTGGACTTTTTGTTTTTCCAAGATTCTCAATTCTTTTCCTTTGCCATACTTCTTCTTTTTGGCAACCTCCTTCATCCTCTTGGATAGGGGTTCATCATCATCATCATCATCAACATGTCCAAGAGATTTTCTCTTTTTACTATCTTCTTTCTCGTTGTTTTGTCGAATTTCAACAACAGTTCTTCTTGTACTGCAGCAGGGTCGTAGCCTCCACTTGACCCTCGGCGGACTCGCGATCAGTCTTTGTTTCCTTTCTTGTTCTCTTTGATTTCAAGATTTCGTAATCATCCTAACATCGCACTCTTTCTCTTTCCAAATAGCTTTTCTTTGATGCAACAGGTTTGATGGATATCTTCTTAGTTTGCCGAACCTACTCACCACCAAGATCACCGTCATCTCCATTATCATTATCACCAAGATGCTCTCCGGAATCTCTTCATCATCATCTAGTCCAGGAATCGCATGATCAATCTCCTTCTTGTATCTCGGACCGATTTATGTCAACCGGTTCAAGATCGTAGAACCTCCGGATGATTCACGGGTCCGAACCATCAAACCTAGGGGTAAGGCCTTTGATTTTCTTTTCTTTAATTTGTCCTCCTTGGCTACTTTCTTCATATAATGAATGAAATAACCACCCCAATCAAATTTCATGCTTCGCAAATGATAATCATCGGCTCATCTTGGGTCCCGATAGAGTATCCATACCGCCAACTAGCCCAAGTATGTTCTTTGCAATGAGCTTGCTCAACAGATCGTATTCATTACCAATGTTTTTGCAATTGATGCCTGGTACCGATTTGATAGTTGCATTTGTCTTGATCTCGATCTACAAAAGCCATCTTGTCCAATCCCATAGCTTCGTGGATTGACCGAACCATCAACAACTTCTTCAAAACCAAACACTTCTCTCAAATAGATTGGAGGAGATTACAAGCTCCTCACCATTCACAAGTGGTTTTGAATGCTTCAGCTTCCTTCTTCTATAACAATATTCTTCCGTAAATCAATAACATTGGTGTATGATATTGTTTCTAATCCGATGTTGAGTTTGTTCTCCGGCCCGCAAACCTTCTTATTCTACGACCTATATTAATGGCCGCTTCCGTTCGTTTGCATCAACAACATAGCCTCTTACACTTTGGCTTGATTCGATTTGAACCTCAATCCTTTCCGCCATTGAAATAAGAAAAAGATGAAGAAAGATTGCTCTCAAATCGTGTTCCAACGATGTAGATTTTGCAGAGATAAAGCAGAAATTGCAAGTGGAGAAATTGCTGTATAACAGTCTGATTTTATAGACAGTGGGTAGTTGAAGCTGTCACAGCACGTACATTGAGGTAACCACGATTAAATTTGATTAAATGTTGTCTTGACACGTGGCCCATTACTCCTCCATAACGTTTGTAACCGTTGGATGGTTTGACTGTGGTAATAATGGATAAAATAAATATCCCGCCAATATGCTTTTTGACTTTAATTACTTTGACTGAGTAACGTTCCCTCCAGCAGGGTAATCCTCAGCAGGGTGGGCTCAGCAGTGTGCTGATAAGTAGACTTCAGCAGCCTGCTGACAAAATTACTCTGCTGATCCTTGTTTTCATCTTGTTTTGTTCAATTGATAATACAAGATGAGGTTTAATACCAATGACTGATCTGTCAAGTGAGCTCACCCAAAATGACAAAGACCAATCCCCTTGGCAACCTCATTTGCTCAATTGTCCAAACATAAGTACATGGAATTGTTGATACCAATGACTAATCTGCTAAGTGAGCTCACCCAACATAGCAAAGACTAATCCCCTTGGTGAATTCCAAGACACCGCTCGAATATCAGTCAATCTTTATGATTCCAAGTTCAGTCCTTAATTTAGCAAATCTTTCACTGTCAAGAGGTTTAGTGAAAATATCAGCAAGTTGATCTTCAGTAGGAATGTATAGAACCACTACATCTTTCTTTTCAACATGATCTCTTATAAAATGATGTCTCACATCAATGTGCTTGGTTCTTGAATGCAAAACAGGATTTTCTGTGATTGCAATTGCACTTGTGTTGTCACACATGATTGGAATTTCCCTTTCTTCAATTCCATAATCCCTTAATTGTTGTCTTAGCCATAGTACTTGTGCACGCGAGCTTTCCAAGAAGAATGTATTCAAATTTCGAGCGGTGGAAGTTGAAATAGAATTCTCGTTTCTTGCTAAACCAGGGAGACCAAATATTTCCCATTAACCGACGGTTCCCGAGGTGCTTTTTCTATCAATCTTGCATCCAAGATAATCGAATCCGAGTAGGATATTACTTTGAAGCTTCCTTCCTTGGAATACCATATCCCTACTCCCAAAGTCTCTTTAAGATACTTGAGAATTCTCTTAACTCGCACCTAAATGACTTTCTTTAGGTTTAGATTGAAATCTTGCACAAACACCTACAAGAAAGGATATATCAGTCCGCGGCGATGAGGTACACAGATCGCCTATCATCCTTCGTATAAGGTCGATCAACATCTTTGCCTTCTTTATCTTCATCTAATCTCGATGTTTGTACTCATAGGAGTTGAATTCTTAGTGCTATTTTCCATACCAAACTTCTTCAGCAACTCCTTGGTATACTTGGTTTGATGAATAAAGATTCCATCGTTCACTTGTTTGACTTGCAATCCCAAAAAGTAATTCATTTCTCCCATCATACTCATTTGGAATTTGCTCTTCATTAGATTTGCAAATTTTTCACAAAGTAAATCATTCTCGAACCAAATATTATGTCATCCACATAAATTTGTACCAAGTTGAGGTGTCTTTGTCCCCTTCACCGATTCTCGAAAAGAGTCTTGTCAATGGTGCCTTTTGTGAAACCATTGTCTACCAAGAATTGAGATAGAGTCTCATACCATGCTCTTGGTGCTTGTTTCAATCCATAAAGTGCTTTGTTGAGTCTATACACTTTATCTTCTTGATCTTTAACTTCAAATCCAGGAGGTTGTTGAACATACACTTCCTCCTCTAGATCCCATTCAAAAATGCACTCTTGACATCCATTTGATATACTTTGAAGTTCTTATATGCGGCATGTGCTAGGAATAATCCGATTGCTTCCAATCTTGCAACAGTGCATAAGTTTCATCAAAATCTATTCCTTCGCTTGAGAATAGCCTTTTGCAACTAGTCCGGCCTTATTTCTCACAATGGTACCGATTCATCAAGTTTATTTCGTATACCCACTTAGTACCAATGATATTTGCATGACTTGGCCTTTCAACTAGTGTCCAAACTTGATTTCTTTCAAATTCATTTAATTCTTCTTGCATAGCAATTATCCAATCTGGATCTGAAATTGCTTCTTCAACAACTTTAGGTTCCATTTGAGATAGAAAACAGGTAAACATAGCTTCCAGTTGTCTTCTAGTCCTCACACCTTGCTGTACATTGCCAATAACTTGTTCAGCAGGGTGATTCCTTAACCATTGAGGATTTTGGTTATTTTGATTTACAGGAACATCATCTTCAGTAGGGTCTGCTGTAGTTTCTTCTACATGGGGGTCAGCAGATCCTTGAACTGCTTATGTTGTTGCATCAGTAACATTTTCAGCAGGGTGTTCAGCAGGGGCAGTATCAGAAACTTTTAAGTCATTGAATCTTTCCAAAACTTCAACACAATCTGGATCAGTGACTTGTTGATTCCTAGCAGGTTCATGATCTTCATCTTCCATTCCAAGAACTTAGGTTCATCAAACACAACATGGATTGTTTCTTCATGTTTTAGTGACCTCTTGTTCGCACTTCGAATGCTCGCCGACCGAAGAATATCCCAAAAATATGCCTTCATCTCGATTTAGGTAGGAATGTTTTCAAATGAACTTTGTGATTTAGAATAAAACATTTACTTCCAAATGGATGGAAATAGGATATGTTGGGTATCCTTCCATTCCGTACCTCATAGGGTGTCTTCGGCAGCAGCTTTCTTGTTTATCGAAGTTCGTTTTGTGTATAGCATGTCTTGTATTTATCGCTTCACCCAATATCTTTCGTGTAGCAATGCTTCACAAATCATTGTTCCTCCCGCTTCCTTTAATGTCCCGTTTCTTCTTTCAAAGAACCCCATTTTGCCGAGGTGTACCAAAGCAGACGAGCAAGTTGATGTAGTACACCATTCTCGTTCACAATATTCTCTTATAACTTTGTTGAGAAATTCAAGACTCGATCCGATCTTATCTTTATGATCGTTAAACTTTTCTCATTTTGTAATCTCTTCAAAAGATTAGGCATGCTTTGGAGTGTCTCACTTTTCTTGTTCATAAATATCACCCAGGTGTATCTAGAAAAATCATCCACAACTACTAAGGTGTATTTCTTTCCGTTACACTTGTTGGAGTTATTGGTCCAAAAAGATCCATATGCATAAGCTCCAACACTCGTTAGTTGATTGTTTAGTCTTTGACTTGAAACTTGACTTTATCTCGTTTACCTTGCCGACATGCATCACATATAGCATCCTTCTTGAATGTGATCTCGGGTAAACCAATCACTAACTTCTTTTCACCAACCGATTAATATCATCAAAATTCAAGTGATTTAACTTCTTGTGCCATAACCAATTAAGTTCGCATTTGGTATGCACAATCGATACAGTTTCGGAACTCGCAAGTAGACCAATCCACAACATACATGTTCTCGTTGCCTTCTACCAAAGAAGTACAACTTGATCACCTCTCTCACTAATGACAATACAATTGTTTTTGTCAAAAGTGACCTTGTATCCCATATCACGAAATTGTCCAAAGGCTCGGCAAGTTGTAGTCCAAATCCTCCACATATGCCACATTCTTGATTGTAAGTCCATTTCGATAAGTATGCCATATCCTCTTGTATATCCAGGTGTATTTTTGTTGCCAAAATTCACCCTTGGACCATCTTTTGCCACAAAGTTTGTTAGACAAAGGCTTATTCTTTGTCATGTGTCCGGAACATCCACCGTCAAAGTACCGTACACCCTACAAAACAAAGTTAGTGCATTTTAGGTACCCAAACCCGTTTGGGTCCATAGTGGTCGGTGGCAAGCATGACCCTTGGTATGTTTCCATAAGGTCTTCTCTTAAATGTGTCATACTTTGGTTCATACTTTGGTTCATACATGTATTCCACACATCCATAGGTTCTAACAAGATAGGTTGTGTAGAACCACATATGTTTTCGGCCTTTTGGTACATAATGCCGTTTGAAATGATTCTTGTTGTTAGAAACATTTGCATAACCATAGGTGTGTCGTATGTTAGGAACGTACTCGTAATATGGAGTCCGCCGAGGTCTTATGTAAGTCCTCTCGCCGATTCCATTGCCTAGGTTTTACCCTAGTAGTATGGTTATACTTATCGTTTCTAGCATTAGATGCGGAATATTCCAATCATTATCGCAGGGAACAAATCTACCTTTCCCCGAGATAAGTATCCCTTGAATGATCAACATTTTTGGATTTAGGATTCTTATCCTTGGAATATTTCTCGTTTCTTTCCCTTCGTGGTCCAAATAGACTTAGTAGCAGTGTCCGCTATCGGCAGAAGCTTAAAGGCACAAGCGATTCTATTTTTAGATTTATTCATTTTACTAGAGTCGTTGACTTTTGAGACTTCGATTTTGCTTCCTTGAGGCATTCTCATTGGGTTTTACCGCTTCGGCGGCACTTTCATCGGGAGATGGATCTAGTGCGGGCACAAACTTAGGACCAAATCGGTACCGGGTTCGGTAACCTTACCGGATCCACTCTTGTTCGATTGCCGAGTTCCAAATCCAAGCCCGGTTCTATCTCCATAAGCCTTTCCCGATTTGTATGCGTATTGGAACAAGATGGTTCGCGGATTCGCAGGTCGCCGGATGTTCGAGACTTATGCCGATTCTCGTCCAACTTCTTTTTCCTTACCATTGAAAACCCTTAATTCAAATTTCAATCTTCCAACTTCTAACTCAAGAGCCTCTTTTTCAGCCTTCACAACCTCATAACCAGATTGTATTATCCTCGCTTGATTAAGGATGACATCCAAAGTCTCATTGTTGTCGAATTTCTAGGATTTGAACCACAGGGTTGATTCACAATCACTTCCAGAGAGGAGTGTTTATAGATACAGTGTTGTATACCTCCTCAGTTTCATCCATACTGGCCATCAAAGCATAATCCTCCATATCAGCAACCAGTGCTATGTCATCTGATTCATTTCCTTTTTCAAATTCCACTTCATATCCTGATTCATCTTCAGCAACCATAGCCTTCTTGCCATGTCTTCTATGTTGACTCTTGGTCTACGTAGTCCGGACAATCGTGTCTAAAATGTCCAGGCTTCTTACAAATTGAAGCAAAGATAATCGTGTTCCTTGCCTTGTTTCAACTCGGGACAATCAAATCCGAAGTGTCCCGGTTTCTTGCAATGAAAGCATAGATAGTCATTATCTTTCTTTGGTTCTTCTTTCCTTCTTTCGGTAGGCCTCTTTGTGAAATTTCTTGTAGGGGCCTTTCCGCCTTCATCATTCGATTTTCTTGCTCGCAGGGCAATTTGCTCTTGCATTTCATCTAGCATATCATCCTGTCCTCCCGATGTTTCTTCATGATGTGAAGCAGCCAATGCAGCGGTCTTTGGCTCTTCCTTTTCGTTTCGTGCACCACTTCTTGCTAAATTCATAGGCCTTAAGATCGTAGAACAATTTGAAGGTATCTTCTTCATGCAACTTTCTCATTTCTTCAATTGCGGTCACCTTCATTTTCCAAACATCTCTTGCAGTAAAGCTTCCAAGATTTTGGTGTTTACTTCCTCTTTTGAATAACTTACACTCGGCAGGTAAGTTCATCCAAGATAGCATTGAATCTTGATTCCATTTGCTCAATGGTTTCATTAGGTAGCATCTTGAACTTTTGAAACCTTTTTCTCGCCACACCGATTTTGTTCTTCTTTATTGCATCGTTGCCTTCACGTATTAAGTGAATCTTATCCCAAAGTTCCTTTGCGCCTTGCAATCTTTGACCTTCATGTACATATTGCTATCCAAGGTTCGTAGATGATATCAATAGCAATGTTGTTGAGGTTTGCTCTTTTTCTCGTCTTCTCGCATTCCATTCTCTCTTTGGTTTAGGAATGTACTCGCTTCGTCATCCACTCATCGCCTTTGTAATCTCCAAGTGGTCCTTCGCTTAGTACATCCATCATCTCATCATGAGTAGCAACAGCAAGATATGCCCGCATTCGACGTTTATACTCATCAAATCACAAGAGAACACATCAACATAGTTCTAGCATACCGTGTGTTGTCCATGATGCAAGTCTTGAAAATCGGTAACTTGAAAGAAAGTTTTAAAGAATTTTCACAAGTACAACAAGTAGGATTCCTTCGAGAACGTGCTAATCGCTCTGCTACCAATTGTTGGTCCCTTGAAAAGGCTTTAGTTAAGTTTAGAGGGGGGGGGGGTGAATAAACTTAACACTTAAAACTTTGGAGTTAACAAATTCGCAACTTCGGCAGCTTTGTTGATACTTCGCAGTCCGTCGAGACCTCGCAGCTCCGCCGATAGACGATGAGTCTACGACAGCTTCGCCTTGCTAAATTTTTGCGCGGAATAATATCAAAATTAAGCCTTGTTACTTGTTGTTAAATATGTTACTAAGTATTAGATACTCGCAGTGTATGTGTGTGATTTCGCTTGCTAGATTCAAGCAGTTGATATGGATAATGACTAAGTGCGTAAAGTAAATGCAAAGTAAGTAAGTAGAGAGATTTTATAGTGGTTCCGTGTGATGTAATCCCGTCGGTCCACTCTTCTCCCGTGATGTTGGAGGAAATTCACTAGTGATCTTTGAGTTATCTCGTTACAAAGAATCCTAGATTGCTTGTCCTTCACCAATAACTATGGCTTCACAACCGAAAATCGGGAACAGGTAGGATTGCTCGCTCCCGAGTCTTCCACCGGTCCTTGAAGGGTAGGATTGCCTCTTCACCACCTCCACCACAAACCAACAGTCTTTCACACCCAACGATGCTTCATCGTCTTCGGCGGATCCTTTATAAGATAAAGAATGAATCAAATAAATGATTCAAATTCTTGCAAAGAGCTTGATTAGGATGATGTAATCGCGGCTTGCGCCTTCAAGTGTGTATGCTTGATGCAAATTGAACACGAATGCACTTGAAGAAGATAACTAGATCGCCAGCCTTAAGCTCGCAGGTTCAAACAGGGTGTTTTTCACCTCGCATTGTTACTTAAAGTTTTTCCCAAAATTCATCATCTCGTTTCGAGTTGAAAGTCCTCTATTTATAGGTAAGAGTGCATGTGACTTGAATTTAAAATTCAAATGTGACCGTTCCTTGTATTTGTCCCATCTCGCACCGCATTCTCGTCACTATTCATAGGATCGACACCGTCAGATTACTTTTTGACAAGCAAGTACCGTCCACCCCTTTGACTTGTATCCAATGGATAAAAATAAGGATCATCCCAACGTCTTTTTAATCTCGGCCTTTGATTTGCTTGATAAGTCGAGGTAGTTGGTCGTTCTTATCCATGTAATCTTCCAATAATCTTGAGTTAATCGAGGTATATATTAGCGGGTTCATCGATCCGTCGTAAAACCAATCACCGTCGAACATCATTATTTTGTCCGTAAAATATAATCCAAATCGATTACTTTTATCTAACTTTTATTTGTGAAGTTAGATTACATCATTTTAAATATAACCAAGTTCCAAACATCATCCAACTTGTGGAACTTAGACCTTCTACACAAGGCATATGTAATCGCTTAGGTCATCACGTACTTGCCTAAAATCCGATTCCATATCCTTGACTTTAATTACTAAGTTTGATCCCTTAGCCTTCATTAACCGAGTTTGAGCCCTCGGCCTTTCGCCTTCGGTCTTCGGCGGGTTCCGGACCGCCTGCCGACCTATCTACCCTATCGACCTAGACCGGTCGTGATATCCATCGGCGCCCCTTTACGATGCTTGTTTGATTAAACCTATTTATGAATCAAACTCTAATAAACCTATACATTTTATCTAGACATCTTTTTGCCTTTGCACTATAACAGCTAGCATGACACTCATCATCAAAACTAAGAAATAAGTCCAACACATAGACTTGATGGCAACAACTACTTGCTGTGGTCAAGATCCATGAAAATGTACATCTCAGGACAAGGTAAGATGGGATACATGTCCGGCTCTAAACCTGCCCCTGCTGAAGATGACCCAGGATTTGAAGCATGGGACACTGCTAATAATCAAGCCATGACCATTCTCACAAGATCAATGACAAAAAAGATCAGTGAGAACTTTATGATGTATGATACTGCAAAAGAAATCTGGGACAATGCCAGAGATCTTTACTCCAAGAAAGACAATACATCAGAAGTGTACGAACTTGAAGCTCAAATTCAAAACTGCAGACAAGGGGATATGTCTGTAACTCAATACTTCAACCAACTATCTAAAGCATGGCAACACTTAGATATGCTTTGGAAACTCACCCCCGGAATGATGTTAAGGATGCGCCCTCTATAAGGACATCATAGAAAAGAAAAGAGTCTTCAAGTTCCTCACCGGACCGAACCCTACTCTTGATGATGTTAGAGGGAGAATTCTTGCCACAAAACCTCTCCCAATGATGAGCGTTTCGTATTTTTCACCAAACAAATTTATAAAATACTCAAGACAACGGTGACTAAACAAGCTCTCTAACCGGCGGTGTACCGGGTCGATTGCGAGTAAAGCTACGGGAGTCCGAGGTCGATCCCACGAGAAGATGTGCTTGTAAGTACCAAAGTGAACTTATTGCTTAGTCTAGGCAAACAAGTTGTTGGAATGTTTGTACACTTCAATTAAACTAAAGTAAATTAAACTAACAAGTCTAAAGGGAGAAAGGGACATAGCCGAACCATGATCAAAATGACTAATTTCAACCCCGAGGATAGACAAAACCGGGAGTGTGCAATATAACAAATGAGCTCTTGCATTCAATTTCACGGGTACGAACTCCTAAACCCGGTGCTAGCGTCGAACAACTCTCTTCTAACACCTTATGCCATGTTAAGGTCTGAACAACTCTCTCCTAACAAGTCATGTTTTGCACTCGAGCCGCTTAAACGTATAAACGAGTAACCTCACGATGTGCTCGGTTTAACAACTAAACCGAGACTACACCACGATCCTAAACCCTTTTCCCACACCCCTCTCTCTCGAACAACTCTCAAGAGTGGTGTGTGTGATGTTTGACCTAGGTGATCAATCTAGCCCAAATCCGTTATAACAAGTTCTAAGACGTGAAACGTGCAAGAAACAACAATAAAAAGCACTACCCACTCCCAATTTCATCACCCAAAGGGTGATTTCATCAAATTTCACATGACCCGGCTATGGGGAAGAATTAGCTACACATTATACTAGTTAAAACATAAAGAAAACAATAAAAGAGAAGCATAACAAGCATAAGAGGGAAGAAAATTACCATAAATTGCGAGAATCGAAGTTTGGAGAAGAAAGGTACAAAAGAGAGAATCACCAAAAAGATAGAGACTTGTTGTTTGAAATGAAAATCTAATCTAAGAATTGAAAAGAGTAAGCTAAAAGATGTTTGATCTACATAAAAAGAAGGTGCAACAAACTATGTACAAAAACGAGCAAAATCTAAGCTAAAAGAGGGAGGAGTCGAGGGTTTCTCCAATGGTGGGTGTAAGAGGGGGTATTTATAGGCGAGGCCAAAAATCTGCAGAAAATTGGTCCAAACGCTGGTTTGGAGGTTGGAACCAGCGTTTGGAGTTGAGGAGATGAATACTGGGAGTAAAGGGGTTCAAACGCTGGTTTGGCAAAGCTGGAAACGCTGGTTTGGGACCTGGAACGCTGGTTTGAGACATGGAACGCTGGTTTGAAAGCTCCAAACGTGCGTTTCGCATGATGCAGTTTTTCTGCTGTAGTAAAACCTTCATAACTTCTTCATCCGAGCTCCGATTGGGGTGATTCAAGATGCGTTGGAAAGCTCTTTCAATTATCTACAACTTTCATGAAGAAGTCATGACCAGAAAATGCCTCCATCATGGGTCAAAATGCTTCTGAATCAGAACAGTCACTCGGGCACCAACTCTTTCTCTTCCTTTTCCTATTCTTTCTTCTTTCTTGGCTCATTCTTGCACCTTGATCACACTTATCATCATAAATCTTCGCCTTCCGGGTTCTCGAGACACCAATACCCTACATCATCACAACAACAAAAAACAACCAAAACATTCCGGAGGGTAAAAGTGCTCGGAATAGGGTCAATATCAATAAAAGGAGGTAGTAAACCATCAAAGTGACGGATTTACTCCCCGTGCTATAAACTCATGATATTACCCCTAAAACGGTCTAAATTACCAAGAAACATGCTAAAAGTGTGGTAAACGGGGGTAGAAAATGCACCGGAATCACGTAAAGTTGACTCCCATCACCACCCCACACTTAGCCTTTGCTCGTCCTCGAGTAAAGTAGGCGTTTTAAAACAAACCAAGGGATTCAACTTTATGATGTAGGTGCTACTACTCACACTCTCGAGGTGGCCCCAAAGTAAGAAACACGAACATAAACACATTGGTACAACATTATCAAGAAAATGGAGTGTGTGTGGTGCCAAGCTAAAACCAAATGCTCAAAATGATTGTCGGGGCTTGAATCCCAACCAAAAATCTACCAACCGTTTCATAATCACGAGCCTCTCCACTAATCTAGTTTACTAAGTTTGGACACGATCGGGCAGGACTTGAGCGGTTATAACGTTAGGTTAGGGTGATTTCGGTTAGTCGAAAGGGGTATTTTGGGAACTGGAGAAAAAAGTACGAGTGAACCTAATCAAACAAGTACCAACTCATCTTTATCATGCAAACCACCCAAAACTCCTTTTTGATCAACTTTGACATTTTGGGAACCATAGGTTACCAGTGCACCCGAACTCATTGCCAAACTCGACTATGTTTCAAGTGTCGTGAGGTGAGTTCAAGCACACTAGCACCTATCTCACTATCCCAACTCTAACATCATAAAAATTTATCATTGAGCTCCTTACTTTGACTCCACGCCTTTATTTCTATGTACATCCTCTCTTTTTTTTTTTTTTTTCTTTTTTTTTTTTTTTTTTTTTTTTTTTTTTTTTTTTTAAGGAAGAGATAGAAGAGAGATTTTCTTTTCTTTTGGCCCAAGAGCCGAACACCAAGCCCAAACGAGCTCCTCAACACTTTATAGCTCAAAACGAGAAACAACAACCCAATCAAAAACATCATCTCCCCCACCCCACACTTGCCTTAGCAAGTGTGGTCTAACAAAGGATTAAGTTCACTCGTAGGGTATAAAATGAAGGAAATGTGACCATAAATAAGGTTCAAGGGTAGGTTTCGACTTAGTAACAAAACGGCTATAAGCGAATGGTGGTCGACCATTCTACCAAGGCCGAGATGGGCAACGAAGGGAAAATGTTCGGCTTAGGCTTATTTGGCCAAGGTAGGGTCAAAAAGAACGCCAAACCGTCATCCCGTGTCCTACTTAGGTGAACCTTAAACATTTCGCCTCGAGACTAGTGATATGAGAGGTGGTGGCAATCAAATTGTGCACAAAGTGTAGCTTTCATGAAATTAATAAGACTCCATTCTCAAGATAATATCAAACCACAATGTACATATTCGGGATCCCGACTAAGGTGATCACCACTCAAATGTGAAAATAACACATACAACACGGTGTTAAGACCCTTGAAAAATTTTAAAAATTACCCAAAAATCGACTCGAGCCCGATCATAGGCTAAGCATACCACATTTATAGCACATTTAACAACGAAAACAAGAAAACGAATAAGTCTCCCACCCCACACTTAAACGAAACACTCGTCCTCGGTGTGTGAGAGAGATAAAAAGAGTAAAAAGACTTAGGCATTTGTTTGACCAAAACCCGGCGAAAAGGCGCACTTTAGCCCACGTGACATCTTCTAGTAAGCTCCATCTCGAGTACCCGAACACCATGTAGACGAGAAAACAAGGCAAACACATGCACGGGAAAAAATCCACGTGCCAAAAGATGGTGATAGATACGAGATATATAAAAATAGAAGCCATGCCACAATCAAGGTATCAAAGCATATCAACCATACTAGACGGGAAGTGCACTTGGATGTAAAGATAATCAAAAGAAACACAGAGCATCCACGCATAAAATAAGGCCACGAGAGGCTCACATAAAAACATCCCCGTCTATGTACAAAGGCCGAACCAAAAGGAAATTCTCATCCCACACTCTCTTTTAAGCAAAACTCTCCCCTCTTACAACCAAAAACTACTTCAAAAACATAATTATTACCAAAAAGGTGGGTTGCCTCCCACAAAGCGCCTTTGTTTTACGTCGTTGGCTCGACCAAGTGGCACCAAAACGGACTCAAACCACAAAGGACTCAAACCAACTCAAGACAACATTTTTATTTCAATCAAAAATCACCACAAACTATCAACCGAAATCCGAACTCAAGAATATCAACAATTCAAGGAGAATGAGCATAGCAAGCATAGGGAAAACGAGTTCACTAGGAACTTACCGCGCATGGCTCTTGGGAATCCCCTTTCGTTGAAATCCGCCATCATCCTCTTCTTGAAATTACCATCCCATGGTAGTTGTTCCCTTTCATAAATCTTGTGAGCTTTGTCTACCGGAGAGTAAAGAATGTAGTAGTCCGGGACCGGTATGCTAATAACCTCCAACTCTTCCGGTAGCTCAACCACGGATGTCATACCAAGCTCATGAGATTTCATCACACACTCCAAAATTGCATCATCATACACTTCAATCGGGAGTGATGGTGAAATGGGCGATCCCGTCTTCTCTTCAAACCCAGAATCCGGTTCTTCAAAAAGTGCGCTCAAATCTATCATACACTCCTCCAAGTCATCGTCTTGCATTTCTTCGGAGGGCGGTGTAATAGACAAACATTGCACCTCTTCCATCTCTTCTTCATCCCAAAACGAGCTACTTTCATCACCAAAGATTTCATGTTGAGTCTCAACAATGGTTGGTTCCACCATACATTCCACCAAGGCATCATCAATGTTCTCATCGGGAAGTGAGGGTGTAATTGGAAGAACGTGAAACCTACCACAGTCAAACTCCACAAGAGGAGACTCTAGTGACATGGGCGATCCCAACTCAATCTCTAGCTCGGAAAACGCTTCATCTAGATAAAAATCATCATCCTCTCTCTCCGTTTTCCTTGAATGAGCCTCTTCTCGCTCTTTTCCCACGGCTTCTAGCTCCTTTCTTGTTTCTTCTTCTTTCTCAAACCTCCTCTTTTCATTTAGTTGCACTACTCGATCTTCAAGATTTTGCAAAGATTCCTCTTGTTGGTCCAACAATTTCTCATGGTGTGCATCTTCAATCTTTTCCCCTACCGACTTCATCTCACTCGGTTTCTTGCGTCTTGGCCCTCTTCTTGTCTCGGAAACATAAAGTCTTGAAGTTTCCGCAATCCGTTCAATTTGGTCAAACGCTTGATCGGGTTGTAACATCATTATATCACCACCGCTTGAAGCATGAAGTCGGTTTTGCATATCTTGATCAAGTCCCCGCAAGAAACAATGGACTTGGTCCCCAAGAGTGACTCCATGTCCGGGACATTGGCGCAACAAGGTCTTATACCGTTCCCATGCCTCGAGTAGTGACTCGTCTTCGTAAGCATCAAAGGTCATGATTGCCTCTTTCAAATCAAAAACTTTTCCCGGTGGATAGTATTTAAGCAAAAATGTGCGCACCACCTCGGTCCAAGTGTGTAGGGAGTCATGCCTTAAGGAGTCATACCACGCCCTTGCTTGGTCTTTTAGAGTGAATGGGAACAAAAGTAGCTTGATTGCCTCTTCACTAACACCTTCCATCCTTATAGTCCGACACACCTCGAGATAATGATCCAAGAAGAAGTAAGGATTTTCGATTGCCGTCCCTCTAAAGGTTGAGTTGTCCCTAATCATATTGATAATATTTTGCCCAATACTCATAGTGTTGGCGGTGATCGGGGGCAACCTTATCGGACTATGCCCCACCAAATCGGGCCGTGGCATGACCAAATCTCTACAAGTCCGCACATCTCCTTGATTCGGTGCCGGATTGGGAGTTTGCATATGAGCTTGCATTAATGCTTGAAATTGCTCTTGTACTTGATTCATGAGCCAATTCATAGCATTCGGGTCCATCGGTGGCATTGCTCCACCTTGTCCTTTCCATTGACGGTTTGCTCCTTTTTGAACATTGTTACATAAGGATTGGTCTTGAGCTCGATTAGTAACTCCTTGACCTCCCCCGATAGAAGGGTGTTCCACAAAAACTTGGCCTCCACGACCAACTTGATTAGTGTCTTGGTCCATTTCCGTTTGTTCCGGACTCAAACCTTCAAATCTAGCAATCAAATTCCCAACTAGAAGGCCCCTTCCTCTTTGTTTAGCAAAGGTCTCCATTCTAGCAATGTAAGGTTCAAGCGGTTCTCAAAAACTCCGGGCAATGCACTACAAAACACCAAACAACAAGAAAACAATAAAATAAAACCTAGGCCCAAGCCTTCGGTTCACTTGCAAGATATCACAAATAGCACACATCTTCCCCGGCAACGGCGCCATTTTGATGAGCGTTTATTTTTCACCAAACAAATTTATAAAATACTCAAGACAACGGTGACTAAACAAGCTCTCTAACCGGCAGTGTACCGGGTCGATTGCGAGTAAAGCTACGGGAGTCCGAGGTCGATCCCACGAGAAGATGTGCTTGTAAGTACCAAAGTGAACTTATTGCTTAGTCTAGGCAAACAAGTTGTTGGAATGTTTGTACACTTCAATTAAACTAAAGTAAATTAAACTAACAAGTCTAAAGGGAGAAAGGGACATAGCCGAACCATGATCAAAATGACTAATTTCAACCCCGAGGATAGACAAAACCGGGAGTGTGCAATATAACAAATGAGCTCTTGCATTCAATTTCACGGGTACGAACTCCTAAACCCGGTGCTAGCGTCTGAACAACTCTCTTCTAACACCTTATGCCATGTTAAGGTCTGAACAACTCTCTCCTAACAAGTCATGTTTTGCACTCGAGCCGCTTAAACGTATAAACGAGTAACCTCACGATGTGCTCGGTTTAACAACTAAACCGAGACTACACCACGATCCTAAACCCTTTTCCCACACCCCTCTCTCGAACAACTCTCAAGAGTGGTGTGTGTGATGTTTGACCTAGGTGATCAATCTAGCCCAAATCCGTTATAACAAGTTCTAAGACGTGAAACGTGCAAGAAACAACAATAAAAAGCACTACCCACTCCCAATTTCATCACCCAAAGGGTGATTTCATCAAATTTCACATGACCCGGCTATGGGGAAGAATTAGCTACACATTATACTAGTTAAAACATAAAGAAAACAATAAAAGAGAAGCATAACAAGCATAAGAGGGAAGAAAATTACCATAAATTGCGAGAATCGAAAGTTTGGAGAAGAAAGGTACAAAAGAGAGAATCACCAAAAAGATAGAGAGTTGTTGTTTGAAATGAAAATCTAATCTAAGAATTGAAAAGAGTAAGCTAAAAGATGTTTGATCTACATAAAAAGAAGGTGCAACAAACTATGTACAAAAACGAGCAAAATCTAAGCTAAAAGAGGGAGGAGTCGAGGGTCCTCCCAATGGTGGATGTAAGAGGGGGGGTATTTATAGGCGAGGCCAAAAATCTGCAGAAAATTGGTCCAAACGCTGGTTTGGAGGTTGGAACCAGCGTTTGGAGTTGAGGAGATGAATACTGGGAGTAAAGGGGTTCAAACGCTGGTTTGGCAAAGCTGGAAACGCTGGTTTGGGACCTGGAACGCTGGTTTGAGACATGGAACGCTGGTTTGAAAGCTCCAAACGTGCGTTTCGCATGATGCGCTTTTTCTGCTGTAGTAAAACCTTCATAACTTCTTCATCCGAGCTCCGATTGGGGTGATTCAAGATGCGTTGGAAAGCTCTTTCAATTCTCTACAACTTTCATGAAGAAGTCATGACCAGAAAATGCCTCCATCATGGGTCAAAATGCTTCTGAATCAGAACAGTCACTCGGGCACCAACTCTTTCTCTTCCTTTTCCTATTCTTTCTTCTTTCTTGGCTCATTCTTGCACCTTGATCACACTTATCATCATAAATCTTCGCCTTCCGGGTTCTCGAGACACCAATACCCTACATCATCACAACAACAAAAAACAACCAAAACATTCCGGAGGGTAAAAGTGCTCGGAATAGGGTCAATATCAATAAAAGGAGGTAGTAAACCATCAAAGTGACGGATTTACTCCCCGTGCTATAAACTCACGATATTACCCCTAAAACGGTCTAAATTACCAAGAAACATGCTAAAAGTGTGGTAAACGGGGGTAGAAAATGCACCGGAATCACGTAAAGTTGACTCCCATCATAGCTCCTCTACTGAAATGGCCACTCATGCTAAAACAGGTATATTCCGCTCACCTCTTAGTAATGAGACTTGGATTGTTGATTCTGGGGCCTCTTCCCACATGACCGGTAATAAAAACCTCATTACCCACTATATGCCATGCACCCAAATTCACGAATTAAAACCGCCGATGGTTCTCGTTTCTTATGCAAAAGGTGTTGGAAGGTTAAACTTACTAATCGATATATCTACAAGGGGTCTTATTTGTTCCAAAGTTAGATTGTAACCTTATATCCGTCAAAAACTCACTAAATATCCGAATTGACCGTTGTTTTTTTTATAAGGATCGGTGCACATTCCAAGATCTTTCTTCACGGGAAGTGATTGGTCAAGCTAAACCTCGCTCAGATCGTTTGTGATCAACCCCGCCGAAGACAAGACCGAAGACCGAATCGCCTCGCCGCTCGCACTCAAAACCTAGACAATATCATGTTATGGCATTATAGACTAGGACATCCAAGTTTTGGTTATTTAAAGTCTTTAATTCCGGAATTGTTTAAAGGATGTAATCTTAATGATCTTCAATGTGATATTTGTCAATTTGCCAAACTCACCAAATCTGTGTATACTAAATTACCTCACTTCCCATCCACACCTTTCACCTTAATTCACAAGGATGTATGGGGACCCTCAAGAGTGAAAAGTATAACGAGGCAAGAGGTGGTTTGTAACCTTCATAGATGACCACACCGTAACCACTTGGTTATTTTTAATGAAGGATAAATCGAAGTTGGATCCATCTTTCAAGAGTTTTACAACATGGTCTCTACTCGCCTTTGACATTAAGATTAAAATTTTGAAGACGACAATGCTCTTGAATATTATGAGTCTAATCTCGGTAATTTCTTGATGAATAAGGGAATTGTCCATATCGGTAGTTGTGTTGAGACACCTCGGCAGAAATGGGGTTGCCGAGAGAAAGAATAGGCACCGCCGGAAATGGCCGGATCAATCATGTTCACTACAAATGTTCCAAAATATATGTGGGGTGAAGCTATATTGATCGCCACATACTTAATCAACAGGCTTCCCAAGAGTGTTAGGTTTCAAGACTCCTATCCAAACCCCGCCGACCACACACTCCCGCCCTCATCTTATTGCCCAATTGCCTCCAAAAATCTTTGGTTGTACTTGTGTTTGTTTATATCCATGCCCAACACGAAGCAAACTTGATCCCAAAGCTCACAAGTGCATTTTCCAAGGGTATGCTAAGGACAGAAAGGTTACAAATGCTATTCACCTATCGAAAAGAAATTTTACAACTCTATGGATGTAAAATTCTTTGAAAGGACTCCCTACTACAAACAAGTCTCTTCGAAGCGATCACGATGGAAATCTAATTGAAATTGATCTAAATCCGTTCCCTCAACAAACTCTTAACCCTCGGCAACCTACCGAGACTCGGCGACCGAACCTCGACCCCTGCGACCCGACCCGCCGGACCTCGACCCCTACCGACCCGAGCCTGCCGAACCCGAGCCCGCCGAGCCTCAACACCCTACGACTCGAGAGGCGCCGAACCACGACCCTACCGACATTGATGACGGACCTATTGCTCTAAGGAAAGGGAAAATATCATGCACCGATCATTCTATTCATACTTATTTATCTTATGACCGCTTGTCTCCCGTATTTGCTATGTTTACACAGGACCCGGACTCTCACTCTATTCCTAAAAATATTCGGGAGGCCCTTCAAAATGATAAGTGGAAGGTCGTCGTTAAAACGAGATGATCGCACTCCTAGATAATCATACTTGGGACCTCACAACTCTCCCCAAAGGCAAGAAGACGATCAACAATTTGTAGATGGTTATTCACCATAAAATACAATGCCGATGGTACTATTGACAAGTATAAAGCCGATTGGTGGCTAGAGGGTTCACTCAAACTTATGGCATTGACTATACGAAACTTTTTCACCAAGTAGCAAAGCTTAACACCGTCGTGTACGATTTCTCTAGGTCCAACTTGATCGGCCTCTTTACCAATTGGATATCAAAAACGCTTTTCTCAATGGTGACCTTACGAGGAAGTCTACATGAATGTACCTCCCGGTTTTGTCAATCCCCACACTCAAGGCAAGGTATGCAAACTCGGGAAATCTCTATATGGCTCGAAGCAATCCCCGCAGCCTGGTTTGGAAAACTCACTACCGTGGTTAAAGCCGCTGTGGATATCATCAATGCTACTCGATCACACTATGTTTATCAAGACAACCAACCGAGAGAAGGTCTATTCTTATTGTATATGTGGATGATATCATCCTTACTTGGAGATGACTCTACCGAGATCCAACATTTGAAGACTCTACCGGCAAAGGTATTCCAAGTTAAAGATCCGGGCTCCCTAAAATACTTTCTTGGTATGGAAATAGCAAGAAACAAGAAAGGCATTTCGCCTCTCAAAGGAAGTATGTACTTGGATCCGTGAAGGAAACCGGCATCTTTGGGATGCAAACCCGTCGTATCCCCGAGTAGACCCCGCAATAATACCTGTTTGCATGGTGACATTGCTTTGTCGGGAAGGATCAATATCGAGACTTGTAGGGAAACTCATTTATCTTTCCCATACAAGACCCGATATTGCATATGGAGTCAGTCTGGTGAGCCAATTCATGCATTGCCCTACTGAGCAACATTGGGATGCTGTGAACAGAATACTGAGATACTTGAAATCCACTCCTGGCCAAGGCTTGCACTTCATCAAGTCTGCTGAGAGATCTATCAAGGTTTACACTGATGCTGATTGGGCTGGTTGTCATATAGACAGAAGGTCTACCACAAAGCACTTGTTCTTATGTATGGGGCAATCTTGTCACCCGGAGGAGCAAGAAACAACCTACTTTGTCTCTAGAAGCATCTTGAAGCGAACTCGGGGCATTTGTTTTGGGCATTTGTGAAGCTCTTTGGCTCAAAAGAGTACTTACGAACTTTAGCGACCTACTCGAACCTATCACACTCTGCTGTGATAATAATTCAAAGCATTATGCATGGCGAGAGGATCATGTTCATCATGACAAAACCAAACATGTGGACATTGACAGACACTTCCCCGAAGGAGAAGATTGATGCAAAGATCATTCAACTCCGGATGTTCCCTCGACGGACTGAATGCGACATTCTCACCAAGGCTATTCCACCTCTTATGTTCAAATAGACTAAGTCACAAACTTGGTCGTATCAACATATACAACCCGGTTGAGGGGGGGGTGTTAAAATATTAGCAATTCTAGCACTCTTTGTGTAACACTTGTGCACATTATTTATTCTTTGTACACATGACATATTAATTATATTATATAAATAATTAATATGTCACTTGTCATAACTTTTCTACTTTATTGGGTTCTAAGTTCTAGCCTCCCATATAGATACTCAAGTTGGCCGCCATAATTGCTATCCATAGCATAGCTAGTTTACTTTATTAAAGTTGTATCTATTTATACTCTTGTTCAATCAATGAATAAACTAAGTTGAAGTTTACTCAAGTATAATTTACTTTCTCAAACTCTCTTCATAATGTTTCACACTGGAACATCGGGAGAAAAAAAAGAAAAAAGAATTCACATAAGGTCGAAACATAATGAACGTGGTAACTTGCTTAACTGTTTTATTTCAAGCGAGGACTATGAGGCATATCAGACTTGGTAACTTGCTTGATGGTGAGGTTAATTCATTATGTCTCAAATGGTGACGTTGGGTATGAGTTCTGAGACATTACACAATATTTACAACATCAATCAAACAACTCAATATTTTTCTGTTTTCCAACATAATTGAAATTGCAGCAACAAAATGTCATAATGAGCTTAATTATATGTGTTGTCAAGTGTGACTTGATCTCTACATCTGATGGAACTAAATTTAGGGTCAGCTGAGCGAGAGTATTCAAGTCTGGGAAGGCAGCTGAGTGAAGTGTGAGTTGAGTCCGTCTGTCAGCAGATTGAGTCGGCTGAGTCTGTTGGATACTACCGAGTTATGCATCTGGTTTGCTTGGTTACACAGCTGGTGGAGTCAATTGGAGATGGGGTCGATATCTAGGGCATTTATGGGAATTACGACATGACTTAATGGCGGTTAGGGTTTAAGATTCCTAGGCTATGAATGCCCCCAATGTTGTAATCATTGTAAGGTGTGAGAATCTTCATATTTTTGCTGTGCATAATAAAATATCTTCGTATATGTTCGTAAAGTAGTCGGCACAACGTCAGAAACCACATTAAATTCTGTGTTCTTCTTGTTTCTGTTATTTTGTCATTGCCATTATCTTTTACGTTCGAATTGTTTTTGCTTTTGTTCTTTCTTAGGTAGCAAGCTATACGCATCGGGGCCAGAGGCCAGAAGGACAAAAAAAGATACAAAATGGGAAAAAAGGACAAGAAAAAAAAATAATGGTTGAGAAGGACAAAAACGTGTCTGTTACTACATGTGTTACTACATTTGGTCAGTAGCAACATGTAGTAACACATGTAGTAACATGCGCGTTTTTGTCCTTCTCGACCACTATCTTTTTTTCTTGTCCTTTTTCCTCATTTTAGATAAAAATTAAAACAGTCATTTACAACCTTTAACCTATACGCATCTGTTTTAACAAAATGATCATATTAAATACATCACGGGACATAGCAAACATCTCTGTGATGTTTAGCTATGATTTAATTACTATGCTTTATCATATTTTGTTATGATAAAGCATGCTTGTTAGCATGCTTTACTAAGTCAACATGACCTACCTTGTTAGCATGCTTTACTAAGTCAACTTGCTGATTATATAATATTTGCAACGTAATTTGATTTACATCATTAAATTATATTGGTGTAAAACTATTTAAATGTGTTAGCTCAACTAATTAAATATCTTTACCTGTCCTGTTTTGCCTCTCTTTTTTTGTTGGAGGGTTTGGATTGGAGGGGGAGGGGAGATGGGGGAGGGGCTATAGCAAGCCAATTGTTAACGAGTACTACCTTCATTTCAAAATATAATTTCATTTAGTTTTTTTTATTTATTTCATAAGGTAAGTCTATTTAAATAATAAATAAAATATTTATTATATTTTTTCTTTTTTTTTTTACTCCTCATTTATTATATACCTATTCATTTCTCATAGTTTTACATTAATAACGGTCAAATATAATTTTAGTATTTTTCATTAAATTAAATTAATAACATATACTAATTTAACCGACTTTCTTAATCTGTATAAAAAAATAAATCAAACGGACTAGTAAATACAATAAGCTAATCACTTCCTAAAATAAAAATAAAAAAGCTAATCACAACTTTGACTATAAATTATCTACACATAGAAGGTCATGTACAAAGTGAAGGGAAAAAAAACTACAAGATATATATATATACACACACACACACACACATATATATATATATATATATATATATATATATATATATATATATATATCTTTCTTTTTAAACACACTATTTTGTCATGCGGAAGAATCCAAAATTCATTCCAAAAAAAAAAAAAATTCCAAAATGGTGTGTATTGCATACGGTATACGTTATCTAGTCTGCGCTAATGTCATTTTTCTTAATGGTCCATACCAATTTCTAGAATAAACGAATGGGATGATGTAAATTAAAGCTTACAAATATGCAAAATTCCACTGTGTATATAGTGGCCGCCATGGATAATTCATGGTTTAAATAGGTATTTATTTTTGGTTTATTCCACGAGGAGTGATAGAGTCACAACGAAAATACACAACAATGTGCCACAATAATGATCTGCACCATTGATTGTTGTGGGATCTATATTGATTGAACTAGGTCCCACAATAATCAATGGTGCAAATCATTGTTGTGGCACATTGTTCTGCATTTTCGTTGTGACTCTATCATTTCTCTTATTCCACAGTTACGACTCGTTTTTTTTATTATTATTTTATTTAATTACCCGAAACGAAAGATTTCATTAAACAAACAAACAAATTACAACCGGACCAACGTCGGAAATAACCGAAATAACTCCGGACCATCACCAGCCTAGAGCTGGACCACCATAAGCAACGGAAAATAAAAAGACATGGAAGCAGTGGCGGATCCACGTACCCCGGGGGGTCACGTGACCCCACTGGAATTTTAAAAAAATAAATAAATTTAGTATTAAAACGATATAGTTTTGTTGTTAAAAAATGTCGTTTTGTCGATAAAAATTGATGTTTTAGACTCCGGTGACCCCACTGATTTTTTTTTGGTTAAAAGATGTAGTTTTAGACTACGGTGACATCACTGGAATAAATTCCTAGATCCGCCACTGCATGGAAGAATCCATGCCAACCAAGTTCCGCCTCAACACGGAGGACTAGACTTGGTAACATAATACGATAGTCAAACTTGTTCTTAATACTTAACAAAGCTAAGAAAACTAAAAAATCCGGAGAAATGGACTATTACCGACTTGATACCGAAAACCGACACAAACCGACATAAACAAAATAAAAGATAAAGGAGAAAAAGGACTGCAAGAAAAGGCACATCTCCACCGCCTCCTCTGCCAATGACCGAAAAAGCAAAAAATTTGTCCCATCACCGCCGTAGCCCCACCATATCAGCAGCCAAAGAGTGACGAGCTCGAAAACCGCATCGAAGGCATCCAAATTAGCAAAGGGAGACGAAGAAGATGCATGCAACCCAATATCCACCAGCACCGCCACCCACCATGACGAATCTTCCAGATCCACCTGGAAATTTCATGGAAGGCGACCAAAAACCTCCAGATCCATACTAAAACAACATGAGACAACTGAAAAGAAACGAAAAACAGCAAATCGAACCTTCAATTGTCAAAAAAGAGAAGGAAAACATTCAAACACATCCACCAAAATTGGGAAAAAAAACCAGTTTTTCCCTAGATTTCCTTCTCCAAAAGAAAATAAGTTAAACACTAAAAGACATAAAAGAAGAAGAGGAAAAGGGTGGGACGCCGGCAGCCGGAGGCCACCGGCGTCAGAGATTTTTCTGTGAGAAGGGAGGGCCGATGGATAGAGAGAAGGAGGAGAAGGGTTTTTTTGAGAGAGAGGGCCAAAGGTAAAATGCTCAACCACATGGGCCGGAAAATTACGTTACGACTCGTTTAATGGCAATTACTCCATTCAATAGAATTTTAGTGACACACGTGAGAGACAATGGAAGTTATCTTTAGGATTCACTGTTAGGGTCCTGAAAATGACGACACCTGGCCTATATTCCATATCAAAAAAGTGTGTCTATCTACTTATTAGATTCATTATGCCTCATGTAGCGTCGCCTCTACTCTGAGTTCTTTGGGGGTTAAAAGAGCCGATGGAGGATACCGATTGTATCTTCACTTAGCTCCTGGTCAAGAGGTCCTTATATACCCCGTATTGAAAAAGCGTAACATGTCAACTGTTCATTATGTTTCAAACATCGTTTCTACGCCTCAGTTATGCTACGTTACAATTTTAACATGAAAACTGAAGGAAAATATGAGTTTCTGGAAAAGTGAGTTTTCATCTGGTGGAGTCAGTTTGAGCTAAGATCCACATCTGGGGCATTTATGACAATCCGACAGAAATTCTATGGCGGCTAGGGTTTATGGATTTGTGTCTATAAATATCATCCATTGTAATCAATGCTATGTGTGTTTTTCAAGAGCGTGAAAAACTTTGTAACTTTTGTGTAGAATAAAATATTTTCTTTCCTGCCCGTAGATTAGTCGGCACAACGCCGAATAACACGTTAAATCACCGTGTTCTCTTTGTTTCTGTGTTTTATCAATTTCCGCCTTATTTTGTTAGATTGCATATGTTTTATCTTTCTTAAACTGCAAGTTTCTCGTCTGTGTTTCAACAAACTGGTATCGGAGCTTGAGGTTCAAGATTCAGAGAGATTTGCAGGTTGAACGGAGTTGATCTTCAGCAAGACCGGTGACCGGTGCTAGTATTTTGTGATCAAAGGTCTGTTCTTTCACAAGAAAGATGTCAGTAATTAACATAAAGATTGATAAATTTACAGGGAGAAATAGTTTTAGTTTGTGGCAAATCAAGATGCTGGCCTTGTTAAAACAACAAGGATTGTGGACTCCTTTATCCGGTAAAGGGGATGCCAGTGCAGCAGATTATGTCAGTCTGGAGGAGAAAGAACATTCTACCATCATATTGTGTTTGTCTGATGATGTTATCACAGAAGTTGCTGAGGAAGACATCGCTGTTAAGTTATGGTCAAAGCTTTAAACATTATATATGACTAAGTCATTTACCAACAAGTTACTGCTAAAGCAAAGGTTGTTTAGCCTAATGATGCATGAGGGGGCTCAACTGAGAGATCATTTTGATCAGTTGAACACAATATTACTTGATCTTAGGAATATTGATGTGAAAATTGAAGACGAAGATGCCGCTATGTTCCGAATACCGGGAACATTACAATGTTTTTTTTTTGGGGGCTGAACATTACAATGTTAAACTATTTAAAATTAGCCTATTGCCCTAGCTTGAATTTAGGATGAGTTAATTATGTAAAAATATGAGAATAGTTTAGAGGGAAATAGGGTATGCCGGATTATTTTTGAACCAACAGCTCTAGACTTTAGAACATTGAAATTTATTCATAATATCCATATTGATTGCTATATAACTAGTTAGACTCTAATGTAGAGGTCGGCTAATTAATAATCTTATTTTCCAAGTTTTTCGATTTTAAAAAATTAAAAAAAGATAAATCCGTTTAATTCTTGAGAAGGTACTATTGGGTTCGAGTTCCTCGTCCATTTATAAAAATAATAGGCATTAAGTTTGGTCAGTCAAGTTCCTTATTGATGGTAAGAATTGTAGGTTTCGTCTTGTACGACGGGGCAGATTTACTTCACTATTTTTTTATTGAATGGCAAAATTATATTTTAATAGTATAAAAAAAAACAGATTGCGATACTTCAACCAAACACAAACGTTACAGCTTCTACGTACATACACAACGAAAAAACACGGCGCACACCAGTATGCGCAAGAAGTGAAACGTTTACACAAACACAACCACCAGCCGAAAAAAAGCACCGTAAAATGTGCCAAGACCTAACCTCGAAAATTCCACACACCATGTTGATCAAAAAGCGCTCCGATTTGTTTCAAGAGCCGACTATGTTAGGATCGTCTTTAGAGTCTCTGAACCAAATATCCCCGAACATCTCCTAGGCTTCATATCGCTTGAAACCAAAGTTTTGTCAACGGAATGATTCTCGTACTCTCCAAAAATCCTATATGCTTAGCATCGAAAAACATCATTTCTTTGGTTCGGGTCAAAATAAGATCCTACACAACCGGAAAACGACGAGTATCCAAACTTTTACCCTCAGCAAACGAGCCTGGCCCAACCTTATTTACCTGCCCATCCTCCAAAATTTTCGAAACCTTATTAGCCAGCCCACCCTCCAAAAGCCTTATTATCCGGCCCACTATATCCTAATCCTATTTATCCCTTGGGATTAATTAGCCTGGAATCTTTGACCTGTACCTCTGCATCAAAAAAAGAAAAAAAAAAAAAAGTACATGTGCTTATACTGTTTACTAAAGCCAAGGACAATACTGCCCCAAAATACTAAGGAAAGTCAAATGTCTCCAACTGAAAAGGTTTTTTCCCAACCCGAAAGGCTTCACTGTCCCGTCCCGTCCCTATAGTTTCGTAGATCATGTGATACAATCGAAGGTTATGTCTCAGTTTTCCAATTTTCAGAAGCTATATTTATCATTTTTTTAGCCGAGAGAAGTTGAGATACAGGGTATCAAACTCCCACGACTCATCTCTAAAACAAAGTTGTTACCGATGCATTGCGCACTTGTGCTTTTTTAAGAAGAAGAAAAAGAACGAAGAAGAACGACGACAGGTGTTTGGAGTTGTACATCAATAATCATTAGGTAAAGTCTTTTCACGGCTAAAAAAATCTTAACACATATTTTTATTTCTAGTTTCATCATTTATTTTTTTTACAAATTGATTCGGACCCAATTTTAGTCAGGATATTGATTAATTTACGGACTAAGTTTTAGTCATAAAGTATCAACTGTGCTTTCGAACCGATATTGGGTTTAGAAAAAACCAACATTCAGACTCAAATTCGATCAGAATAAAAATTATTTCCAGACTCAAATTCGGTTAGACATCATGTTGATTAGTTAACGGACCAAATTTCTGTCATGATTTATCAATTGTGCTCTCTAACAAATATTTGGGTCTAGAAAAAACCAACATACTGATTCAAATTAGATCAAAATAAAAATTATTTCCTGACCTAAATTCAGTCAAAATAACATTTCGGTGTGAAAAGATTATCCCTACGGATGTACACGGTTCGGTTTGGTACGGTTAATAGCCTTTCCGAAACCGAACCGAAATTTTCGGTTATTGAAATTTTATACCGAAACCGAACCGTTTGTTCTAGGTAACCGAATTGAACCGAACCGAAATATACGGTTTGGTTCGGTTCAGTTAACCGAAAATTGAAATAAAAATAACAATTCTATTCGGTTATAAACAATTTAGTTTTTATTCGAACTTTTAATTCGGTTAAAAAATTGTTCGGACATCGGTTTGGTTATATGCAATTTTTCATGAACGCTTATAATATTTTGGTTATGAAAACTAGTAATACAAGTTAATTATAGACATTTCGATTACAATTTTCTATTCGATTTCGGTTAACCGTTCGGTTTTTTATTCGATTCGGTTTTCTGTTCGATACTGATAATTTATAGAGTTATCCGTAACCGAACCGAAAATTTCGGTTTCTCTATAATACTAACCGAAACCGAACCGAACCGAACCGAAAGTATTATTAACCGAACCGAATTGAACCAAATGACCTCGGTTCGATTCGGTTTTCGGATAATCCGTATCCATGTACACCCCTAATTATCCCTTATTATTATCCGGAGGATGAGCTTTAAACACTTAGAGCAACCCTAATGGGAGGGTTCTAGCCAAGATCTATAGAAAAAGTGGCAAATTAGAGAATGAAGTTAGATAAGTTGTAAAATAATAGTGTTAAAATAGAGAGGTTTTTATAGATATTCTCTACTCCATTATCTAATTTGGGAGAGACAATGAGACAATATTCTTGTCTCCCAAACACACCAAACCCCTCTTTAACAATATTTAATATTATTTTATCACTAGATTCAAAATATTTACCACCACTACAACATCTAATCACACACAAATAATCTCTACAATCCTTTTACATTTATCACCATTCAACATCACATCACACAATAATTATCTCTACAATCCTTCTATATTTATCTTCCTTATATTTCGCCATCAACCCAACATATCCGGAGGATGAGCTTTGGTTAAATGGTTGCTCTTAACGTGTGACAGGCAGACTTGATCGAGCATGAAAGTATGTGTTAATTGCCCTGACCATGATGTTATGCAGCTTCTTTTATGGGCTGTCTGGGTAGGTAGGTCCCACCAGATGCACATGTAGTTATACCAATAACATGTACGGACCAGCAATTGGACGTCCGGTGAATTAATGGTAATTCTATTTATAAGGTCGGGTGGGGTGTATTAAAACAATTAGTTCTGTTGAATTAATTTATATAAGTTTTTTCTATGTTTCGAAAATAAATTCGGATGGAGTATAAATCATAGGACTTTTATGTTTATAAGACGTTCAACACATGTAAGTCTTAGAGTTTTTTCTCAATTATATTCGAACTATATAGATACACCAAAGAAAAAAATTCCCCGCAAAATACACGGTACTCATACTTCGTTTTTTGAAAAGTAATGATACCATGCACCATTATAACTTTGACAGAACAAATGTTGCATCATGATATTATGTTGAGAATTGATGCTACATATGAATTTAATTAACAGTTGTTGTCACAATTGATTATGATGAAACTAGCGAGGTCATTATTAATGAACTAACAAAATGAGTATTAAGAGGATATTGTCTTTATTTGAACGCAAAAAAAGTTAATTTATTCAGATAAAACAATGATGTGAATAAAGCAAATTTATTCTTGTCCAAAACACACTTGAAAACAAACTCTCTCTCTAAATTATTTCAAAGAAAAGACAAGCCACCAAACCAAATGTAGCACATTCTACTACTATTTGAGTTTCAATAATTACTAGTATAGCATACTACACTGATTTTCAAACATTAAAATACAAATATAGCAATACATTAAATTATTTATTTAAGAGATCGACCTTTTATTACTCAATTAAGTCTCAATCATTTTAAGGGATTTAAGTGGCTTTTTCTCATTTATTATGGATAATAATAATAACTCCACAGACTGTCACCACCATATGTATTCTCATACACATTTTCATTAGTTGGAGACTTCATTCTTGGTGGGCTAAGTAGCATTCCTTCAGCCATGTCCGCCAACAAACCCGGCATGTTAAACAACGCTTCCTCGTCAAGAAACTCGTTGCTTTCATTACCACCAATACTAAATCCTCCTCCTTCATGTTCAGTTGGATTCTGAACACAAGAGAAGTAGGAAGAGGAGCCGCTGTTTCCGCCGCCGTCATTAGGAGCTCTGGCAGCGGCGGCTACGGCGGCTGCTGCCTGTATATCAGCAGCATAAAGAGAAGTAGGTATCGGATAAGTAGAAGCCAAATGTGGGAAGTTCAACGTGGCATCAGAGCCTTTGAGTGCTAGAGCCGCAACGTCGTACGCCGCAGCCGCCATTTCTTGAGTCGGGTACGTACCTAGCCAGATACGATTCGTTTTACGTGGCTCGCGTATCTCCGACGCCCATTTCCCTCCTCTTGGTCGAATACCCTTGTAGCTCCTCCCGCCTAAGTTTGAAGATGAAGAATCTTGCTGGGGATGATCAGGGGCAAATCTGTCCTTTCGCTGCATCTTATATATTTTACAATGCTTATGCTTTTGTTCCTGTACATTGTTTTTTTTTTTTTAAACAAAAATTTCTGGGCCGTTTTAAGGGAATTTAAAAACTATGTATGGAGCGTGGGAAAGTCGCGGACTAGTTTAATTTGTATATTTGACAGTCAGTGTGATAATATATTGTAGTAACTAGTTGTGTTTCTGCATTTATGTTGGAAATAATTTGATGTACTAGAGGTGATGAGTATTTAACCATGCGTTTAGCACACGGATTTTTGGACAAGTCACTGGACCCCATCTTGAAATTAGCTGTCTCATGCAAGATCTAATCTCATCTCCTAATTAATTAAATACAATCGTATAATTGATAAATTAAATGATACAGGTTCAACTGTTTTGTCATTACGTTGTGCCATAACAGATGAGACAACGATTATACACTGTTGATCATGATGTGTTTACACTATGTACGATCAACGGTGCATTTGTGCCTGTATCCTTTCTCTGTATAATTATATATATCTGATCAACGGCAATGACGGACCCTGAAAAAACTTCTCGGTAGGGACACCGAATAAATTCAAAGATCTAGTTACATTCTGTACCAACAAATTTACATCATTTTTCGGTTTTCAACGGAGACATCGGCCCCCACCCTTCAAGCTTTGTGTCCAACTCTGATCAACGGTGTAGTTATGCATGTATCATTAGTCCGTATAATTATAAAATACGGTACTACGTACTGCCATAGCCACAACGAGTAACACACCTTATTTTTGCAACTTTTGATTATGATGTAAGACATGTTGATAATAATGATATACGACGTCATAATCAAATGTGAAAAAGTAGGTTATGTCACTTGATGTGTCAGAGTTGTGGTGGTAGTAGAATGATCATAATTATAAATGACAATGTTACAACATATCACAAAAATTGTGACAACATATTTTTATATGATTGATCTGGGTGTTATAAAAATCAATAGTGTAAAAATACGTTTCATCTTTTGTTGTGACGGTTTATTATTAAGATGATTGAAACATTATGCTCTTGAGTAACACAACATTTATCTGCACTGTTGATCATGTAGACCCATCATAATCAATGATACAGATCGATATTGTGTCATTCATTGTGACACAACGATCATGTCATATCATTACTCATAATAACAGAAGGGTTGGTAGAAAAGATAAAGAAGATTTTGGAATTCACTACTTGGTATGTTTGGTAATCTCACGAAACTCATTTATAACCTTCATATGGTTAATTAGGACCTCTTTGGTATTAACTTTAGTCAGAAAAAGGATAACATCATCATCAAACAAAAGTTGAGAAATTTTGGGCCCTCTTTTACTAAGTTGAACAGGTTTCCTCTTTCTTTTGTTAACACCTTCTTCAAACATATTAGAATATAATTCAATGTAAAACGCAAAAAATAGAGAGATAAAAGGTTAAATTGTACGTATTATACTCGTATTAATAAGATCCTCGTTCCAAAGCATTGAGAAAGTAGAAGTATTAATACAACTCCTTATCGGATCAATGAGGTTCAGCAGGAAATTTAACATATTGAGCATATGGATAAAGAAATCCTAGTTGACATTATCGTAAGCATTCTCTAAATCAATTTTAAATATAGCAAAACCATTCTTGGTTTTAGAGTGTTTGACCTTATGAAGCATTTCTTGAGTAGTAATAATGGTATCACGGGCAAGCCTATTAATAATGAAACCGCTCTGGAAATCAAATTATGCATATAATGTTTCAACATTGGATTGACTAACTAGTACCCTACACCCGATTACTCTAAATGTGACCCTATCATCTTTTTAAAGGTGTGATAGAGATTTACATCTGTAACGTCTCTGAATTCGTACCTAGCGACGCTAGATGTGATAGAGAGTTCCATCTATAATGTCTCAAAATTCGTACCTAGCGGCGCTTCTTGAACTATAATGGATCCAGTAATTACATAAGTTCGTCATCATTGTTTGACCTAAAATGGTTAAACCAAGTTATCATATTCTTTATGTCTCAAACTTTATATCTTGATAACATTTCTCCACGTTTTCAATACGTGATGTATTGTGGCACAATAAATTGTTGGAAAAAATTGATGACTTGACAGATTATGAAGAAACTTCAAGGCATGCAAAAGCGTTGCCTTTAAAGAGATGTTTCGTCCCACGCAATTGTCACTTAGGGATCAAACGAAAATCTCTCACATTATACAATAGAGGTGTTTGATTCAAACAGTGAGTTGTTTAAATCAAACCCGAGGAGGACACTAAGACAAAATATTGATGATGCTGAACGACTTCAGAATAATTTTGTTTGCATGCATGTGCTTTTTATAGGCTGAAGGTACCCCGTGCACGAAATGAGGTACTCCTACACGAAAGGGTAAGGGACATCTCAGTTCGGCCAAACACTGCATTAATGAGGTGTATCTCTTTGCAGGTTCGTGAATCTGAACAGATGCATGAATTCGTTCACGAACTGATGCATGATTTCGTTCACGAACTAATGCATGAACTGATTTCGATCTCTTCCCACGAGTTGGCGTTGCCCCCTCGACCCCTGCGAGGGCGCTGCCCCCTCGACCCAGCGCGACCTGACCGGGCAGGTCGAACCCCATATTTCGTTGCGGCAACATTAATTTGTACGACAATTCGTATGCAAAAGACAAATAAAGTATTTATTTATGGAAATTATCTAACATAATTGTCGTACTGACATTTCCTGTTATTTTTACGGAAATGCTATAACCACAACATGCATGGTTGTTTCACGACGAGTGACACGCATAAATTAAACACTTTTTCGCCATTAATTAATTATGAAATAAGACTCATTAATTATGACGTAGACATATAATAATCAAAATTACAAATGTATGTGTCGTCATAACCGTTACGATCAAGGGCGGACCTTTCTTAATGGGCTAAGCCCACCCGGATAAAAATATATTACACTATAAAATCTGTGTAGTCGAGTTTGATATATAAAATATTCTTAATACAACCCATCCGACGAACTCAATATAGTCAATTAGCTCACCCATATCTAAATCCTGGCTCCGCCATTGGTTACGATAGTAGCATCACTTTGGTTTTATGTGACCAGAGTGACCAAACACTCGTTTCTTGCTTGCAACATGTGTCATTACAAATAGCAAACGGACAAGCATATATTATACTAGAGAACTCATGTAAAACAAAAACAAAACAAAAAAACATAATTTCTAGAGCATCTATATTTTATGTGCTACGTACTTGTCAAGTATGTATATATATAGTCATATCAAAATCACAAACAAGGCAAGGAATATATAGTAAAGTATTTGTTTTTATTTAGACAGCAAATCCCTATCACCTTTTTAGTTGCATCAATTCTTGACTATGAAAAATCCAGCAACATTTAAATAGACATCTTAATTATGGAATTAAAATGTCAAAATGTCAGCAAAAAAAAAATGTTTGTCATTCTAGAACCATATATATTTTACTATGTTAAAGGTGAAGAAAAAGTAAATCGGACCTGTAGGGGAATGAAAATGGAACTAGGGTTTGAAGGAGGAGAAAAACCCGACCTCCTTTCCCTTTCTTGATTCTATTCTTTTTTGGAACTATTTTCCTTACATCAAAAAAAAAGAAACTGGAGTATTTATATTTTATACCCAGTCAGTCAAAGTAAACAACCATAAAAAAAATACAATAGTCAACACCCCCTCTCAAGCTGGGGCAGCAAGCTAATACACAATATTAAAGCTATTCAACAAGGAAAAAAAAACAGGGGCATCCAATGCCTTGGTAAATATATCAGCCAATTGGTGAACTGTTGAGATGGGAATGAGCTTGATGATGCCAGCTTGAACCTTTTCACGAATGAGATGACAATCAATCTCCAAATGTTTGGTACGCTCATGATAAACCGGGTTACGGGCAATGTGTATTGCACTTTGGTTGTCACAATAAAGCATGGTAGGAAACCCTTCAAAACCCGTAAATCTTGAAGAAGATACTCGCCAAAGAACTTCACAAGTAGCATTGGATAGAGCTCGATATTCAAATTTCCTCTCCGCCGAACTTCTAGCAACAAGTGGTCCGCTTTTTGGCCTTCCATGAAATCACCGCTGGCGATCCAAGGAACATCGCAAAACCGAAACGGATCTTCTTGTAACCTTGCAACCACCCGGTCGTAGTCAACATATCCAAATCGGCTTCATGCCGTTGGTCGCTTGGATAGAACAACCCCCGTTGAGGTGCCTTCTTGATGTACCTGCGGACGGTGAGCAGCTTTCATGTGTGCAACAGTGGGATTATCCAGAAACTGTGAGAGCTGTTGTACTGTGAAGGATAAATCAGGTCTAGTGATTGTGAGGTAAAGCAACTTCCCAATTAGACTCCGGTATTCTGTATTATCAGCTAAAGGTTCAGAATCTCCAGACTGTAGTGTTGTCTTTGTGGCCATAGGAGTATCAACAGGCTTGGCTGCTAAAAAACCAAAAGTTTCCAGCAGCTTGATGGCATATTGCCTCTGTGAAATGCTAATCCCCTGTTCTGTTCTGTGTACTTCTATCCCAAGGAAATATTGAAGGTCTCCCAGATCTTTGATTTGAAAAGAGACATGCAAGAATGCTTTTATGCTATTGATGTCATCCAAATTAGAACCTGTTAGAATTATGTCATCTACATACACCACTAAAGCTATAAAACTGTCTCCTTGCCCTCTGGTGAACAGACTGTAATCATGGACTGACTGATTGAAACCTTGACTTTGTAGAGCTGAAGTCAATTTGTGGTTCCACTGTCTACTAGCCTGTTTGAGGCCATAAATTGACTTCCTCAGTTTGCAAACCTGTGAAAGATGCTGTCCTTGGTAACCGGGAGGTAACTTCATATACACCTCCTCCTCCAAATCCCCATGGAGGAAGGCATTGTTGATGTCTAAATTGTTTTAGGTGCCAACCTTTTATGGCAAAGAATGGCCGAAGTAACCTAACTGTGGTGATTTTTGCTACAGGAGAAAAAGTCTCCTCATAATCTACACCTAATGTTTGTGTATATCCTTTGGCTACTAACCTAGCCTTGTACCTCTCTACAGTCCCATCTGCCTTATACTTGACTTTATAAACCCATTTACACCCTATAGGATGCTTCCCTGCTGGCAAATCAACAAGGTCCCAAGTGTGTGTCTGTTCTAAAGCAGCAATTTCTTTCCCCATGGCTTCTCTCCACTGGGGGCACTGAATAGCTTGGTTGTAGGAGCTAGGTTCTGAAACATGGGGTGTTGTTGTGACATCATTTTGGACAGAAATAATGTGTGAGGATTTCTGCTGAACTTGATTACAAAGGTAGGCATTGAGATAAGTGGGAACTTGTCTGGTTCTAAGGGATCTTCTGACTGTGGGAAGATCAGGAATATGGATATCATTTGGAGGAGTATTACTGGAATGTCCTGATGAAGAACCACCAGAATGTGTTGAAGAAAAGGTCTCTGAGATTTCAGCTGGTGGAGTTGCAGGTGGTGTTACAGGGATGGTCATGTCTGTGTGTATATCTTGCTCATCTTCAATGGGTGGATATTGGCTGTGATGGTTGATAAAAGGGACAGGCAAGGAAACTAAGTTGTGAAATTGTGTAGGTCCTGTTTTGAAAGAGGCATGAAGAGGGAAGTAGGATTCATGGAAAATAACATCTCTGGATATGAACACTTCCCTAGTAGAATAATCTAGTAAAAGATACCCCTTAGTTGTTTTAGAATTCCCAATGTAAACACTTAGTCCGCTTTCTTGGATCAAACTTGGACCTATGTGCGTGCAAAGTGCGAGTGCATAAACAAGACACCCAAAGACCCTAAACTGACTGTAGTCAACCTCTTTATGATATAGTCTATGAAAAGGAGTGTCAAATCTCAATACTGGTGTGGGCAAGCTGTTGATCAAGTCTGTGGCATGCAATAGACAATATCCCCAGTATGATATTGGTAAATTGGATTGGAATCTTAATGCCCTGCCAACATTTAAAAGGTGTTGATGTTTCCTCTCAACAACTCCATTTTGTTGAGGAGTATCTACACAACTAGTTTGGTGAATTATCCCTTTTTGTGCATAGAAATCCTTCAAGTCAAATTCCCTACCATTATCTGATCTGATTGTTTTAATCTTCTGTTGAAACTGTGTGAGTACATACTCATAAAAATTTTGTATTAAAAGTTGCACTTCCCCTTTAGACTTTAACAGATAAACCCATGTAAATCTGGAAAAATCATCTATTACAGTCAGAAAATATCTATGCCCATGTAAAGTAGGAGTCCTATATGGTCCCCATATGTCCATATGGACAAGTTCAAAAACACAACCAGAAACAGACTCTCTCAAGGGAAAAGATAACCTTTTTTGCTTAGCTAAGGGACATACATGACAAACCTCTCTATCATGGCAAGACTTATTCATACTACAATCATCAGACAAAGACAACCTTGCTAAAAGGTTTTGTGACAAATGCCCTAACCTGAAATGCCACAGCATCTTGGAAGGAACTACCTCAGTTGTGACTCTTTATGGTTGTTTACTTTGACTGACTGGGTATAAAATATAAATACTCCAGTTTCTTTTTTTTTGATGTAAGGAAAATAGTTCCAAAAAAGAATAGAATCAACAAAAGGTGTTATATATACATGCTACGATTATATGATATGTAAAGATTATTTGAATGTCCACTTTATTGTCGTTTTGTGCATGTATATTCCCTTGATTAAGCTAATTTAGTGCATTTATGGTAAAATTTGGATGGAGTTGTGCATGTACATGCATGTTCATCATTGTTCGAGTTACAAGATTATGTTACGAAATCTCAAGGTTTAACTTTAAGGTGAATTGTTATGCACATGGGATCATACTCTGTCTTGCATGAGTTATGCGTGGTTTCACTTGTTATATCTTTCATAATTTAGGTCTATCATGGGAAACGAAGATTGGATAATATAGTGATGATGACCAAGATTGAGGACCAAAAGGTGAGTAGAAAAGGTGATTTTTCGATAAATAAGTATTGGTGAGCATGCCTCAACTCTGAGTGCATGCTCCAAGGAGTCTTCACAGAAGAAATTAATTGTCTTCTAGAATGCACGCCCTAACTAGTTATGAAGCCTACCAAAAGGTGGTTTATATAAAGATTACAAGAAAGATGAAGAAAAAAATAAAATTAAGGTGAAATAATTACGATTTTTTGAGGTATAGACTAATAGATCTAACTATTTTCATAATGATGTATGATAGAGAATTTGAACATGCTCAATTCTCTGTTTTTCACTTGGAAAAATGTATTCAAACACTTAATCTTTTAAAAATGTTGTGGGTGTCTCCTAAATGTCATTTTGATGTTTTGCTGCGCTATCATTAAAACGGACGATATTTTGTACACTATTACAAATGTATGGTTGGATCAACCACAACACCATCTAATGTATAACTTCACAAGAGAGGATCTTATCTCCGTATATATAATAATCCAAACTCCGGTCTGGTTTAGATGATTTTTTTCATCAAATCGAAACAAAATGGAATTAAACAATTCGAATTTCACAGAGCGTTATAATGCAGAACTCATTGATCAAACGTAAAGTCAATCGGTGTGACTCACTCGTTCTACAAACAAAGAAGAGTTATGATTCAACGGGTATTTTCGAATTATAACAAATTGAAGGTTGTGATTAATCCAACTCACACCTACACAGTGTATGAGAGAGAATAAAAAATAATCATAGCTACATTTAATACTACATGAAAATACCATTGTACCATAACTTTTCTCTATTTATGGTATTATCAATAAAAAAGGGAAAAAAACGACTCCGTTTGAAAAAGGAAAGGAAAGGAAAATAGAAGGAAAGAAACCGCCCCATATGTCAAGCCCCCCCGAGAAATTCAATCAACCGTCCACAATCGGTTCAATTCGGGTAATCGATCAATCAAGCCGGTGGTCCTGGTCTGCAGTTGCCGTACCCCGTAGTTATATAAGTATCAACCCAAACAGTGGTTCGATCACTTTTTTTTTCCCCTTTTGAGTAACGCATTAATCCGTATTGCTGGACTTTGTAATTCTTCATTAGCTCTTTGTTTTATTACAGGTTCGCCCCTTCTAATCTTCTTCGTTATTGAATAAAGATGCTTAAAATTAGTTAATTTTATTGATTATGGCTGTGAATTTCATTCGGTAGTATGATTTTTTGCTGTTCTTGTCGAATTGAATTGTTGGAAATTTTTTTTTATTTTCTTTTTTATATTTGATATGCGTATCGTGTTCCGATCATTAGCTGGGGATTGTTTTGTTGGTTGTAATTGGGGAATTAAGTGTTGGTTGAATCGATTGTGGTTTATTTGGAACATTCTTGAGTAGTTTTGGCGATGTAATTTGGTGCGGTTGGCCGATTTTTGATTGGGGTTAAGGTGTTGTTTACTCGATTTACTTTTCTTATGGAAATTTAGTTGCTTTATCAGCTATGATTTGGTTTCCTCTCAAAAAAAAAAAAAACCTATGGTTTGGTTAGATTTTGTGGTGGATAATTAAATTTTGAGGAAATTTCGGGATCTTACTAGGTAATAAAATTATGTTTGTCATGGTGAGAAAAATTAGGGTTTTATCCTGTCAATTAATTTGGCGGCAGGTCCCTGGAGTTGTCTTCATGTTTCCTAAATAGCATTCGTACAGTGTGCAATAAATTATTTTCTATTAAGTCATGAATTGATTTAAGCTGGCTATTTGCTATGACAGGAGTAATCCACTGTCATCATTAAAGGCAGTATCTTTCTGTTTTGAGGACGGATTACTTGGGATCTTTCTTTCTTTGTTTGCCTTAATTTTAAAGTGCACACCTTTTTTTCAGGGTTTAGGATGAATTAGTTTGTACGGTTTGTAGTTGATATTGGATCTTGAAAGAGCTGCAACTGTTGAACATGCCACCTAAACGCAAGGTTGGTGGAAGAGCACATTCGTCTTCAAGTTCTGGCATATTTTTTTCAGCCGATGATCATTCTGAAGTACAGGGGAATTCTACCTTGAGTTCATCTTGCGGAAACTCATCAAACGGTAATGGTCATGGAAGTCTAGGCCTGGTTTATGGTGGTGATGGTAATGGTGCAGTCTTAAACATAGCAGGGAGCTCAGGTCCAAGTGTTGGGGCAAGCTCTTTGGTCACTGATGCAAATTCAGGATTTTCTGGAGGTGGTCCCCATCTACAAAGAAGTGTTAGCATTAACAATACAGAGTCATACATGAGATTGCCAGCATCTCCCATGTCATTCTCTTCCAATATCAGAAGTGTTTCCGGGTCTCCAATCATGGATGGGTCATCTGTAGTTCAGCAAAATCAGGAGCCAAACTCTCAACAATCATATCAAAGTCAGCAGCATCAAGGGCCTTTATCCTTATCATCTTCACAACTAGGGCAAGTACAACTGTCTAATAACCGGTTCCCAAGTTCATTTCCTCAGGACCTAAGCTATAATTCCCAGTTGCAGAAGAGATCTCGCCTGGATATTAAGCAGGAAGATATAGCCCGGCAGCAGTTCTTGCAACCGTTTATGCATAGACAAGATCCATTGCATTTTCAGAATACCCATCCTCAGTTACAGGCTCTGATTCAGCAACAAAGATACCAGAGGCAACAAGAGATTCTTCAGGCTATGCCACCACAGCAGCGAGCACAGCTACTCGAGCAACATCAGCAGCAGCAGTTAAGGCATCAGTATCAGCAGCAGGGGTTGCAGCCTCCTTCTGTGATGAAGCAATCCTTTGATAGCGGTGTCTGCTCTCGCAGGCTAATGCAATATTTATATCATCAGGGTCAAAGACCTCAGGTGAGTAACATTTGGCATTTCACTTGTGAGAAACGTGTATGTGCTTCTGAATGCAGTTATTTATGTTTTATTAATAAATTCATGTGTATGCTTCTGTAGCTGATCCAAAGTGAATAAGACATACTATGTTTGATCTTGCTCTGATGATGCTATGGTTAACTAAAATGTAGGAAAATACACTTGCCTATTGGAGGAAGTTTGTTGCTTTGTATTACGCTCCGCAGGCTAAGCAAAGATGGTGTTTTTCACTTGATAATAGTAATAATGCTGGCCATCACTCTGCTGGAGTATTTCCCCAGGTCACTCTGGTAATCGTCTCCCCCCACCCCCCCCCCCCCCCCCTCCCCCACCCCCCATCTCTTTCTAATACGTCAACATGCCTTTCCTCCCTTGTTCAAAATGGAAAGTCCACGAAAATCATTTGGCACAAAAGGTATTATACCTGACTCTTTTGGCATTTCTTGAACATTTATTCAATAATGTTTTCTTTCCTTTTTCATGTTGTCAGGATGCGTCGCACTGTCACATTTGTGGTTCAAAATCCGGAAAAGGATTTGGTAAGTGTGGTAGGAAAATACTGGAACTTGTTATGTCTTCCAGCAAACCCAAATTTGTGCTATACTTATTAGTTACGTGTGTTTAAATTATTTTTTCTGGATGTGTGAAGAGGGAATCGGTCTTATGTTTGCATGTGCATAAGTGACTCTCCTTTTTAAGGAGTTTTCAGCTGAACAATTTCCTTCCTACTTGGGAAATGGCATTGGCATATTGGATATAATTAAGCTGGGAAAATTGTAGTTGCATGTTTTCAAGCATGTATTAGATACATGGGAATGTGTCGCAGATATCAATTTGACGCCTAAAGAGCATGTAGCTGTAAAAAAAATTCCCATGTTACTTATTTTATGGGTGTATTTAACAGTGGCTACTTATGATGCTCTTCCAAGACTTATTGACATCAAATTTGGAAGCGGGTTACTCGACGAGCTTCTGTATTTGGATTTGCCTCGTGAGTCTAGATCTCCATCTGGAGAAATGATGTTGGAGTATGCAAAAGCCGTTCTAGAAAGCGTATATGAGAAACTCCGGGTGGTCCATGAAGGCCAGCTGCGTATTATCTTTTCCTCCGAATTACAGGTGAGAGTTGGTTTTTTACTTCAGTAGAATGTTTCAAAATGTAATCGTATAATTTACACATTATTTTTCATTTTACAGATATTGTCTTGGGAATTTTGCACACGCCGTCATGAGGAATTCCTCCCTCGTAAACTGGTGGCTCCACAGGTTTGGGTTTGCAACACTAATTGATTTGTCTGTCAATGTGACATTGTGTAATGCGTTTTCTTTTTAACATGCGTCCATCGTGAATAAGTGTTGTTTTCCCTTTGGCTTGACTGATTTCTCTGCTTTTGTTTGTGGAGGCAGCATGTTTTTATTAGTCTTAGACATGACAAATCAATTTGACTCATTTAAAAGGTTTTTTCTTGGTAGCTCTTCAAGTGTAAAGCCGTAAGCTTCCGTTCAATAATATCAACCCTTTAAAAGGGAATCAATTTTTGGTGTCTTAATGGTTGAAGTTGTCAGGTTTTATACTATCATTGTTTTGTTTATATACTTCTGTAATTTTTCTGATTGGTCAACCAAAGGATTTTGCCATTTTTGTCTGTGTATGTACTTTGTTGACTATCTGGTATTGACAATAATAACATTGGAGATTTATTCTTCTCTTTTGTAGGTCAATCAGTTACTAGACGTTGTGCAGAAGTGTCAAAACACAATATCAGAAAAAGGACCTAATTCAGTTTCTCATCAGGCCAACGGCAACATGTGGGTGATGTCTATGAGCTTGTTTAGCTATAATCTCCCCCCCCCCCCCCCTTTTCCTCCCTCCCTCCCCACCATATCTCTTGTTCTTTTTTTTTTGGGGTGGTAAATAGTTATAAATTGCTTGTACTCAGGGCTGTGGCAGCTGGGTATCAGCTTGCTAGGAGTTTGGATTTGCAGTCTATAAATGATTTGGGATTTAACAAGAGATACGCTCGGTGCCTACAGGCAAGTCAGCGGGTTTTTTGTTTGTTTGTGAGATGATGCAACTTTCATACTATAAGTTATAATCTTAATTATCATACATAACTATTCTATCATGTAATACACTTAATACAACTAATCTATAAAGTTGTAATTAGTGGTTGTAGTTCTAGCCGTTTGCTTTAATGTCATTACTCTCTTAGTTCCCAACTAACTATTTATGAGCCCCAGTCATTATTTCCTTGTCTGCTCTATGCATTGTAACACATATATATCCCCAGCTGTTTTAGCTTATTGAGTAATAAGAAATATAATCTTTTCTTCTTCCTCTTCCTCTTCCTAAATTCTATATGGTAGCAAAGCTTGTCTGAAAAATTCAGATCTCTTCCGCATCTACCTTTTTCTGTTCTCTTCTTCATTTGAAATCATGTCAGAATCTGGAACGACATTCGATGTTACGTCCGGAAATCCCTCCAAACCTGTGATCGGATTGGATAATCCTACACTCCCTATCACATCTGTGAAACTCAAAGGCCCAAACTATCTACAATGGGCACAATCGGTCAAGATCTTCATCACTGGAAGGAGGAAACAAGGATACCTCACTGGGTCTGTAAAAATTCCAGATCAAGATGATAATGAGGCTTACAAAACATGGGAAACAGAGAATGCAATCGTCACTTCCTGGTTACTTAACTCCATAGAAGAAGAGATAAGTCAAAACCACCTATTCTACCCCTCGGCTAAAGCAATCTGGGATAACCTTGCAGCGTCTTATTCTAATAAAGGAAACTTTGCTCAAGCGTTCGGTATCAGAAACACCCTGAAACAAACCAAACAAGGGTCCCTTGATGTTACCAAGTACTTCAATACCCTCAAAAAATTATGGCAGGACTATGATCAACTGACTGCCACTAAGTGGGATTGTACTAGTGATGCTGAAAACTTTCAAAAACTTATTGAGAAAGAAAGAGTTTTTGACTTTCTCAGTGGTCTCAACCCCATCTATGAAGCTGCCAGAGAAAGAGTCCTTGCTCAAGTCCCTCTTCCTTTTGTACAGGAGGCTTTTGCAACTCTTAGGAAAGAAGAGAGCAACAAGGGGGTTATGGGGGGTCTTCTCCCAACTCCAGGAGGAGAACAATCTGCATTAAATGTTGTTGCTGACTCTGCTCTAATGGGACATAACAAAGGGCCCTACAAGAAGAATGAGCAAAAAGGGAGTTTACACTGTGAACATTGTAAAAAAAGGGGTCATACAAAGGACACCTGCTGGAATCTTCATGGCAAGCCTCCACACCTACAAAAAGTCCAAGTAGCAGGTCTGATGGCAACTGGACTGAGCAGAAGAAGGCTTACAATGTTGCTGAACAACCGAGCATCTTCTCAAAGGAGCAAATGGAGGTTTTAAGTCAGCTGTTTGACAGAAAATTGGGGCAGTCTAATGCAGATACCACTGCTGGGGCTTCAGTTCAAAATGGTAAGAACACCTGGATCATATATTCAGGTGCCTCAAGTCATATGACAGGTGACTTCTCCCTATTTGACTCATTTCACAGAATTACTTACCCTCATTTTGTTAAGATAGCTGATGGATCCTGTTCAAAAGTAGAAGGAATAGGCACCATCACTATTGATAAAAACCTTAATCTCTCATCTGTACTATATGTTCCTAAACTTGACTGTAACTTGTTTTCTGTCAGTCAGTTCTCTAAGGACAAGAATTGTATTATTAACTTTCACCCTACTCACTGTGAGTTTCAGGACAGGGCATCTTTGGAGAAGATTGGCAGTGCTAAGAAGACTAAAGGCTTGTATCTCCTTTATGGCAAGGAACTGAAGACTGTTAAAGGCCTATGTGTTACCCCTGATTCCCCTAATTGTGCTAAGATCAGACTGTTGCATTTAAAGTTAGGACATCCAAATTTTCATTATTTAAAAAAGATGTATCCAAACTTATTTTCTAATGTAAAAGTTGATGATTTGAAATGTGAGTTTTGTGAGATTTCAAAACATGTTAGAAGTACTTTCAAAGCAGTGTCTTATAAGGCATCCGTGCCCTTTAAACTAATCCACACAGACGTGTGGGGTCCTTCACAAAATCCTAATCTTACTCACAAAAATGGTTTGTGACTTTCATAGATGACCACACTAGAGTTAGTTGGATATATCTCATGAAACACAAAACTGAAGTCTGCCAGATTTTTGAAAATTTCTACAAGTTGATTGAAACTCAGTTCCAAACTAGGATTCAAATACTTAGGTCTGACAATGGAACAGAGTATTTGAATTCATGCCTTGGACCTTTTTTGACTGAAAAGGGAATTGTCCATCAGACCTCTTGCCCTAATGCTCCACAACAAAATGGAGTGGCTGAGAGGAAAAATAGACATCTTTTAGAAGTCACAAGAACACTACTGTTTTCATATAATGTTCCTGCTGTTTATTGGGGTGAAGCAGTCCTCACTGCTGCATTTCTTATCAACAGAATGCCATCCAGAGTCCTAGGCTTCAAATCTCCTATTGAAACCCTTACTGCATCTTACCCTGACTCCAAACTAATCTCTACTATACCCCTGAAAATCTTTGGTTGTACAGCATTTGTCCACATCCATGCTCAAAATAGGAGCAAGATTGGACCAAGGGCTGTTAAGACCATCTTTGTAGGATACTCACCCACACAAAAAGGTTTTAAGTGTTTTGACCCCAAAACTCACAAATTTTATACATCCTGGGATGTCACCTTCTTTGAAGAACAACTCTTTTACTCTGTGAATCAGGATTTGGAAAAACTTACTGATATTAATCAATATGACTTTCTTAACTCAGAAGTAATTCTTCCTATTCCTGATGATTCACCTGGGGAAACAGGCCTTCAACAGTCAGACAAAATCATTCCTCTGCCTGAACAAGAAGTGATTGTTTATACAAGGCAGAAGAAACCTCAAAAAACTCTTAGCACTCCCATATCTGATCCTGATGCTTGTACTAACCAAGATTTGCAAGAACCACATGATCTTCCTGCAGGTATGGATATCACTCATCAGCACAATGATGATGAAGATTTTGAGAATGTGGAAACATCATCTGTGATCCAAAGATGTGATCCCTCACCACCTGAAGACCTGCCCATAGCATTGAGAAAAAGCACAAGGGAATGTACAAAACATCCTATTGATAGGTTTGTTTCCTATGGTAAACTCTCCACTGTTTTTCAATCTTATCTTGCTAAGATAGATTCAGTCAATATTCCAAAAAACATACAACAAGCCTTTGGTTTTCCTCAATGGAAAAATGCAGTCATGGAAGAGCTAAATGCCCTAGAAGACAACCACACCTGGGATTTAGTTCCTATGCCAAAAGGTGTCAGGCCTGTTGGATGTAGATGGATATTCACTGTCAAACATAATCCTGATAGCACCATTAATAGGCATAAAGCCAGACTGGTTGCCAAAGGATATACTCAGACTTATGGTGTTGATTTCCATGAAACATTTGCTCCTGTAGCAAGACTCAGCACTGTTAGAATAATTATTTCACTTGCTGCTGTGAATAACTGGGCATTACATCAAATGGATGTAAAGAATGCTTTTCTGAATGGTGATTTAAAAGAGGAAGTATATATGTTCCCACCCCCTGGATTTGTTGTTAAACCAAATCATGTGTGTAGATTACATAAGTCCCTCTATGGACTTAAACAGTCTCCCAGGGCATGGTTTGACAAATTCTCAAAAGTTATGAAAACAGGAGGATATGCTCAAGGTCATAGTGACCATACTCTGTTTTACAAGCATACTGACACAGGAGGAGTTACCATCCTCATTGTGTATGTTGATGACATTGTCATCACTGGAAACTCCAGTTGTGACATTGCCAATCTCAAGCACTATTTGAAAAATGAATTTGAAATCAAAGATCTTGGACCTCTGAAGTACTTCTTAGGATAGAGGTTGCCAGATCTAGAGAAGACATCCTACTTACTCAAAGGAAGTATACTTTGGATCTGTTAAAAGAATATGGGTTGCTGGGGTGCAAACCAGTTGATACCCCAGTGGACAACACAGTGAAGTTTGGAAAAGATGATGATGGTGCCCTTATAAATCAAGAAAAGTTTCAAAGACTTGTGGGAAGACTGATATACTTATCCCATACAAGACCTGACATCTCCTTTGCTGTCAGTCAGCTAAGCCAATTCATGCATTCACCCAAACAAATTCATCTTGATGGAGCTATGAGGTTACTGAAATTCCTAAAAGGAAGCCCAGGAAAGGGCATCCTGTTCAAATCCCAAGGAACATCTAAAATTGAAGGATATGTGGATGCTGATTGGGCTGGTTCAGCCACTGATAGAAGATCCACATCTGGATGTCTATCTCTTTGGAAACTTAGTATCATGGAGAAGCAAAAAACAGTCTGTTGTTGCAAGGAGTTCTGCAGAAGCTGAGTTTAGGGCAATTGCCCTCGGAATATGTGAGTTGCTGTGGATACAGAGAGTTATGAAAGAATTGAAGATTCCCTATTCAAGCCCTATCAATTTATTCAGTGATAGCAAATCTGCTATTGAGATCTCCAACAATCCAGTCCAACATGATAGGACTAAACACATAGAGATTGACAGACACTTTATCAAAGAGGAACAAGAAGATGGCAGTATCAACATTTCCTACATCAACACTAAACTGCAAGTTGCTGATATTTTTACCAAAGGCCTGCCTAAAGTCCCGTTCCAACAATTCAGTTGCAAGCTTGGTTTATTTGACCTATACAAACCAGCTTGAGGAGGAGTATAAGTTATAATCTTAATTATCATATATAACTATTCTATCATGTAATACACTTAATACAACTAATCTATAAAGTTGTAATTAGTGGTTGTAGTTCTAGCCGTTTGCTTTAATGTCATTACTCTCTTAGTTCCCAACTAACTATTTATGAGCCCCCAGTCATTATTTCCTTGTCTGCTCTATGCATTGTAACACATATATATCCCCAGCTGTTTTAGCTTATTGAGTAATAAGAAATATAATCTTTTCTTCTTCCTCTTCCTAAATTCTATACATACATATCCTACTCTTTTTATTTCATCATCTTTTATTAAACTTCTTACAGATATCTGAGGTTGCCAATGGCATGAAGGACTTGATGGATTTGTGCAGTGACCAAAAACTTGGAGCTATTGGTAATTATATTTCATTCTATGCTCGCATTCTTTGAATAATCTTTACATTTATACCATAGATATTCTCGTTTTAGGGATAATGACATTTTTGGTCTCTTTTGTTTCATGATTTTTGCACTTATATCCCTAATAATATTTCATCTTGACACTTCTATCCCACTTCTATGCATTTCCTTTTACAAGTTCAGTCCAAAGTGCACGTGTCCAACATCCAGAATTGAATGTACGACAAACTGCATCCTATAAAAACTCGACGTGTGGTAGAAATGGACAGAAAATGGTGAAAAAGTTTCAAAATGAAACACTGGGATAGAAGTGTAAATACCGTGAAACCAACAGTGTGTGATGTCTTCTTTTACACTTGTCACAAATCTAACGGTTAACCGTACATGGCTTTTTACCTATTGTGTAATTATTATTTGTTTGATTGACAGATGCATTGAAAGCTTTTGCTAGGCAAGGTAATGCTGCCACGTCACAGCCCCAACAAATGCAGAAAATGTATAATATGCTTGGAACAGGAGGAGGGGGCAATCAGATTATACAAACTAATCGTGACGAAGTTAGGCTTAATGGGTTGGCACAACCGCCTTATACGTATGAAAACTACAAAAATCTGCTAGCGGCGAGTCGATTTCCAATGAATTCTGATCATAGCACTTTAACACACGAGGCGGCAGCAGCAGCTGCAGCAGCGCCGCCATCTGTCAATAGTCGCAACCAAAATCAACCCCCCTCTCCATACAATCATCAACCGCCCCCATCCCCATTACAGCAGAGTTCAAGTAATGGTAATGCTGCATACAATCATCATCATCAGCAATCGCTGCCGCCGCCATTACAGCAGAGTTCAGATAATGGTAATGCTGCATACAATCATGATCGTCAGCAGCTGCCGCCACCGGCATTCCGGCAGAGTTCAAATAATGGTATGCAGAATAGTCCACAGGCTTGGCAACAACAACAACATTCTCTTCAAGAAACTGCGAATAATGGAGGAAACGGAGGCCAACAACAGTATGCTGACAATCAGAACGTCTCGATTCATGGTAATAACGGCGGCTCGATGATGCAAGATAATCCACACGCTTGGCAACAACATCATCATCAAACGAGTCAAGAAAACGGTGTTGGCCAACAACAACAGTATGCTGATGATCAGATTGAAAATGGGGTCGGGTTGAGTTATGCAACTGAAACTGGCTTGCAGAATGACAATCCTGCAGGTACTGGTGCTGCTGAGAACGACGGTTTAAAAACTGATTCAAACCGTGAATCTAATGTCAGCGGTCTGGATAACGGGTTCAACCAGAAACCGGTTGAGTCAGTGTCACAGGGTGGTGGTATGATGGGAGAAGCAGTAGCCGAGAAAAACGCTGAGTTGACGGAAGACGATTTTCTACCGGGTGATATCGATGATTACATTAATTTTAATAACTGGGATGAATAAATATCATACATTACAAAGAGTATTCTTGGCGGCTGCTACAATGGCTTTTTTTTTTTTTTTTTTTTTTTTTTTTGTACAGTTTGGTCCATAGGTTTCTTTTAAAGTTTTCTTAGGCACTTATTGGATAATGAATTTACAACATGAGACTTTTTTCTATGGCTTTTTTGTTTGTCATTCCCCCTTATGGATCAAATTATGCAGTTTTAGTTTTTGAGATCTCTGTTTTCTCCAATATTGCTGCTTAAAAGTGTACATACATATCATTCTCTGTTCATGTTACAATGCACCTTTACCTATGGAGTGTAAGTTTTGTGTTTGTTATATCACTATATTGCACATGTAAGTACTAATTCAAGTGTGTTGTCAATGAAACTTAATGTGCATTCACACGACCCGCGATATCATTTATCACACAACGACCGAGTGATACAAATATATAATCAAGCACGGTATATATAGATCGAGGGTCCCACTTTAATCAATAGTGTAAGACGTGTCTGTGTCCATCTCGTTGTGGACATAGCATTATATTACCCTTAATTACACTAATGATCTTTATAGATCAATAAGAATCGATCAATAGGTCCGCAGCCTAATCAATATCAATAAATTTGTATGTGCCGTACCATCTGTTACGTAAAACTAAGAATCGATCAATAGGTCCCCATCGTAATCAATATCAGTAAATCTCTATGTGTCAAGTCCCATTTGTTACCTATCTGTTACGTACTTAAAACTCCCCAACTCATTTTTAAACATTTTCTGTCTGTTTGTTTGTGCCGTCCCATCATGTCTTTCAACTTTGTGTTTGATATATTCAACGGTTGGCATTTTATACATATACACACACACACCGCATGCAAGGTGGCTAAAATTCAGGGAGAGAGAGAGAGAGAGAAAATGTGGAGATTGAAGATAGGAGAAGGAGAAGGAGAAGGAGAAGGAGAAGGGCCATGGCTAAAGAGCATAACTAACATTCATGGAAGTCGACGTCGGTGCTACTGGATATTCGACCCGAATGATGGAACTGAAGAAGAACATGCTCAAGTTGAAAAGTTTCGTGAAGATTATAATCGAAACTGCAGATCCGAAAATGGTGTCAGACAAAGCGCTAATCTCTTTATGAGGATGCAGGTTCTTCTGTTATCAATACCTTGTCTACATAGTACAATACATATTACATACCAACCCAATTATTAATTATTATTCATGTATAATTAATTTAGTATTGGTAGTAACTAATGTACTTATTAATGTTTAATTTTGGTTTTGCAGTTTATTAAGGAGAATGCTGGGGCCTTAATAAATCTTGATAACAATGGTGATATGGAAGATCAGCCAATAGAAGAAGAAGATGTTACAGAGGAAGTTATCGCAAAAAGATTAAGGAAAGGAATTGACTATTTTGCCCTTCTGCAAGCATCAGATGGCCACTGGCCTAGTGATCTTCCTGGACCATTGTTCATTGGTCCTTTACTTGTAAGCCAAGTCTACTCAAATTTCTCTCACTTAATACTTTTATATATATATATAATCTTGAATTTTTCCATGCAGATAATAGCTTTGTACATCACGGGAGACCTCTATACATTCTTTTCATGTGAACACCAAAAAGAATTGAAACGTTATATCTACAATCATCAGGTAACCTCTAACGTACGTAAACTACATTCAATTCACACATACAAACGTGTGTTAGTCAGAGACGGACCTATCTAGAGGTGGGATGGTCTCAAGACCTCCCTAAATTTTGAAAAAGAAAATATCAAAAAGAATAATTTTTATTATTGTACTAGTATTAGTCTTAATATATACTAGTATTTAATGTGTCCTTTTTTTTCCTTCTATTTAATTGCTTGAGTATCTTAGTGGTTTAAGAACATGTTTGTTTGTTTGTTTTTTTTTTTTTTGTTGTTGTTGTTGTTAAAAATCGAGTATCTTAGTGGATTAAGAATGTAACTAGATCTTTTCATTTTTGCTAGTTAGTTATTAGATTGGACAACTATATATTCATTCATTATTGGACTGTTTTTACTCGATTTTTAACAATGTTCTTTATATTCTGAGTATTCAATATATATATATATATATATATATATATATATATATATATATATATATATATATATATATATATATATGTTGGATATGTATCGTATACGAGAAACGTGACATGCTACTAGACATAAATATACATGCATACTTAAACAGAAAGAACTAATGAAGAAGATAAACTTTCATTGATATTTTTCAATTACATCAGCAGCAAGGAATCCTAGCATATATGCTAGATATTGTTGTAACAAACTACACCAATCTCAAGGCACATTTTAATCCAAAGGTTCTAGTTGACACAACACATTACACACTTGTACACTCTAAACAAGTGACACATGTCAACACTAATAACTTATCCAAATGAGTCATTTTACTTTTCATCCCCCCCCCTCAAACGAAACGTTGTATCCACCACGTTGAGTTTGCTACGAGCCAACTAAAATAACCGAGTCCCAAGAGGTTTTGTCAAATTATCAGCCAGTTGTGATTCTGAGGGAACATATCTAACCATAAGCTTCTTGCCAAGAACTTGATGGCTCACAAAGTGGACATCAACTTCAATGTGTTTAGTACGTGAGTGAAATACAGGATTATGAGCCAAGAAGGTTGCACTGGTATTATCACACCACAACACAGGCATCAACTTCACAGGAACCTGTAACTCTGATAGAACAGACTGTATCCATAAGATTTCTGCAGCTGCAGCTGCTAGGGATCTGTATTCTGCCTCTATTGATGACCTTGCCACTGCCTGTTGCTTCTTGGAACTCCAAGAGACCAAAGAATTACCCAGGAATACACAATATCCACTAACAGAACTAGATTAGTTGCCGATAAACAAGTAAGAATTGCCTCAATCCCCAATCTGCATCTGAATATGCTTGCACAACAAGATCAGAGGATGCCTTGAAGTGCAAACCAAGTTGTAATGTCCCTTTAACATATCTCAAAAGCCTTTTTACTGCCTGCCAATGCAAGTCAGTAGGTTGAGCCATAAACTGACTTAGAGTGTTAACACTGTATGCAATATCTGGCCTGGTCAGAGTTAAGTACTGAAGAGCTCCAATGGCACTCCTGTATAATGTAGGGTTCTTCATCAGAGGACCAGAATGTGGACTTAGAGGCTTGTGTGACACCATGGGGGTAGAACATGGTTTCAGATTCTCCATACCAAGCCTATGCAGCAACTGTGTTGCATAATGTGCCTGTGTTAAATACAAACCAGAAGTATCCCTGTATGCCTCCACACCAAGAAAATGACTAATTGATCCCAAGGATTTAAGGGCAAATTTCTGATTGAGTTTGCTGATAAAAACTTGTACAGCAACCTAAGAATTACCTGTTACTAGAATATCATCCACATAGATCAACACATACATAGTCACAACCGAATCTTTAAAGATAAACAGGGAGGAGTCTGAAGTGGACTGTTTAAAACTCATACTCAGCAAGTGCTACTTAAGTGTGGAAAACCAAGCCCTAGGGGCCTGCTTCAAGCCATACAAGGCCTTCTTTAAATGGCACACATAAGAAGGTTTACCAGGGTCAACAAAACCAGCAGGTTGTGGCATAAAGATATCCTCTTGCAACTCTCCATTGAGAAAAGCATTGTTCATATCAACCTGTTGTATGTCCCGGTCGATCCCACAGGGGAACCAAATTGTGGATCATCTATATACAAACAACTAATCATTCATGTCAAGGACACAAAGCGATCCGCAATTGCCAACACAATTCGATGGTTGTTTGGATCGGTTTGATAACGATCCGTACTAAAAGTCTCATGAAAGTCCACCCCATAGTGACTTCGCTTTTTCGTTTAAAACCTTGAGCAACCTAGGGATGCCGATATTAACCGTATTCCTCACCTAGGCAACATTCCTTTTTTCAGGCTTTATGTTTATTAACTTTTAGGTATCATGTTAATCTACGATGTACGTATAACTAGTTGTCGACAATTCCCAAATGCCATTTGCATTCAACTTCAACTTGAAGATCCATTTGTTACCAATCAGTTTCTGATTAGAATGAGGGGGAACCAAGTCCCAGGTTCTATTTCTTTGTAAGGCATCAAACTCGTTGAGCAACCGGTTGCATGGCGTCCCGTGTTCCATTTCTTTGTAAGGCATCAAACTCAGATTGCATGGCAGCCAACCATTGAGGTTGAGACAATGCATCAGACACAGTAGTAGGTTCTGGTGGAGTAGAGGAAGATGACTGAGCTAGATAAGAGTAGGTTTTAGGTTTAAAGATTCCACTCTTTGGATCTAGTTTGCATAGGATGGCCTAGAACCACAGGTGGTGAGGGACTAGGAATAACTGGGGAAGCCTCAGGACTGGGAACATCAGAGGCAGAATCAGGACTAGTATAAGGAGAAGGAGGAGGAGGAGGAGACTGATCATGCATAGGGCCAGGGCTATGAGTACTAGGAGGAGTATTATGAGAACTGGGAGGATCAGGAGATGGAGAAGTGGATGCAGGATCACAAAGAGAGGTAGATACATGAGAATTGGAGTGAGGTTCTACCTCAGGTTGGAAGATAGGGCCATGAGGAGCAGTATGTGTGAAATCCATAGGAAGGAAATATGAGACATCAGTGTTTGAGGAGAGAGATGAAGTATCTAGACCTGTGTATTTAGGGAAACCAAGACAATATGGAAATTCAACTTCATTGAAGATAACATGCCTGGATATATAGACTCTGCCACTAGGATCTAGACATCTAAACCCCTTATGATCAGGGCTAAAACCAATGAAAACACACTTCTTGGTATGGAAATCAAACTTGTGCCTGTTATAAGGCCTCAAAAAGGAAAACAAGCACACCCAAAAACTTTCAAATTTGAGTAATTTGGTGATATGTGAAACAACTTTTCATAAGGAGACTGATCACTAAGGACAGGTGTAGGTAATATGTTAATAAGATAAACAGCATGCTGAAAGCTCTCCCACCAAAGATGAAGAGGCATTTTGCCTTGAGCTAATAGAGTCAGACCTAATTCAGTGATGTGCCTATGTTTTCTCTCAGCTTTTCCATTTTGTTCATGAGTGTGTGGACATGGATGCCTGAACATAACACCAACATTTTTAAGAACAGGTTCAAATAATCTATACTCATCACCCCAATCTGATTGAACTTTCTTTATTTTAGCAACAAATTGAGTTTCAACAAGTTTTTGAAAATGAAGGAAAGCATTAAGAGCATCAGACTTGTTCTTTAGAGGATAAATCCAAGTATATCTGGTGCAATCATCTATGAAGTGTATATAGTAAGTATATCCAGAAGTAGATTTTATTGGGGAAGGCCCCCACAAATCAGTGTGTATTAGCTCAAAGGGTTTAATGACAACAGTATCAGATTTAGAGAAAGGTAAATCATGATGTTTTCCATAAACACAGGCATCACAGAAATCCATTTCATTACTTAACTGAACATTAAAGACTTCATAGCAGTACTTAAGACTTTAAAAGATGGATGTCCTAATCTCCTATGCCATAGAACATCACTTTAGGGCTACTGACTTCACTAACATAAGCTCTAGAACAGATTTTTTGACTAAAACTGGAATTTGGATGCTGAAGGCCTGACTTGGAAGAGTTGTGACTGGATTGAAGGGAGCTCTGGCTTGAAGATGGGAATAGCTGATAAAGACCATGATGCACTCTACCTCTGAGAAGAATTCTGCCTGTGATTTTGTCCTTCACATAACAACCAACATTGTCAAATTCAACACTAACATGATTATCAGAGGTCAACTTAGATATGCTAACATGACTCTTAGTAAAATTAGGAACATGAAGGACATTTTTTAGTTTAAGATCATAAACAGAAGTGGGAAAATTAGTGGAACCAAGATGATTAATGATAAGTTTAGAACCATTACCTACTCCCAAAGTGTCTGATCCATTGTACTCTGTACTCAACTGAAGTTTGCCAAGATATGCAATGACATGATTAGTGGCCCCAGAATCAGCATACCAATTAGGATCAGCAATAGACTCAGGACCAGCAAGGTAGGCAGCATGGGCATTCTGACTTCCTTGATTAGATGTTGTAGGGTTGTTGAAGTTCTGATCAAACCTATACCAGCATTCAACCATTGTATGCCCAGTCTTATTACACAACTGACATGTAGCTCTAGAGGTGTTGTTATTATATCTAGCTCTACCTCTTCCTCTAGACCTTCCACCTCTTAAATTTTGGCCACCCCTGCCTCTGTTTTGTCCTTGATTGTTGTAATTTCCTCTACCTCTTCCTTGATAATTATCACCAGTTCTCACAACAGCATTGGCAGATGCTTGAGATAGGTCAAGATTAGCAGTGGGATTAAACCTTGTTATGAGCCTCTCATGTGTGATCAACTGAGCATGTACCTCCGGCCAAGATAGAGCCCCCATCCTTGATGTAAGATTGACAATAACTAACACATATTCCTTGCCTAATCCTCCCAAAGTGGCAAGGATTAGTTCAGACCGAGTAATAGGATATCCAGCAGCACTTAACTTGTCTGAATACGTCTTCATCTGTGCCATATAATCTGCCATACTTTTCGATCCTTTTTCAGCTTTAGTTAATGCATCCTTATATTCCAACATTTGAGCTTCACATTGATTATTGAACAACAGCTCCAATGTTCTCCAGATCTCATGAGAGGTAGTACATCCTACCACTTCAACAAGAGCTTGTTCAATCATGGATGCCAAGAGCCAACCAGTCAACAAGGAATCCTTGGCCATCCATTCATCATAAGCAGGATTTACCGATGTAAGCACAGATGAGGTCAAATTGGGAACACCCAGATACTGTGGTGGACATGGAAGAGTTCCAAACAAAAAGGGTTCAAGTTTATGACCCCTCACAACCGGAAGAACACTAAATTTCCACAACAGATAGTTATTCCTATCTAATTTGACAGAACATGCTTGATTAAGATTACCTCCAAGAGTGTGAACTGGAGGTGGAGCTGGTGTGAGACTCATGGATGAGAACGGAGACCTTTGATTCAGAAATGGTGAGCTGAGATTTGTCATAAATCCAGATGGAAAAGTACTGTGCATGAATCCACTTGAAGGAGATGCACTGTGCATGAATCCGATCGAAGAAGATGAGATTATTCTAGCTCCAGCAGAAGATATTACTGGATTTTGATTGACTCCAATGTATGTTGAGCTCACTGGAATCTGTGAAGATGAGCTCACCGGAATGTGGGAAGAGGTACCATCACTATGTGTACTTCCTTGTTCGCCGGTGGACGGTGGCGGTGTCGCCATTAACAGCTCTGCTACCAACTTAAACAGAAAGAACTAATGAAGAAGATAAACTTTCATTGATATTTTTCAATTACATCAGCTGCAAGGAATCCTAGCATATATGCTAGATATTGTTGTAACAAACTACACCAATCTCAAGACACATTTTAATCCAAAGGTTCTAGTTGACACAACACACTACACACTTGTACACTCTAAACAAATGACACATATCAACACTAATAACTTATCCAAATAAGTCATTTTACTTTTCATGCATCAATGAAGCTAACTTTCCCAATCGATACGTATACGTATATTTCAAAATAATTAATAATGAGAATCAGATTTCTTTTATTTTTATTTTTGGTTAGGTTTTTTGATAAATTACTGTGGTACGTGCAGAATAAAGATGGAGGTTGGGGGATACATGTAGAAGGAGAAAGCACAATGTTTGGTTCAGTACTGAATTACGTGGCACTTAGGTTATTAGGTGTTGAGCTGATTGGAGATGACGTGGAGAGCAAGGCAGCATCCCGAGGGCAAAATTGGATTTTAGATCATGGTGGTGCTGTAGCAACACCTTCTTGGGGAAAGTTTTGGCTTGCGGTAATACTTTTATGTCATTTAGAATATGACCTAAAAGATAATTACTATATATGTCATTTAGAACAATTAATTAATTAATCAATTAGTCTTACAATAAATAATGAATTGAATAAATAATCAAATAGCGCTATTTAATTGAGTCATAATAAATCCGGTAACTATTTAAACTTGTCTTACTCGTTTGGACTAAAATAGCTTAAGCTTTCCATCATGTCTCACATCACATTTATATGATGTCATGTTTCTCCCGCATTCCCACGCGCTTCTACGCTAGCTGCTTGAACCATTATAAACACGGTAACTATTTAGGCCTGTCGTGATGTAGGACTTCAATTTATGTTTTAAATTAATGGGTAGTAAAGTGGGATTTTAGGGGTATGTTTTAGCTAAATGAGTTTTTAGCCTATAAATACTCTTAGTTCCATAAAAGTTATGACATATTATGTAATCATGCAATCTTGAATTTATTCTCCTTGAGAATTGATAACATCGAAATTATCACGGTGTAAATAGCGGTGGATTGTGGTGGATATCTGGCTATGAAAATGAGTGTTTGCCGGTGGTGCTCAACGGTGATGTGGGTTTCGTGGTGGTCGGAAAGTAAAGAGAGTAAGAGTAGTGAACTTGGCAGAGTTTGTCTGTTTTTTTTATAATATTAACCTCTTGTAAATGTTACATTGAGTCTCTATATATAGGCAAGCCACTAATTAGAGTTAAGCTAATGACAATGAGACATAATTAAGTACAATTTGATGCTAATTAAACTAGCTAGCTGTTTGGCGATCTGAAATGGGGCGGACCCGATACACTTGGCCATTTGCTAGGTATGTGTCTTGTCATCTTATTGTAGCAGTGTGCTCACCTGATATCGCGGGCTCGGACCGATGTCGGACTTCCCGGCCTAAATGCCATGCGGACTGGTCCCTAGCTCCGCACCGGGTCGTGAAAGGCGATCCGAAGGCTCTCAGGTTGACTCGACCATACCCGGCCTTGATCCGTCTTATATAAATGCGGACTCTATGGGCCAGGGGTTCTATCCACTGCTGAGGCTACCGGACGGACCCGAATAAGGATCCGCGGGCTGAATTACGGTATAGGCGTATCCAGAATGAAATTATTTGAGTTTGGATTAGCGTGTTTTTATCCGTCTGTTGTACATCTTCTACATCACGTCGTCTTCGCTTAGATTAAAATGGCTTAAGACTTCCATCATGTCTCGCATCACATTTACTACATCCGTCCCATAAAAAGTGTCCAATTTTTGTGGTGCACATAGATTAAGAAGCTCGATTAATGTGTTGTATTTTGATACTATATTGACATATTTATCCTTCGCTTCATAATAAATACTTGTTTTGGGATGTGAAATGAGTGTAATAAATACATGTTGAACTAAGGGTAACTTTGGAAAGGAAGCATTAAATGATGCACCGGTATTATAAAATGACAATTTTTTTCTAAATTATGAACACTTTTTATGAGACGGAGGTAGTATATATGAAGGTGATGTTTCTCCTGCATTCCCGGTGTGAGATATTACATGTTCCCCTCGATCTAATAATTAAGTAAGAGGTGAACTGGCATCCTCTTCAAGACCTTGTTCCTACAAGAGGTAATTAGAGGTGACCCCCGCCGCCTCTCACGGCGTGACACTTACTTTCGTCTGGTAGTCAACTCCGATACCAACTGTAACGCCCCACAACCCACCCTAGCTACTAGAGGTAACTAGAGGTGGCCTCCACCGCCTCTCACAGCGTGACACATACGTCTGGTAGTCGACTCATATACCAACTGTAACGCCCCACAACCTCGGGTTTGGTAGTCGACTCTGATACCAAATGTAACTCCTCACAACCCCGCCCTAGCTACCAGAGGTAACTAGATATGGCCTTCACCGCCTCTCACGGAGTGACACTTACTTTCGTATGGTAGTCGACTCAGATACCAATTGTAACGCCCCACAACCTCGGGTCTGGTAGTCGGCTCTGATACCAACTGTAAAGCCCCACAACCTTGGGTCTGGCAGCGCTACTTGAACCATATTAATGGATCCGGTAACTACTTAGACCCGTCGTTCTCGCTTGGCCTAAAAGGGTTAACCCGAGTTTTCAATTCCATTATGTCTCAGCCTTTATATATGTGATGTTTCTCCTACGTTCTCAACGTTGAATATTACATATGTTAATCGATATAGACTAATTAAAATCAATACCATGAGTATAAAAGTATGTTGTGTTACTTATTATGGTTGAATGGTTGTGACAGTAGAGTTATTTTCGAACGTGTTAGTTAGTGTTTACAATACCACTACTATATATGACATGCATGATCTTGCAGTTTCTTGGTGTTTATGAATGGTCAGGCTGCTACCCTATTTTGCCTGAAATCTGGCTACTTCCCACCTTCTTTCCACTAAATCCAGGTTGTTAAAATAAATATACCACAAATTTTTTTTTCTTGATTTTAAATATTATGGTTATTATATTTATATATAACTTGTATATATACATGTGCAGGAAAATTACTGTCATTTTGTAGATTGACCTACTTGCCAATGTCATATATATATGGAAAGAGATTTGTCGGTCCGACCACATATTTGGTTCGCTCGTTGCGACGAGAATTGTACATTGAACCGTATGAAGAAATTAACTGGAAAAAAGCTCCCTCTACTTGTGCAAAGGTGATTTGATTTATACCACGTTGAATCAAGATTTTAAAAGTCGGTTTTTAATCAAGAATTAACTTTGTGAAAATAAAGACGACTTTTTGTTTAATGTGTTGTTTGAATGGGTAGGAGGATCAATATCGGCCACTGTCCTTTGCATTAAAATGGTCATGGGCATTTCTACGGAGAATCGAGCCGATCTGGATGAGTTGGCCCGGTTCAATCTTTAGAGAATGGGCTTTGAGGATCGTTGCAGAGCACATTCATTACGAGGATAATGTTAGCCGTTATTTTTGCATTGGAAGCGTAGAGAAGGTAAAGTAACAATTGTATTGTATTCATTACTTTCTATCATTTTTCTTTGTTGCAAACCCTCGGCATCGGGATCAGCAGACCCAATTAATTCGGAATTCGGTTCGAGTTGTATCTACAAATCCGAGTCTTACTCAGAGATAAGATCTGACCAACAACTTACATGACATCTCGAATGAGAATCGAATATGTAACATCTCCCTATGCTTTGTATCATTTTTTTCCACCTATACGGTGAGTGTGTGTATGTGTGAAAAGAGCAACGGAGAAGGAAAAAAAGAGAGGACATTTTAAGCAAATTTATAATATATAGATCATATAAACGTAGGAAAGTGATTCATCAGCTAATTAGAAACATTTTTAATAGTGTATTTTTCATGCAAATTATATATAGGTTTTATCACTTTTAGCTTGTTGGGCAGAGGATCCAAATTCTGAAGAGTACAAGAGTCATCTTCCACGTGTCCATGATTATCTTTGGTTAGCTGAAGATGGCATGACTATGCTGGTAAGCATATGATATATTATATACGGGTATTTCTTCTCTAGTTATTCTATTTGTACCGTAAATCCACGTGGATGAATCTAGACCACACAGTCAAATTTAATTCAAACTGCATGGCCCTGATTCATCCACGTTGATCTATGGTGCAAATAGAGTAACTATGGAAGAATTTCTCCTTATATACACAAACAACTAGCAGAATTTCTTTAAATTTCTCCAATTCATATACATATCTACTATAAATGAACGTTATTTTATGTTGTGACTTTAAGTACGATATTGTGATCCGATATGCATACGTATATCTATATTATTTGTTTGTATATGATAGATTCAAGACCGCAAAGTGGTTTTCATTGATACCGAAAGTAGGTATAATATAACATATTTGATGTGTCAAATCCGGCCAAGCCCCGCCAAATTCCGGAAAGAGCCCGTGGATCCGAACATGGCCCATGCATAAGCCCAACAACGGATAAGGTTCTTGGCCTAGCCAGTCTGTCCCTCCACAATCCGGGTCAAGCCGAGCATAATCCAACCCACCTCATGCTATCGGGATTCTCTTCATTGGCCAAGGCAACGGGCATGAAGCAGCAAACAGCTAGCTTGATACAAAACGCTAGGGGCCGACCTACTCGCCATCCTTCAACTCCAACAAATCCCGCTCAGTTAGGCAACAGAGTTCATTAATCGACGCTTACAGGCAAAGAGCCCGTAGTGAACTCCCCAGCCCGCCAGCTCTCAGCTCGCCGACTCTCTAGCTCGCCAGCTCTCAGTTCTCCGGCTCTCAAATCGCAGCTCGTCCAACAGCCTGATGACAACCAACTCCTGGCCTCTATAAACACCAACATCACACCCATGACAAAAGAAGGCTCACACATTTTTCTTAAGAACTACGTAACATGGCTTGATCCCTTACAAGCTAAGGGTACGTAGGCAGCCTTTTCCGGCTCACCTCATAATCATAAACACAACATTTTATTCATCCTTGTTCTTGAGCGCCACCGCGCAACCACCGGAAAAATCACTCAAATCTGCCAGATATCCACCTTCAAATGCACTACATACTTGTTGGTGATATATTTGACATCGTCAATATTTATATACATTTATGACTTACTTCCCAAGCTAATCTAGAATGTTCTATAGAATAATTACAATATGTAAAACACAATATATAAATATCCTAATACTCCCTCTCAAGTGGGACTCCGTGCAGACGGTATAGGAGATCCAACTTGGACCGAAAATGCACAAAAGGAAGACGTGATAGGGGTTTAGTGAAGGCATCAACGAGTTGATCAACACTGGAGAAATGAGAAACGTGCAAAAAACCTTGTTGAATTTGATCACAAATGTAGTGATAATCAACCGCAACATGTTTCATGAGAGTGGAAGACCGGATTTGCTGACAATTGAGTAGCAACCACATTATCACAAAAAATAACTGGAGTAGAAGCAGAGGCGAATCCCAGATCATGCAGAAGTACAAAACCCAAGCTAACTCAACCGCAGTGGAAGCCACAGAGCGATATTCAGCTTCAATCGAAGAACAAGCAACAATCTATTGTTTCTTGGAACTCCAGGAGACGAGATTCCACCCTAGAAAAATGAGATAACCGCCAGTAGAGGGATAGTCATCATTTTTATTACCACCCCAGTCGGCGTCAGAAAAAACATGCAAATTGAAGGCAGAAGAAGCAAATAACTGAAGGCCATGAGACATAGTGCCAACTAAATAACGGAGAAGGCGCTTAACCAAGGTCTAATGCAAGTTAGTAGGAGCATGAACATATTGAAGGCTTAGGAGATATCAGGGCGAGTAAACGGTAAGTACCGAAGAGCACCGAGAACCTGACGGAACTGTTCAACATCGTCATGAGGCTCAGTTTTTGCATTAAGAGAAGAGAAAGCATCAGTGGGTAACGGAGTGGCCACAGGTCGAGCATCATGTATATTAGTGCGATGAAGCAAGTCCATGGTATACTTAGTCAGTGTCAACAGGAGACCAGAGGAGTTGGGAGTGACCTCAACTCCTAGAAAATAGGATAAATCACCAAGGTTTTTGACAGAGAACCGAGAGCTGAGCAATAATAAATTGAACATGATCCGGAGAAGTACCTGTAATAATAATATCATCGATCCACATAGACAAGCAAAACAGTAGTAATGGAATCCGTACGATAAATGAATAAATAGCAGCCAACAGTGGAGTTGAAGAAGCCGTGTGTAAGAATAAATGACTTCAACTCTAGTACCACACACGGGGGGGCTGCTTGAGGCCATAGATTGCCTTATGTAGTTTACAGACATGATGAGAATGATCCAAATCCTCAAACCCAGGAGGTTGATCCATGTAAATATCCACAGAAAGAGACACATGCGGAAAAGCATTATTAACGTCCAGCTGACGGAAAGACCACCCAAGGAAACAGCAAGACCGAGAACCAGATGAACAGTGGTAGGATTTGACAACAGTATTGAATGCCTCAAAATAATCAATGCCCGGACGCTACGTAAAGTCTTTGGCAACTAACCGAGCCTTGTAACGCTCCATCGTGCAATCAGATTTACGCTTAATATGGTAAACCCTTTTGCTGCCAACTAGATTAAAAGAGTTGTCATATTGAACCAGGAACCAAGTACCATTACGAATCAACGCATCAAACTCATCCAACATAGCTTGACGCCAATGAGAACTCTTCAAATCATGTTTGTAAGTGGTGGGTTCAGTATTAGAGAGCTGATAATCCAGTTTGGTAGTAAGATTCAGAAGGGTGCAAGGTTTAAAGATGTTTTTACGGGCACGGGTTACCATAGCGTAAGGAGAGGGACGGTTCGGGTTAGGGAGAGTTGGATGAGGTGGGGGAAGAGGAAGAGGGGAGAGTGGAAGGGGAGGTAGGCGGGGATGGAGGGAGATGAGGTGATTCTGAGACGGGTCCGGGTGGGGGTGCGGGTGCAGGTGCGGGCTGAGGTGGAGTAACAAAGGTGGAAATAAGCGGGAGACATTGGGCAGGGAGATGGTGGGTGAGTCTGGGGAAGGATGAGAGGAAAAGAGGAACATGTCTTCCACAAAGCGAACATCACGAGACATATAAAGATGATGAGTGGTAAGATCATAACAGAAGTACGCACTTTGAGTGAGAGAGTAGCCGAGGAAGACACACGGAACATAGTCGGATTCATGCTTGTGATGAGTGTATGGTTTATGCCAAGGATAAAAGAGACACCCAAAGACACGGAGTTTGGAATAATTGGGAGAGTCAGAGAAAAGTTTCTCATATGAGGAAACCATATCTAAAGTAGGAGTCGGCATGCGATTAATGAGGTAGGTAGCAGCATTGACGGCATATGACCAATTGTGAGAGGTATAGAGGCATGTTGAAGAAGAGTGAGGGCAGTTTGAACAATGTGAAGATGATGGCATTAAGACAAACCATTGTGTTGAGGGGTGTGGGGAGGGGTGGTGTTGTGAGGGATGCCTTGAGTGGAGAGGAAGGGACGAAGGGCAATATATTCGGTGCCATTATCGAAGTATAGAATTTTAATTTTAGTGGAGAAAAAATTCTGAACATGCATGGTGAATTTTTCAAACACAATAGAGACATCAAATTTACGAGATAAGGTATAAAGTCATATATAGCGTGAGAAATGATCAACAAAAAGAACATAGTATTTGTAACCATCAATCGAGTAAATGGGAGCACTCCACACATCAGAATAAATATAACCTCAAGGGGACGGGAAGACCTCAAAATAGATTCACCAAAAGATAATCTATGACTTTTATCACGCAGACATGCATCACAAAGAGATAAAGCAACAATAGATAATTCAAAACATTTATTCTTAACTAAATGTTGAATGATGGGAAATGCAAGCAGGGGTGGACTTACCTTGTAGCTGGGGGGGGGGGGGGGGCAATCGCCCCCATCGGATTCGGAAAAAAATTATATTCGCTCATATCTATTATATTATCGGATAAATTGACATAAAACTTTTTTCATGTTAATAAAATTACATAGTAATTACAAAAATGACACATCTAAACAAAAATTAATAAGATTTTACTTATCAAAAATAAAACTACTAATGTATGAAATGTTTTTTCCCTCGGTAAAATTGTTAATAATGGAAGTAGAATGGTTAATGAATTTGAATCATGCCATATGTAGTAGGTTTCTTTTTAAATTATGTATTTATATACATAGAAAAAAAAAAAAATTTTTTTTTTTTTTTTTTTGAGGGTCAAGTGACCCTTTTCCTTAGAGTGGCGCGCAAAATGTTAGAATGTATTTCTCCTCGAATCCATAAGCAAAATGTTAGAAGTATTTCTCCTCGAATCCATAAGGGCATAAAAAAACACCAGTTTACATGTTCTTGACTGCGAAAAATTTCTTGGATTATCGCTCCCCCTCACCCAAGATCATGCGTCCGTCCCTGAATGTAGGATGACAACAACAATGGTGTCAGGTGGTGGATGAGGCTTTATTGTCAAAAAAGGCGAAAAAGGGATTGGTAGACCAATAATAGACTCAATCTTTAGCGGGGCCCTGATGGAGGCAGATGCCTGTTTAAAGATCCTTTACAAGAAACTAATCAGATAAGAATTCTCTGGCAATTTTGTTTTCAGAACAAAATTTGGAAGCAAAAGTAAATTTCGGGAAAGGGTGGGAACGCACAAAACATTAGATAAACGAAAAGTGGAGTTAGCTAAAGGAGGGAAGGGAAGTAGTATCAATATGAGAGACATGGAGAGTACTACCATAACCAATAATAATTTGATCACTACCCATGTAAGGATCATGAATGGAGAGAAGGCTGAGATCATGAGTCATGTGGTGAGAAGAACCACTATCAAGCATCCACATTGGAGAAGCGGCCTAAGCAGTATTTGCCTTGGGAGTTCGACTAGGGGCATGAGCTAGGGAGCGGAGACCGTGCATTTGCTGAGAGAGAGGGTAAGTCGGGCAGCGTTTGCCAGAATGACCTTAGACACCACAGAGTTGACACTTGCCTAGATAAGGATGGGGCTGATAACACTGACGATATCGAGACGGAGCAGTAGAGCATGATGACCCAACATTAATTGCTACCATGGATGGAGAGTACTGGATATATATATATATATATATATATATATATATATATATATATATATATATATTGTGGCATAGGCGGATCCACACTATACATAAGGGGGTCCGCGGACCCCGTTAAAAATAAGAAAACGCTACATTTTACCTATAGAAAAATATTTCGGACCCCGTGAAAAAAAAATTTTACTTTAAAAAGATTTACGGACCCCGCTGAACTTAATTTCTGGATCCGCGCGCCCCTGGCTGCTGGTAAAATAATAAATAAAAGGAAACCACAATTAAGGAACGTGATCAACAACGGAATTAATGAAAAGAGAAAGGAGCGGAAAAAGGGGATCAGAAAATATCTTATGACGGGATTGAGCAGCGGGAACAGAAATAAGCAAGGATGAAGACGAGAGATCAGCAAGGGACGGAAACGGAAAAGCTTGTGCCGGTTAGAAGGCGGAGCAGAGGTTGGGGTCGGTGGGATAGAGACTTGGAGAAGAAGTTTCCTCCTTAAGGAAGAAGGAGGCTAGGGCGGAATGCAGAAAAACAAAAAACGAAAAAAATAGGGATCGGGCGACTGAAATCTCAAGTCTCTGATACCACGATAGATTTAAGACCGTAAAGCAGTTTTTATTGATACCAAAATTATGTGTAATACAACATATTTATATACAACTATGACTTACTCCCCAAACTAAATATATAAATATCCTAAGTTGACATGCAATTTATCTCTTAATTTGTTGGCAGGGAAATATGAGCCTACTTTGGGATGTGTCTTTTAGTGTTCAAGCAATTATTTCAAGTGGATTCACTAGTGAATATTGGAATACACTTGTGAAGGCATATGATTTTGTTATAAAATCACAGGTACCATTATATATATTCTCCTTAATTATACAATCACAGATTTTTATATTTATAAAAATCCATAAATATATCATAATCTTTATTACAATGTCTACAACATTAAGATAGATAATATGTATTTTATACCATAAAAGTAAAATAAAGTTTACGAATAAAAATAGAATATCTGATGCATGTGTAAACAACAGATTCATGAAAATCCACTAGGTGATTATACAAAAATGTATAGACATCCAACTAAAGGGGCATGGTCATTTATGGATAATGGATGGCAAGTTTCATGGATAATGGAAATGATGAACTATGCAAGTTCACGGAAAATTCAAATAGAAGAAAGGCGGGAAAACCGTTGAAGAACATTAAGAATTTGTTAATAGAATTCCGCAATGATTACTTCCATAGTTAGTTATAACCGCCTAACTACTTATAATTAACTCGTTGACAAGTGTTCGACCATATGTCACTAAGAGTCTCCAACTTGTGATCTTGTGTGTTGTATTCAACCTTATAACACCAACACCCCCCTCAAGCCGGACTAGGGAGTCTCCAACTTGTGATCTTGTGTGTTGTATGCAGCCAGCCTGATAGATGTTTGAAGTCTTGTATCTGTTGAGGAAGTAATGAAATAAAGGTGCATCCAGGGGTTTTGTTAATAAATCTGCTAGCTGATTTTTAGTTGTAACTGGTAAGAGCTTCACTAGTCCAGATTGGACCTTTTCCCTTGTGACATGACAATCAATTTCTATGTGTTTCGTTCTCTCATGGAACACAGGATTCTGAGCTATATGAATGGCACTTTGACTCGTCACAAAACATGGAGATAGGTTGTTGAACTTGAACCCCTAGATCACTTAGGATGTAGACCATCCACCGTAGCTCACAAACTCCTAATGCCATAGCTCGTACTCGCTTCGCTGAACTTCGGAAACAAAGTTGCTTGCTTTTTAGACTTCCAGGACACTAGAGCAGATCCTAGGAACATGCAGTAACCAGTAATTGATTTTCTGGTTTCATGACAGCCCCCCGAGTCAGAATCTGTGAATGCAGTAAGGATTAGAGGGTTATTTGCAGGAAATAAAAGGCCTTGAGCTGGTGCCAACTTTATGTATCTAAGAATTCTATGTGCTGTATGTAAATGGTTGATTGTTGGAGCATCAAGAAACTGGCTCAACTGATGGACTGCATATGATAAGTCTGGTCTTGTGACTGTTAGGTATAGTAGCTTGCCAATCAGACTCCTGTATTGAGTTTTATCTGGAAGGAGGTCAGAGTCACCATGCTTTGCAAGTGTGTTTTAGATGGCATAGGTGTAGCTACGGTTTTTGCATCCACCGAAACCAAAATTCTCTAAAAGATTGAGAGCATATTTCCTTTGACAGATGGATATTCCAAAGCAGAGGACCTAGCCACTTCTAGGCCTAGGAAATACTTAAGGGTACCAAGATCCTTGATTTGAAACAGTCATGTAGATATGTCTTGATCTCTCGTGATGAGGGACATGTCATTGCTTGCTAAGACAATATCATCTACATAGACTAAAGCGGCTATGTAGGATTGTCCATTTGACTTTGTGAAAAGACTGTAATCATGCTTGGATTGAGTATAGCCAAGAGCAATCAATGCAGATGTCAGTTTTGCATTCCATTGCCTGCTGGCTTGTTTAAGTCCATAGAGAGATTTAGTAAGTTTGCACACTTGTCCTTTTTGTGTTTGAAAACCAGGAGGAGGAACCATATATACTTCTTCTGTGAGGTCACCATGAAGAAAAGCATTGTTCACATCCAGTTGGTGAAGAAACATGTTTTTAGCAGCAGCAACAGCAAGTAAGAGTCTGATAGTATTCATCTTAGCCACTGGTGAGAAAGTTTCTTCATAGTCAATACCAAAGGTTTGTGTGTAACCTTTTGCAACTAATCTTGCTTTGTATCTTTCTATGGAACCATCAGGATTATACTTGATTTTATACACCCATTTGCAGCCTATTGGCTTCTTTCCTGGAGGTAAATCTACTACTTTCCATGTCTTTGTCTTTACCAGTGCATCTATTTCCTTTTTCATTGCTTCCTGCCATTCTTTATGTATGACTGCTTGATTGTATGTTGTTGGTTCTTTGATTTGATCAACATTCATGACAAAAGATCTGTATGATTCAGAAAGATTAGTATAATGAACAGCAGATTCTAAAGGATATGATGTGGTGTGAGACACTTGGTTGCAGACATAGTCCTGCAATCTGGCAGGTTGTCTAATGTGTCTAGAAGATTTTCTAGTATTTGTCTGTGTAGTGTGTAAATGTGAAGAAGAAGTGTCAGATATGTTGTCATGTGAGTGACTGTCATGTATGTCATTTTGTGTACTCTCTTCTTGTGGGTATGATGGAGCGAAGATTAGTGGAAACAGATCTTTGGAAAAATTGGTGCGGGACATGCAAATGATGGAACAGGTAAAGAAACATTATTGTAATCTTGATGTTTCGTGCATATGGAAACACCAGTTCATGAAACACAACATTTCGGAAATAAAAACTTCCCCGTGTCCGAATATCCGTAAGTGTATATCCTTTTGTGTTGGTCGGTTGCCCCAAATAAACACATTTTCTAGCCCTTGCATCAAATTTAGATCTGCCATGGGGTAAAGTAGATGCAAATGTTAAACAACCAAAAACCTTTAGGTTAGAAATGTCAGGTTTCTTGTTATACAGAACCTCATATGGAGATTTTTCTTTAAGGACCGGTGTTGTAAGACAATTAATAATATGAACTCGCATGTAACACACAATATCCCCAAAAACTAAGGGGTAAATTGGCTTGAAATTTGAGGGCTCTTGCCACATTAAGTATGTGTTGATGTTTTCTCTCTACTATCCCATTTTGTTGGGGTGTATCAACACAACTTGTTTGATGTAAAATGCCTTTTTCACTATAAAACTCTGTGTAGTCAAATTCTTGTCCATTGTCAGACCTAATGATCTTTATGGACTTGCCAAACTGATTGAATACAAAATTGTAAAAAGAAATGATGATAGGTCTGACTTCTGCCTTAGAGTTAAGTAAGAAAATCCAAGTATATCTGCTATTATCATCAACAATAGTGAGGAAATAAGACTGACCATGGATAGTTTGTTGTCTATAAGGACCCCAAATATCCATGTGTACCAGATCAAAAACAGATGAAGCAACAGAATCACTTAATGGAAATGAAAGCCTTTTCTGTTTAGCTAGAGGACAAACATAGCAAATAGACTTCTTTGGTACTTGAATAGCATTACATGTATCATGTAGCAATTTCAGTCTACTATCAAATAAGTGGCCTAATCTATAGTGCCAAAGCATGTCTACATCTATCTTATCAGTAGGAATCTGAGCAGTACAAGCAACTAATCTATCTGTGACCATTTTCTTGGCATGTAAAATGTATAAACCCTTGCTTTTTCTAGCCGATCCAATCATCCGTCCACCGAACTTGTCCCGTATAACACAAGTCTCATTAGTAAATAAAACTCGTATTTTAGGATCATTGGTTAGTTTATTTAAGGAAATCGATTATAATGAAACTTAGGCACACATAAGACTTGTGACGGGATTAAGTGAGCATTAATTCTCACTTTTCCTACAAAAATAACTCGATGTACTTGGATCACCATTAGGAAGAGAGACAAAGGACACCACGTACTCTATCCTTTGATATGAACGTACTCGTGATCAAAGATGATATGATCTGTGGCCCCTGAATCTACAATCCAATGAGACTCATCACCAGAAAACATACCCTGAACCTCATTTTGATCTGTCTGGAAATCAGCTGAGAGAGCTGTAACTTGGTTTACTGCAGGATTACCAAGACTTATGCCTTGATTTGTCTCAAAAAGCTTCATCAAATGTGTGACTTGATTTTGTAACTGAACCAATTGATTCTGAGTAGCATCCAGGCCTGGTGCTACAGGTGCTGTTGGTTCTGAACCATCCCATTCTGAATTATTGGATGAATCTTGTTGTACCATATTCACCCTGGACCTAGGCTTAAAACCTGGTGGAAAACCATGCTTCTTGTAGCATTTATCCACTGTATGACCATTAAAACCACAGTAAGTACACTGAACTTTCTTGTAACTGTTCTGTGAATTCTGATTATATGGAGTAGGTCTCCTATTTCCTTGATTCTGACTACCCTGATCTTGATTCTGATATCTGGATTGATACTGCCCTTGACTTTGATTCTGAGTTCTTGCAAGCAAAGCAATTCCATCTGAATTTTGAGGATGCCCCAAGGCATAATCAAGCTGCCTCTCAAACTTAACAGCCATTGCAAAAGCTTGTTTCAAATTTGGCAGAGGGTTTAACAGATAGACCTGAGACCTAACTGGAGCAAACTTATCATTAAGACCCTTCATGAACCTTATAACACGATCTGCTTCTATGTAATCCACCATCTTTGAACTGATATTACAAGCACAGGGAGTTCCACACTCACAGTGAGGAACTGGTTTCAAGACTGCAATCTCATCCCATTTAGCCTTCAATTTTGTGAAATAGGAAGTTACAGACATAGAGCCTTGTTTGATCAGATTTACTTCTTCTACCAAGTCTGACACTCTAAAATAATCAACATTGGAGAACCTATCCTCTAATTCCAACCACATTTCTCTTGCATTCTTGATCCACATCACACTTTGTGCTATATCCGGTATCACAGATTTTATGATCCATGTAAGCACCGTGGTATTACACTGACTCCAAATTCTATATAGTGGATCAGTTAATTCAGGTTTCTGAATTGTACCATCAATGAAACCTAACTTGTTTTTAGTTTCTAGCATCATATTCATTGATCTTGCCCAAGAATGATAGTTTGTAGCATCAAGCGGGGGAGAAACTAAAGGAATAGCGGGATTTTCACTAGGATGCAAGTAAAACTGACTAGAAGTGTTTACCACAAGGCCTGTACCTTCAATGCTCGTTCCAGAATTGTTCGCCATTGAAAAGAAACTCCAAGAACAGAATACACAACCGCTCAATTGGAAGAAAAACCAGAAATCTTCAAAAAACAGAACACTCTCAAGGCTCTGAAGAAAACAAGTAGAACGATTCTCTCAAGAATCAAAAAAAAATGCACAGCTTTAATTTGTTCTCTGATACCATGAAGAAATGATGAACTATGCACAGTTCATCACAGAAAATTCAAATAGAAGAAAGGCGGGAAAACCAGAAAATGAAGAACATTAAGAATTTGTTAATAGAATTCTGAATCAGTAATTACAATGATTAATTTACAGCTATATATAGAGATCCTAGTTGCGTCCAGCTTCTACTAACTTCCATAGTTAGTTATAACCGCCTAACTACTTATAACTAACTCTGTTGACAAGTGTTCGACCATATGTCACTAAGAGTCTCCAACTTGTGATCTTGTGTGTTGTATTCAACCTTATAACACCAACACAGAAGGGCTTAAGGTATAGATTTCCTTCACTGTCTCATACAATATGGAGACATTACCTAAAAATATTTCTTAAACAAACGCCTCTCGTTTTGAAATGGTATTTTTATTTAATTACTCTATGCACATTTTACTTTATTATTATTATTATTTTTTTTTTTTTTTTTTTTGCGTCTATATATATAGGCGGCTCTTATACTTTCTCAAGTAATTGGAGAAGAATTCAACAAACAATATGCATATGATGCTGTGGACATACTACTTTCTTATCCTGTAAGTCAAATGTGTGTGTATGTGTATATGTGTCCAGATTTTTGTTTTTAAGAAAATGACTAATTAATTAACCTCATGTTTTTCCACTCAAAAAAAAAAATAAATTAACCTCATGTTTAATTGCAAATTGAAATAATTTGTACTCTATTTTTGTTCCGTAAGTATATTTTTTCACAATAAGTTGTATAATTCAATTGACATTTTCCATGGATATTTTTAAGAGTTCAAATGGAGGTTTTCCAGCTTGGGAGCCAGCAAGAGCATCTCGTTGGGTAGAGGTCAGTAATTAGATTTTTTATATTATTATTATTATAGTTGGAATGAAATTTTTTATGTTATTATTGATAATTAATTAATATATAGTGGAAATTTTCAATTTCTAACCATTATTCTGCAAACTGCAAACAGAATGGTTTGAAACAAAACTGTATGGCAAATTTAGTCCAACCCTGTGAGTGAAAATTCAATGCTATTATGCACGGATAATTTTGGTTGATAGCGTGTCTCGAATCTGATATGTATCCGACACGGATACGCCACCTATACTTAATTAGGATACAAATTAAGAGGACAGGTTTTATAGGATACGCATCCTATACTGAGAAATTGGAAACAGGTTTCGGATATGCATATCTAGAATTCGAATAAATGAAATGAAGAATCTTATTGAAAATTAAGTATCAAAAATCAAGAGAATTTTAATTCTACCTAATGTATAGTCTTGTCCTTAAGATTTCAATGTTCACCATTATACATGTCGTACTCGTACTTTATATTTTTAAGAAAAACATATGTCTATCCCGTATTCACGTATTTTGTATTCACGTACGTATCTAGCTATACCCGTGCAACCCAGACTCCATGTATACGATTGAATGAATAGACACAATGAGTTGAAAGTTCTCGGCATATTGATCTCTATTCACAAATTTTTATTTGGTCCTAGACCAAATCAAACTTGGTGGTTTTCATCCGATATGAGTGATTTTTTTTGTGGGTGGACCCTTGTTCTTATAGGCAAAAAAATCAATTTTAAAAGCTTTGATTAACAAAAAGTGATGTTACGGTGGTACACAATTTGTCAACCATAAAATCACCGGCCCTATTATATATCGTTAATAATGAAATCAAGTTTTTCAGTGGGTAATTGGACTTTGACAAGATCGATAACCCTATTATTTAACTGGTGGATTTGATGATGAATTATAACTGATCCAGTGTGGATTGATAGTCTACGTGCCCAGAGATTTTGGGATCAAGTTATTTACGTAATTCTTAATTTCTGATGAGAGAATCCTTTTTATATGATCCCATTTTCAAAAAAGATGCTTTGACATTAGTGAGAGCATGGGTCGATTTACAATGCGTGTCATAATGGAGGGGAAATCATGGAATCATTGTTGTGACGGTTACCGACTTGGAGTACTATCTGCTAAACGACCTAACTGTCCATTTCGAAAACTTGAGGTCGGCGTTGATGATCTGCCATGAACTGAAAGTTCAAGACCGAGGTGAGGCGAGCCTACACCATATCAGCAGAACGAACTAGGAGGCATCTCATATCGGACTGAGACCATATTTATCGAAAATATCTGGATTGTAATTAAGGCCCCAAACTAGATTGAACTTCTTTGGCCCATTTGACTAGAGGGTCTGAAGTATCCCATTAGGTGTCACGAGTATGATGTCGTGTCATACTCACTTCAATCTTCCTTTTATTTTTTTAATATCTTCCTTTATTAAATCACTTATCCCTATTATATATCTTCCGTTTTTTAGAAGTACTTTATTTTTTTCTTAAAATCTTAAGTTACTTATTTTTCTTTTCCTTTTTTCTTTGTAAATCCAGGTTCTCAATCCTCTTGAAAACTCTGAAGATACATTAATAGAACGCGAGTAAAAATTCACAATCTCTCTCAATACTTATTAAATTTTATGTCCTCAGGAATCTATACGATTTCATAAGTGTTACACGTTCATCTAAAAGTAACACCGAAAATGCACAAAATACACATAAAGTAATGTTATTTTGCTATATATTTTGTGTAAAATGACATTACTTCACGTGTATTTTCCATGCAAATTAATTCAATCTTTCTTTACAATGAACTTATTTTTTTCTGTACTATATTTCATGCATGTATATATAAAGATATGTGGAATGTACCTCTTCAGCAATACAAGCATTGCTACAATTTACCAAATTACATTCGAATTATCGCAGCAAGGATATTCAAACTTGTATTAGCAATGCGATAAAATATATCGAGTGCGATCAATGTCCAGATGGATCATGGTTTGGTCGATGGGGAATATGTTTTACATATGCTACATGGTTTGCCGTGGATGCATTAGTTGCTTGTGGAAATAGCTACCGTAGTTCTACTTGCCTTCAAAGAGCATGCACTTTCTTGCTCTCCAAGCAACTTCCTTGTGGGGGTTGGGGTGAAAGTTATCTTTCATCCCACAATAAGGTGACATTTTTTTCGGTTGTAATTGTAAACCATTGTGGAGTTTGATCATGATTACCAATATTAAATTGATCGTTCACAGAGAAATCTCATTGTACAAAAAAAATCCCATTATACAGACACAGAGAATTTTTTATGCAACAAGAAATTTCATTGTATTTGATGTTTTTGCCTCTCTTGCAGGTTTATACGAATCTGAATGGGGATCGAGCCCATGTGGTAAATACGGCATGGGCTCTTCTTTCTCTAATGAGAGCCGGTCAGGTATATATTATAACTGATCGATTAATATCTTTCTGAAGCATAAATACATCTAGGTCAACTTTCTTACACAAAATTTGACATTTAGTTTTATCTTTTGAAATTATATCTTCAATTATCAATAACTTCCTGCTTTGATATCATATTGAATTATTTGAATCATGTTCACCCACAAAAGCTTTAAGTTGTCAAAGAGATATATAATTTAATTACATGCTAAACACAATTGATAAAATTTTAATTATTTTATGTAATGATCATTCTTTTCTTGATCATGTTTTAATTATATATAGGCGGAAATAGATCCAACGCCTATTCATCGTGGAATTAAAGCACTTCTTGCTTTCCAAATGTCAGATGGCGACTTCCCTCAACAGGTAATCATGTTTCTGTGTAAAATTCTCGTTTCATAATAAAATTTTCTCAATCAATATCACTACTTTTAAAATATTATTAATGTCTAATAATACTATAATAATCAACTGTCTAAAAAAGTATTTTGCCATTATATTGTAGTCATTTATTTTTCATTTAAAAAAAAAAAAAATTTGTGATGTCTTTCTTACTATGATTTATTTACAAAATGCAGGAAGCAACAGGAATTTTTATGAGATATTGTACCCTAAGCTATTCATCATACAGAAACATATTTGCAATTTGGGCTCTTGCTGAGTATCGGAAATGGCTTCTATCTTTGTAGGCCCATTTTTTCCAGCCCAAAATAGGGTTGTTTTTGTTGGCAATAAATATACTTCATTTTATTATTTGTAATCCTATAATTTTGTAATATTAATTGGATCCAACCAATACTTTCATTGTGAAACAAATATAATTACTATTTTTTAGGGTTTATGTTACTTTATTTTAGTTATTTTGTTGAACTTTGATGAAGTAGGAAACCAGAAACAAGAAAATTACTACACACGAGGTACAAGCGCTTTTTAACCGGTACTGAGTTTGAAAAAATCATCCAACATTCTGATCATAATAACTTGTTAGTGTAGAAAGACAATCTCTTGCCGTATTCAAAACCGTGGGTTGTTATTTTCTTTCGTTGTATAAATAAAATAAGTGGGCCGAGAGTTAGGATAGAAGCCCAAGGCCCAACCCAAATCAGATGATCGTTGTGTCGGTGAATTAGTGATACAACAATCGTATTCGGATCATTACTCTCTCGTGGAAATAATTGAGTAATGATACGGATACAACCGTTGTGTCACTCGTTATGATTCTAAATTGATAAGATAAATGTTTGTGTCACAACTAAATGTGCGCGACAAATGTCACAACATACTTTTAAGTCATTGATTTTTATAGGCCACATCATAATCAATTGTCCCAAATTATGTTGTATACACTGTTGTGGTCATTTTGTTGTGGTACTATCACTACTCAATTGATAATCATGTAAACTCATCATGTTCGACGTTGCAGATAACTGTTGTGTAAACTCATCATGATCGACGGTGTAGATAACTGTTGTGTAACTTGTTGTAACTCAACGGTTGGGCCCGTATCATTAATCAAACAGTTGCATACCAGCTTTCTCTAAACTAAAAGAAAACCAATTCTTGAACCAAATTGTATCTAGAAAGGTGTCAATTAATGGAGGGTAAGACATCATTTTTGTCATATTGGTAGCTATTTTGCTGCCAAGTCTATTTCACTATGCTTGTAATTTCAGATATCTTTAATTAAAAACTCATCCCTTTTGGTTTCTATGATCATAAAATCCCAAGAATTCATCATCAATTTGCAGAGCAATTTCATAACTTTCAAAAGATGAAGAACAACAACAACAACAACAATGGTGGAAACAACACAAAGCTTATTCTTTTGCATCCATACATCCAAAAACAAGGAAGTTCCAATCGATTATGGCTTCTTGCTATTATTTCTCTTTTCACTTTAGCATTTCTTGTTACCCTTATGATCTACACCAGAGATTCGATCACCTCTGTTTCTGTCACCTCTGCTCGGCCGGAAATGGCAGCCACCGCCGCCGTTTCAGGCATTAACCCATCATCATTATCCAAAACCGTTGTAAGGGCTCTTATACATTACGCTTCCAACTCAAATAACACAGATCATATGTCACAAACAGATATCAAACACATTGCAGATGTCCTTCAAAAATGCCAACACCCCTGTAATTTTCTTGTCTTTGGCTTAACACATGAGACACTTCTCTGGAAAGCACTTAATCCATATGGAAGAACGGTTTTCATAGACGAAAACCGATACTACGCAGCTTATTACGAAGAAAAGCATCCAGAAATCGAGGCGTATGATGTTCAATACACAACCAAAATCAGTGATGCAAAAGAGCTTATACAAGGTGTTAAAGAACAAGTCCAGAACGAATGTCGGCCGGTGCAAAATCTTCTCTTTTCGGAGTGTAAACTCGGGTTGAATGATCTTCCGAATCAATTCTATGAAGTGGGTTGGGATGTAATTCTTGTGGACGGGCCTCGAGGGTACTGGCCAGAAGCGCCCGGTCGGATGGCTGCCATTTTTACAGCAGGGGTGTTGGCTAGAAGCAAGAAATTAGGGGGAAACCCGAAAACGCATGTTTTCGTGCATGATTATAATCAGAGAATCGATAGAAAGACGAGTGAGGAGTTCTTATGCAAGGAGAATTTGGTGAATTATAAGGACATGCTTGCACATTTTGTCTTGGAAAAGATGGATTCAAACACCTCTCGGTTTTGCCGCACTCATTCATCTTCATCGTGATCGGACAATAATTCAATGAAAAGAAACAAGGAAACAAAATGATTATTTCGTTTATTTATCATGTGTGAGATTTTGATGTTTTTCTTGGAGCGAGGTATGGGAAATTGTTTTTCCCTTATGTTCAAGTTGACGCTTGATTGTTTCAAAACAGCGAACCCGAGCCTGATATGTATTCACTTTTTCTATTTCGAAACGTAAAGGAAAATATGTTGTGTTTATTTTAGCAGAGGTTTGGTATACAACTTCTCAACCCATATACTACATTCCGTCTCAAAATATATGTCTGTTTAGTTTTTCACACAGATTAAGAAAGCGGTTAAGTGACATTAATTTTAATAGTAAAAGGCTATAATACCCTTTGACTATTATTAATGTAATTGTTGTAAAGTATGTGAATGTATATTAAATTAGAGGTAAAAAAAGAAAAATGTAATAAAAGATCAATTGGTATTATAAATGGATTTATATTATGCAACAAATTCAAAAGGCTAAACAGATTTATATTTTTGGACGGATGTAGTATGACGATACCGGGTTACGCACCTCGATATATCATCATCGAGTGGACATCTTGGGTCAAATATTTACTAAGGCACAGGAGCCAGATAAGGCATACGAGTCGGATAATCGACTTGTAAGCCTTGGCATGCATGTCGACCCTCGAACTTGAAGTATGGCTAGGGACTCGAGGTCACGACTATCGACTTACGAGCAGTGCAGGGCGTGAGTTCCAGGAGTCGATCATCCCAGGTCGGATAGATCGATATTGAGAACAGAGTCCACACCAGCTACGTTGGCCCAATATCCACAGGATAACTTGGGTAAGGGGGTAAAGCCCAATTAAGGGTAAATATGACAATAGCTACAAACCGACTCATATTAGGGTTAGGTCATGCATTGTCCTTATAAATACAACGTTCCAGGAACTACGTAAGGCTTGATTCCTGGAAGAATAACAGGATACGTAGGCACTCTAAGAATTCCACTTAGACTCAGCCACAAATATATAAAACCCCTTCTTTGTTCTTGGTACTAAGGTTCTTGATTATTCATCAATAACATAAGGAAAAGCCCGGATCTTTAAGGTGACATAATTTGTCATCGTCATTGGCGCTAGAAGGAGGGCCCTTCTTTTGTTGAATACGTCAAGATCATCATGCCTCCAAAGGAAAAAACCGCCAGAAAAACCACCTCCAAAAACGTGGATCCGCAGAATCCGCAGATAAGTGAGCGAGGGCGGGTATTGAGACTCGGGGCGATAAAGATCCGGCCTTAGAGACCGTCCAAGAAAATCAAGAAAATCTACCAAAGCAAACTCAGGGCCTTGCCCCAGAGCATCAGGCCATGGTGGATCAGTTGGCGGCGACAGATCTTAACGCTCTGAGAAAAATAATGGCGGAAGCATTTACACGACAGAAACTTCAACAACGGCAACACCAGGGGGAAGGTGGTATGAATATCGCAGTCAATAAACCTAAGCCAGTGCAGTTCGAAGAGATCAGCGCTTCCTCAAGTTCTGTCGAAAGGAGGAAGCGAGAAATCCAACAGAAGCACATACGCGTCGATGAAGATAGCGTTAGGCAGGAGCTGGACATGATCCTAGGGAAGACCAAGGGTTCGTTGTGGTTAAAGTCTCCTTTCACCAAGGAGATTGAAGATTATCCTAAACCAAAAGGGTTTAAGATTCCCTAGATAGACCCGTATGATGGCACCACCGACCCGGAGGACCATCTTCACAGGTATCTATCTCAGATGAGGCTAGATTGTGCACCCGACGAGATGCGATGCCGGGCATTCGAGACTCTACTCGTTGGTCGAGCAAGAGAGTGGTTTACCAAGTTGAAACCCGGATCCATCTCCAGCTTCACCGTGCTCGCCCGAAAATTCAGAGATGCTTTCATCGTCAACAAAAAGTTTCGGTTGAGCGAGACGCACCTCACAAATGTGAGGCGGATAGAGATGAGTCGGTCTTAGATTATTTGAAGAGGTTCAATCTTGAGGCCATGCGGGTCAAAGACCCACAGGATCGAGTCTTGATCACTTCATTTGTGGGGGACCGCGCAACACAAAGCTATATGAGAAGTTAAGCAGAAACCTACCACGAAACATGGATGAATGTGTGAATGTCGTCCATCGATTTTGTCAAGGCGAAGAGGCAGTGCGTAGGCACACCCAAGCCGAGTGGATGGATAGCTCGAGGAAAGACGGTCGAGGAGCAAATAAGAACCGGTCTCGACAACAAGATGTATTGGGGAGATTTTGCATCATTAAAACAAAAGAAAATTTATAAAACCTATACTACCATGCAAAACTACCTCCTAACCGGCCGAATACCGGGTAGTTGCTAGTAAAGTTGGATAAGTACGGGTATCGATCCTCAGGGAAAAGGGATATTGAATCTAACGTCATTAATTCCTCTTTATTAAAACACATAACTAATCCTAATCTAAAACAGAAAATAAACTGGACAGAGGATTGTTAATCCAAAGCCAGGAAGGATAATTGCGAACCAAAATAAATAAAACTATAACAGTAAACTAACTAACGAACATGATAATGACTGAAGCGATCAAACATAGAACGAACCAAAATCCACCATCCCGCAACCCTTAATTTCTTCCCTAGATTATCTTATAGTGATTTAATTCAAGTTGTGGTTCACCTATCAAACGTATGAATTCCTACTTTCGTAGATGAATTCGCCTATCAATCTCTATCTTTCGATTTACGGAGATTAACGCATCATAAAATAAACCAAGGTGCAAGATTTACTAGATCTAACAACCTAGACATTCAACCTATCAACTTTCGTTTGACATAGATCAAAACGTCTATTCTTTCCTATGGTTATCTCGCGTTTACACCGACTTTCGTCCTACGGTAAACATCAATAACAACATCTTTCGATATAAATTGCATTAACAAATAAACGCATGGAAAGAAACGAACTTTAATTAAAAAGACTTACAAAACATCCATAGAAAGAAAATAAAAACTGCTGCAAAAAGATCTCCCATGGCTCCTCCATGTTTCAAAGTTTCAAAAGATCATCATGATCGAACAAAAGGAATGAAAGAAACGAAAAATAAAACCTAATCTAACCCCGATCACCCGAGCACAAGGCTCGGGTGATCGGCCTTGAAAGCTCCCGAAAGCGGCTGCGTCGTCCGTGTAATTTTCGTATGAAAAATCTGATGTGATTAGGGTTGGAATCGCAGCTGCTTTTATAGAAAAATCAAGTCGGTTGCTACGAAACGGTGCCGGACGGGCGTTCATAAGGTCCGGACGCCCGTCCACTATTTTCAGCAACAGCATCCAAACTTGTAACACTCATATCTCGGGCCTCGTAAGTCGGAATGGAGTGATTCAAAATCCTGTAGAATCCTCTCTTCAAGCCCTACAACCCTTCTCTTGAGGTCCAGAGTCAAATCGGTTGTTATCATATCAAGAACTGCGTTGGAAGTTCAGCGCTACCCGGAATCCTGATTTTCCGACATTTATCTTGCTTGATTTCTTTCCTTATATCTTTCAATCTTCCATAACTTTGATTGATCCTTCCCAATCACGAATTTGGCTCTCTAAAATCCTCTCTTCCATCATCAATGAGTATCTACAACAATAGGAAAACATACCAAAGCGTAACGTATTTTCAAAATAACATAAAATAATCATTTAAGCACATAAATCAATACGTTTTCATATTTAACCATTAAAAACACCATTTACTCAATATTTACATATATAGCTCAAAATCTATGAAAATCATACGAATGTAGGGGAAATTGATATAGAAAATATATGTAAAAATCACTATAATTTAGCCCTTAACAACACCCCCACACTTATCTTTTTGCTCGTCCTCGAGCAAAACAAACAAAGTCAAGCTCGAGACAAATAAACATCTATACAAATATTAAGTATATTCAATAACTTAGAAGTTCACCCGTGTAGTGTGTGCATAGCCATAATAAACTTCCACTAAGTTCCACAATTTGAAAGTTATTCAAACCAAAACTAGCCCGGTTTCCCATCTAAGTTAGAAATATTCAAAAATTATAACAGGCACTTTACAAAACATACATATCCCAAAAAGAAATAGTAGAGAATATCTAAAACATTTCTGACAAACTCAGAGGATAATCCCTACAACATATCCTTCAGTTTATACTGGGGATAAGATTAACGATAACTAAGTCTTTCATTCAATTCATAACACTATTCTCATAAGTTGATTTAATTATTTCACTTAAACACACATTAGAATGAGCTATTGCCCTCATAGCAGAATAGGACATTTCAAGATAATCCCCTACCTTACTCAAATCATAAGGCAGCTTTTCCTAACTGTCGTGAGCTTTCAGTCATCATAGTGGAATAGGACATACGTGGTATACCCTATCGCACTCAAATCATCGACTAGCTTTCGACACACCCAATTATTTCATATTAATTCAACTTTTTCATTTTGACATTAGCTACGTGTTACTTATCACATTCAAACTTCTAGATATTCACAGTATGTCATACTTTAACTCTAGAGTACAAACTACTAAACTTTCCAAGAATTGTACATAAGCAAAGAAACATGCTATAATCATCAAAAATCTCCAACTAAAATGGGGTAGGATTTCAACATTTAGCTCATCATTTACTATGGCATGTGAAAAAGAGTGTCGGGTGAAACAACTAAAATTACTAAATATACAGAATATAGCAAAAAATGATATAAACTCAAGCAAAGATATGCCTTTGTCTACTCGGGACAAAACAAAAAATCGAAAAAATTTAGCACTTTTCATAGAAATACTAACAATATGAGCAAACGAAAGTAGATACATAAATTATCTATCCCCTCCCCCACACTTAGATTACAACTTGTCCTCAAGTTGTGCAGAAATAAAAAGAAATAAGGAACTTAGCTGATTGTATTTCGAATAATGGCAATTCTGGAAGAACCAACAAGAACCAGGATTGCTTGCATAGCTCGGTAGACTGTGAAGCATCACAGGTAAACTGAATTCATCGTGAAAGTGCACAATAGCTATAGAAAGTACCCTGCAGACTTGATCAGTGCAAAAAAGAGTCTACGGGGAAAAGATTAGACTTATACAAATAAAGCACATAAGGAAAAGAATTTATAGAGATATTCAAATTATGCTCACATAAAGATGGACACATATACATGAAAATATCACAAACTCGTAGGCTAGGTGCAACTACATGAAAATAAAATACAATGCAATCTACATGAAAATTCCTAAAAATAAAAATGAGGTAGTATCACGGAAACCGACAGCTTAACTACGCTCAAGAAAAATAAAAGAAAATAGAAAACAATGCAACTAGATGACATGCAACTAAATGATATGCATCTAAGTGATATGCAAAAATAAAAGAAAATAAAAGAAAGAAAACTAGCCCACTCATTAGCAACACGACATGTATAAAATAAACGTCTACCAAATAATGACAGGTTACGATAAACGACAGTGCTGTCCAATACATGCAGTGTAGACGCGCTTTAAGACTCGTCATAAGTGATAGCATTATGGAAACCAACAGTTAGCTATACTAAACAGATATAACTCATAAGTAACCGATGGTAGCATACGGAAAACCGACAGTAGCTACCCATATGAGTTATAAACAACAAGGAAGCACATAAGTCTTAAAAGCTAACAAGATTCATCACAACGGTATGTAGCATACGGAAACCGACATTAGCTACTTAAACTATGAAAACAAGACAAGTTATAGCTTACGAGAACCGACAGTCACTATAACTTGCATAGATGAATCATATATAAAGAATTGATCAATTATCTAACATGGATTCATAGATGGAAAGGTAAAAACATATAAGTTCGGGACATCTATGTAAACATTAATTAGCCACGAAGCTCAATGAAAAATCCACATCAAATAAAAGCATTGAAAATCAAATCAAGAAATTTAGAACTGGGATCGAACCCCGGACGAACGTTCGGGCGGGACGGGCGTTCCACCTGCGGACGCTCGTCCGCCTTGAAAACCGACCGGACGGGCGTTCGAAAGTATAGACGCTCGTCGGTCCTCTAAATCGAACGGGATTGAAAATATTTGAACGGACGAGCGTCCAATACTTCCCAACGCTCGTTCACCCGCAGATGAAGAACGGACGGGCGTCCAACTTACGGACGCTCGTCCATACAACAAGAATGCACATACGGCGGGGAAAAACACAAAGAAAACCCTAAATACTTATGAACACAACACAATAGAACACGTATCACGGCACAAAGAAATTTATCAAATTAAGCACGGGGGTTAGACTAGGTAACACATAAACATATAAACTTCACGTAAAACAAGTTGAGTAAAAAACTTTTGCACATTCTTAACCTAACGGTCATCGAAACACGGCAAAATAAAAACTCTCAACTTGGTATACGCTACTTTTATTAAAAACAAAAATAAAACGTAACAAAATCGAGAACTAACAAAACTAGATTCAACATGACACCTATTCCCCGGCAACGGCGCCACTTTTGTTGGGGAGATTTTGCATCATTAAAACAAAAGAAAATTTATAAAACCTATACTACCATGCAAAACTACCTCCTAACCGGCCGAATACCGGGTAGTTGCTAGTAAAGTTGGATAAGTACGGGTATCGATCCTCAGGGAAAAGGGATATTGAATCTAACGTCATTAATTCCTCTTTATTAAAACACATAACTAATCCTAATCTAAAACAGAAAATAAACTGGACGAGAGGATTGTTAATCCAAAGCCGGAAGGATAATTGCGAACCAAAATAAATAAAACTATAACTACGAAAAACGAGAAACTAACTAACGAACATGATAATGATCGAAGCGATCAAACATAGAACGAACCAAAATCCACCATCCCGCAACCCTTAATTTCTTCCCTAGATTATCTTATAGTGATTTAATTCAAGTTGTGGTTCACCTATCAAACGTATGAATTCCTACTTTCGTAGATGAATTCGCCTATCAATCTCTATCTTTCGATTTACGGAGATTAACGCATCATAAAATAAACCAAGGTGCAAGATTTACTAGATCTAACAACCTAGACATTCAACCTATCAACTTTCGTTTGACATAGATCAAAACGTCTATTCTTTCCTATGGTTATCTCGCGTTTACACCGACTTTCGTCCTACGGTAAACATCAATAACAACATCTTTCGATATAAATTGCATTAACAAATAAACGCATGGAAAGAAACGAACTTTAATTAAAAAGACTTACAAAACATCCATAGAAAGAAAATAAAAAAAGCTGCTGCGCAAAGATCTCCCATGGCTCCTCCATGTTTCAAAGTTTCAAAAGATCATCATGATCGAACAAAAGGAATGAAAGAAACGAAAAATAAAACCTAATCTAACCCCGATCACCCGAGCACAAGGCTCGGGTGATCGGCCTTGAAAGCTCCCAGAAAGCGGCTGCTGTCTGTGTAATTTTCGTATGAAAAATCTGATGTGATTAGGGTTGGAATCGCAGCTGCTTTTATAGAAAAATCAAGTCGGTTGCTACAGTAACGGTGCCGGACGGGCGTTCATAAGGTCCGGACGCCCGTCCACTATTTTCAGCAACAGCATCCAAACTTGTAACACTCATATCTCGGGCCTCGTAAGTCGGAATGGAGTGATTCAAAATCCTGTAGAATCCTCTCTTCAAGCCCTACAACCCTTCTCTTGAGGTCCAGAGTCAAATCGGTTGTTATCATATCAAGAACTGCGTTGGAAGTTCAGCGCTACCCGGAATCCTGATTTTCCGACATTTATCTTGCTTGATTTCTTTCCTTATATCTTTCAATCTTCCATAACTTTGATTGATCCTTCCCAATCACGAATTTGGCTCTCTAAAATCCTCTCTTCCATCATCAATGAGTATCTACAACAATAGGAAAACATACCAAAGCGTAACGTATTTTCAAAATAACATAAAATAATCATTTAAGCACATAAATCAATACGTTTTCATATTTAACCATTAAAAACACCATTTACTCAATATTTACATATATAGCTCAAAATCTATGAAAATCATACGAATGTAGGGGAAATTGATATAGAAAATATATGTAAAAATCACTATAATTTAGCCCTTAACAACAAGTAGGTGATGGAGAAAAAGGGAGGACGCTAGAGCAAAACTACGTGGTCGTTAAAGCTCCCTCCGCGTATAATGTCATTTTGGGTAGACCAGCCCTTTTCGAGTTACGAGCTATAATTTCTACATTTCATAACAGCATGAAGTTCCCGACTCGAAATGGTTCCCACGAGGTAAAAGGAGATGTTGAAGTCGCCATAAGCTGTAATTCGATAGTGATGAACGGTAAGATGGCGGTACAACAAGTTCTCGTAGAGGAACTTATCCCGGAAGAAGAGGAAGAAAAGTGTTGGGCCTCGAGTGAAACAGTTGAAAAGGTCAGCTTGTGGGAAGAGGAAGACGATCAGAGTGTCCAAGTCGGGGTCTGGGTCCCGGCTCAGGAAAAGCGTTTATTGATCGACTTGCTGAAAGAGTTCAAGGACGTCTTCGCATGGAAGGCGTCCGACATGCCAGGTCTGCCGACAGACATCGCCATCCATAAACTCGAAGTTGACCAGGCCAAAAGGCCAGTCAAACGGAAGAAGCGAAACTTCACGCAAGATCGATTGGAAGCCATCGAGTCCGAAGTCGGGAAGTTACTGTCGGCAAATATAGTAAAAGAAGTACTTTATCCAGAATGGCTTGCTAATCCAGTGTTGGTGAAGAAACCAGATGGCAGCTGGCGCATGTGCGTAGATTTCACGGATTTGAATAAGGCATGCCCCAAAGATTCCTATCCGCTGCCTAAGATCGACAGGTTAGTTGATTCGACTATCGGTTTTGAGGTATTCGCGTTCCTCGATGCATACAAGGGGTACCATCAGATTCTTATGGACCCTCGAGATGCGGAGAAGACCGCATTCATTACAGAGTTTGGCACCTTTTGTTATGTTACCATGCCATTCGGACTTAAGAATGCTGGAGCTACATACCAAAGCACAGTCAATATAATTTTTGCGAAGCAGATTGGTAAGAATATGGAAGTCTATGTGGACGATCTACTCATCAAAAGCCGATCGATGAAGCAATTTTTGGTAGACGCCAGGGAAGTATTCGAGGTGCTAAGAGATACCGACATGAAACTCAATCCAAAAAAGTGCACCTTCGGAGTGAGAACAGGCAAATTTCTAGGGTACATGGTGTCGAGAGACGGGATCCGAGCCAACCCTGACAAGATCGACACGATAAAGAACATGCCTACACCTCGAACTATGAAAGAGGTTCAGAGACTTACAGGTCGGATGGCAGCACTGAATAGATTTTTATCTCGGTCAGCGCAGCGTGCACTACCGTTCTTTAAAATTCTTCGAAAGCCCAGCCCTTTCCATTGGGACAGCGATTGTCAGACGGCCTTCGAAGAATTAAAAGCATATCTATCAGAACTACCCACTCTCACTTCTCCTCGAGAGGGGGAAAGGTTGTTGGTTTATCTATCGGTCCGCGAGGAAGCGATGAGTTCGGTCTTGGTCCGAGAAGGGGAAAAGGGCCGGTACCTATATATTTTGTAAGTAAAGCTCTGCATGGCCCCGAAACCCGATACTCGCCAGCTGAGAAACTCGCATTATCGTTGGTACACGCGTCGAGAAAACTTAGGCCATACTTTCAAGCCCATCCGATAGTGGTAGTTACAGACCAACCACTCAAGCAAATCCTGGCGAAGCCCGACACGTCTGGTCGACTCGCGAAATGGGTAATCGAGATGGCTCAATACGATATCGAGTTCGTGCCGCGTACTGCGATCAAAGCTCAGGCTTTAGCAGACTTCTTAGCCGAAGGCATATTAGTGCAACTTGAACAGGAAAAGCAAAGTCAAGAAGAACGATGGATGCTCCATCCTGATGGGGCCTCGAGCAAAGAAGGAGCAGGCGCAGGCCTCCTATTAGTCAGCCCGAAGGGGGAGGAGTTTCCATACGCTCTCCGGTTCGATTTTAAGGCAACTAATAATGAGGCAGAGTATGAAGCAATTATTACTGGTCTGAAGCTCGCTCTGAAGCTGGGGGTCGAAAATCTCAACGTTTACAGTGACTCGCAATTAGTCGTTAACCATATCAAAGGAGAATACGAGGCTAAGGAAGAGACTATGAAAAGGTATTTGGAAGTAGTTCAAGGCCTCAAGCCGAAATTCAACTCGATTCAATTCGAACAGGTACCTCGAACTCAGAACAAGAGGGCCGACGCTCTGTCCAAGTTAGCATCGAATTTCGTCTCTAGCAAGAAGGTGTTAGTAGAGTTGCTAACAGAAAGGAGCTCTGAAGAGATAGAGGCCCGGCCGATATCTCAGCAGGCCACATGGATGGAACCGATTGTCCTTTACTTAAAGGACGGAATATTACCCAATGATAAGGTACAGTCAAGAAAGGTCCGACTACAGTCGGCTCGATATGCATTCTTCAACGACATACTTTATCGGAAGTCATTCACGAGTCCATGGTTGAGATGCGCATCTGGGACATAGGGAGAATATCTTCTCGAGGAAATCCATAGAGGAGCTTGTGGAAATCACTGTGGGGCTAGGATGTTAGCCCGGAAATGCAAGCTCGCAGGATACTTCTGGCCGTCAATGCAACGAGATGCGAACAAGTTAGTGCAGAGATGCAATTCTTGTCAAATTCACGATAACATCTCTCATCAACAGGCACAAGAAATGAATGTCATCTCGTCAGCGTGGCCTTTCGACGTGTGGGGAGTCGATATTGTGGGACCCCTACCTCGAGCTCCAGGGAACAATAAGTTTGTAGTAGTTGCGGTGGATTATTTCACTAAGTGGGTGGAAGCCAAAGCTTTACCCGACATTAAAGCCGCAACGATCAAGAAATTCCTATGTGTCGATATTTTATGCAGGTATGGTATTCCGAAGGCTTTAATCTCGGACAACGGCACTCAATTCGAAGACCGAAGAGTCAGAGAGTGGTTAGCCGAGTATCATATCGACCAGCACTTCACTTCGGTGGCTCATCCTCAAGCAAATGGTCAAGTCGAACGGACAAATCGACGATTAAACTCGGATTGAAAAAAAGGCTAGAGGTCAAGGGCGAGACGGGCGTTACAACTCCCGAGCATCCCGTGGTCATACAAGACACTCCAAACTCATCAACGGGTGAAACACCTTTCTCCCTAACCTATGGGTGCGAGGCAGTTATCCCTGCGGAGATCGGCGTCCCATCCCCTCGAGTTTTAGCGTATAATATTGAGACGAACAACCCCGACATCCGACAGGAGAAGGATAATCTCGAGGAGCGGAGAGAAATGGCCTCAGCCAGGATGGCAAGGTACAAACAGAAAATCTCTCAATATTACAACGCGAGAGTCAAATACCGATATTTCAAGGTTGGAGATCTAGTCTTGAGGAAGAACGAGGCAAGTCGACAGAAGGAGATCGGGACACTCTCCCCGAACTGGGAAGGCCCGTATCAGATTTTAAAGGTCCACCCTAAAGGCTCATATCAGCTAGGTCGAGCAGACGGAACTACGGTTCCTCGACAATGGCACGCGAATAATTTGAGGAAATTTTACGTCTAAGCCTTAGTCGATCAGTTTGTTTCTACTTGCTTTATAAGATTTGTAATCAGTCCATGAGACAATTCTATCTTCGTTATAATAAATGATGGTTCCTTTTTTCTACTGTTCTATTAAGTTATTTTCGTAATATTCTAAGTCCAAAAGGAAACGAAGTTACAATCGACAAAGTAGGGAGCAATCCGAAAGTCGGAACTCCCGACAACGCCATAAGCATGCAATGCAGAAGGCAAAAAGAAGACTCGCAAGGTCGGGTCAAATGTCCAAGTCGAAAGCCTAACGTACCTAAGGGTCGAATAAGGCAGACAAAGGACGGTTCGCAGGGTCGGGCCAAACGTCCAAGTCGAAAGTCTAACCAGCCCAAGGGGCAACTAGACCAGGACAAGGACAGTTCGCAATGTCGGACTAACTCGAAGATTTATCAAGCCTATAAGGCTAAAAAGCCAAGGCAACTAGATCGACCTAAAGGCCATATATAGCCCAAGTGCATTATGAACTGAAGTTAATAAAACACTTGGGGGGCAATATTACATCGACAAGGCAGAAGCGAACAGAGCCAAAGGCTCGACAAGCAAGAAAGCCAATGACAGTAACAAATGAGAAAGTAAATAACAACAAATAGAGACAAAAGGGCAGAAATTTCAAAACAAATTAAGGCCAGGTCGAAAAGACCAGCCATTATAAAATGAAAAGTCACCCAAGTCGACTCAAAGTTAATAAAATTTACAAATAATTGCAAAGTTAAAGTTCAGAACATCAAAGTTTGAAAGAAACAAGGTAACTAAATAGAAGCATCGGGAGTCGGAATAGCATCTTCGGGGGTCGGCGTAGGAGCAATGGCAGCGGAAGTCGTATTATCAGGAGTCGGGCTTGCTGTGGGACCACCATACTTCTGGGCAAGCGATATACCCTGTTGAAACTCATCGAAGTATAGGTCATACAGCGCCTCCGAGTCAGGGTCATAGCAGCCAGGCTCTTCAAGCTGGTCGATCTCGACTTTCGGGTAGGCCTTCTTCACTTGGTCCACCGCCTTGGTGAATCCTCCAAGTATGGCCGCCTGCATGATTACATCGAGATCCCTGCCCAACTCGTCAGACTTCCGATACTCGAGTCGCGCGGCGATCCTCACTTCCTCAAGCTGCCTAGGGATCTGATCCAGTTCGGCCTTCAACTGATCTCTCTCTTCGGCAGTGGCCGCTCCCCGTGCCAATTCCTGCTCGAGAGTCTCTTTCAGAGTAGCCTCTCTCCCCTCGGCCGCAGCCAGATTTCTCCTCAGCTCGGCAATGACAGCTCCTTGCTCCTCCTTTACCTTTTGCATCTCAGCAGCTGCTTCTTTCTTGAAAACATTGAGCTGCGATTCCAGACCAGCGACACTAGCAGACTCGATAGCAAGCGCGTCGTTCAATCTCCGAATTTGTGTCTTCAGCTCTTCCTCAGTCTCGGATGGCATGCTCATACGTCGAGAAGCCTCCCGGCTCATAAAGTAGTGCTGCCAAAAGAGGAAAAGTTAAGGCATAAGCTTCCAGAGGGGCAAAAAAGAAGAAATGAAATCGACAAGAGTTAGTGTTTACCACGCGACCCAGTTCTCGGAGGGAAGAGGCCGGGACACAGTCGTCCGGCCTTCTTGACATCGTCGGCCGACATCTCACCCGAGGCAGCAAGATCGAGAGAAGGCTTGATAAGTTTGGCCTTTTTGGCCTGTTTTTGCTGATCTCTCACCAGCTCTTCGAGTGCCGACCTCTTCTTTTGCAACCGGGCAGCTTCAGAGCCGGACACTTCTTCACTCCCTCCAACAGTAAAGTCGATAACCTCATCTTCTTCACGTATCGACCGATGTTCATGGGTGAGTCCTCCCGAGGTAGAAGGCGGAGTCGGTTGTGTGACAGGGGTAGTTGTCTCGACACCCCCAGTCGAATCATCCATATGAGCCAATCTCTCCTCCGACACTGAGGGAGTGGCTCTCGACTTAGGTGCACTGACAGCAGCAGCTACTGCAGAAGCTTTCGGGACAGCGACCTTCGAGAATCTGCCCACTACACAAATGAAAAAGGAGTCAGTATCAGAAATAATAGAGATACAACTTCAAAGAGCAATAAGACTTAGCAACAAAATAATAAAGTTTCATACGATTTTCCTGATCGACAGCAGGAAGGCATATATACGGTACGGGTCCCGCCTCCTCGAGGCGGGCAAGGCCGTAAAGGAGACTCAGGTCCTGTGTAACCACCTCGAATGTAAATCTCTCGAGAGAAAGAGCTTCGTTAGGTGCGGCCTCCCGACCCAGTTTGTCATCCCTTCCTTCTCTCGACCTCCATAAGCCGACATAGGGATTATCCGACCCATGTCGGAGAAAGAAGAACCTAGGCTTCCAATTTTCATGAGATGAAGGTCCTTTAGACACGAACTCATGACGATTGGCACGCTTCTGAAACGTGTACCACCCCGAATCTGGCATCGCAGAGATCTTGTGCCACCATCGAAACAAAGGGACGGTAAAACCGATACCCGCGACTCGGCGAGCAATCGAAAGCCCATCGAGTCGGGATGGCATTCGGGCCCAGTTGAGATACGCCAATCTTGTAATGGCGAAGAACAGCCTGGACCGCCGGACATAGGGGGAACCTTAGCCCCATTGACAACTGGGCCTCGTAGACCGTACAGAACCCTTCTGGGGGCTCATCGGCAAATTGGTGGTGGCCGGAAGAAAGCTGAGCCACCAGTTGAGGGCTAGATAGCCCATATCTCCGCCGCAGTTGGTTGAGATCGTCCATAGTGAGACAGGAAGTGCACCCCTTAGGCCCCTTTCCATCCATTCTGGTGGACAATTTCTTGGGCTCCCTGATAGTGCCTAAGGGTCCCTGAGGATTTGGGTGTAGAGGCCGATCGGAGGGAGCGAGATATTTGTGTTTGATCACCGGAACGAGACTCATCTATTCTATCGGAGAGCTTGTTGTACTACTAGACATGTACGATTTGAGCAAATGCGGTAGGAGGAAGAAGAAGGAAAAAGAAAGACAAAGTTGCTTACTTGTTTTTCTGGGGGTTGAAGAAGAAAACGGATGGCAGTATGAAGCACCGTCTGGACTCCTCTTCCTCTTTAAGCGTTTACGTTGCCGAATTATAAGTGAAAAGACATGTTTAAGGGGGTTACCATCAGTTATAACCCCCTAGATATCGCAAGAATCAAGGATGACGTCATTTATGGCAGAAGACGAAACGATAGTGCGCTCTGACGTCATAGCGAACGGCCACGATTGGCCAGGGAGACAGGTGGCATACGAAACGTTTACACCATTTCCCGCCCAAGATTTGGTCCAACTCGAAGACGATTTCAAAACTGGCAGATCTGACCTTGGACAACGGAAGTCGCCTCTCTCAGGTCTGAAGGCTTATGACGATACCGGGTTACGCACCTCGATATATCATCATCGAGGGGACATCTTGGGTCAAATATTTACTAAGGCACAGGAGCCAGATAAGGCATACGAGTCGGATAATCGACTTGTAAGCCTTGGCATGCATGTCGACCCTCGAACTTGAAATATGGCTAGGGACTCGAGGTCACGACTATCGACTTACGAGCAGTGCAGGGCGTGAGTTCCAGGAGTCGATCATCCCAGGTCGGATAGATCGATATTGAGAACAGAGTCCACACCAGCTACGTTGGCACAATATCCACAGGATAACTTGGGTAAGGGGGTAAAGCCCAATTAAGGGTAAATATGACAATAGCTACAAACCGACTCATATTAGGGTTAGGTCATGCATTGTCCTTATAAATACAACGTTCCAGGAACTACGTAAGGCTTGATTCATGGAAGAATAACAGGATACGTAGGCACTCTAAGAATTCCACTTAGACTCAGCCACAAATATATAAAACCCCTTCTTTGTTCTTGGTACTAATGTTCTTGATTATTCATCAATAACATAAGGAAAAACCCGGATCTTTAAGGTGACATAATTTGTCATCGTCATAGTAAATTCTTTTCTATTGAGAATACTCGATTGGAGGAAAACCGACTTAATTCTTTTAAGGGTATTTCAATCTATACATACGTGTGGCAGGAAGATGTTTGAGGGATACGAGGAGGAGAGGGGAAATTCTTGGTTGATAACTTCATATTTATAAAGTTACTACGTACAATCCCTAAAAATGGTTACTACGTACAAGAATATTAACCACATGCACACATTTTTAATCCATTTTAAAACTAAGTGACCAAAATTTATCACACAGTTGGTCTTAACTTCTTACTTCAAAAATCTAAACCATACAATTTTAATCAAGAACGAAACCGTATGGTCTAAATTTATCCCGGGGGAATGATGGATCGTCTTATCAATTACTATCTATGTTCCAAAATATATGTCTATTTAGTTTTTTGAATTTGTTTCATAATATAAGTCAATTTAGAATATGAATAGAGTATTTATTATATATTTTTATTTTACTCGTAATTTATTAATATTCTAGAGTTTTACCATTAAAATTAATGATGCTTAATTATTTTCGTAGTTTATATGAAAAAATCTAAACGTATTTATATTTTGGGACGGAAATATTATGTACTAGGAATACGAGGAACATTTAAAGCTTTAGTCGCGTTGACATTTTTGGCATGCATGCAGCTCGTTGTCCCACATATATACATAGAGAAGAGACAGAGATATACATGAATGGAGTTGAGTATATTAATGTACTCCATTTAAAATATATTGCTCGACGTACATCGAACGTTGTAGTATGACTCGTTCTTACATGCATCTTCAAATACTTCCCCCCTCCCCGAAAAAAAAGAATTAGAAAAAAAAATTAGATTGATTCAATTTGAATTAAACGTCCAATGCATATACGAAAATATTACTCCGTCCCTCCAAAAATGTTTTTCTTTTTATTTTTTTTTTTTGTTGAAGAAGAACACAAAAAATGTTCAATTTTTAAAAAAATCATGTCCATAAAAAAAGGTCTATTTTGAAACCAATACAAATGTGACGCACTTATTTTTTATGATGTAAGGTACTTTTTTTATGTGAGGCACGTATTTTTTTTATTAAGGGGTAGAGAATAAAAATAATATTGTATTATTATATTGTGGGTTTTTTTAGTTTTTTTTTGTATTCAAATTAAAATATTAATTTTTCTCCTTAATATGCGTGTTTTTGTCAATGACATAAAGTATTTTGGAACGAAATGAGTACATGACATAAGTTAAAAAAAAAAAACTGAATGGAGTATTGTACTCCCTCCGTTCCTATAAAAGGATCAATTCCATCGTATTCATGGTACGCAAGCATACACACTAATTTGCACTATGAAAATTCATTTAAACTTCATCGCACTGTCAAATCACTAACTTAAGCGTTGAGACAAAACGTTGACATACGAGGGAATTGATCCTTTTATATAGTGCATCATGGTGGAGATAGCGGTCCAATTGATGCTTATGCAGTGAGTACATTGCTTATCTAGGTTATAGTGGATTGATGCCCAATGGATGTGAAGCTAATGATACATGTGACAGAGGACGACTCGCGTCATGTCTGAATGTTTGATACTGGTATAGTCATGCATGCACCATGTCGGTCTATCGTTGTATGTGATCGACTTCCAATGTTTTGTTGATAATCGATCTTCTCCTGGAAAAAGTGGCTTGTCTAGAGCAACGAGCTAGGGGCAGGTAAGCATTGATGCTAATACCGATCTCCGAACACTTAGTAAATAAATGAAGAAATATGATGGGTGACTATCAGCTCGGCCCATACGTTGAGGTGTACTTATTCTAATAATAACTATGTCGATTAGTGTCACGTGTATGTTGATCCATCTTACCTTACTCATGTCATAAAATAGAGTTGTTTTGTTTAGTATCTAAACCACCATAATTATTCTTTGACAATAATAGTTTGTCATAACAGGAAATAATAATAATATTAATAATATTCTTTAAAAAAAATAGCTGGAAATAATATTATAGGGATGTGATTTCATTTAACAGTTCACTTTCTTTTGAGTAATTTGTGGATTATCAATTTGTACTAATTTCTTTAAAAAAAAATTGTAATAAAAAATTGTGACTGAATTATCAAAATCTCATAATCAAGACTTCTTTAAGTGGACTTTGTCAGTTATATATGATCCATTATTATTTAACTTTTTTTTAAAAAGCATACTTTGATTGACGTTATTATTTAAATAACAGATATGATTGATATTTTTGATAGATAACATAAATGGCATAATTTCTAGAAATAATAAAGATAACCAGTGACAGAGAGACATTTTTTTTGTCCTATATCGAATGGGAAAGAATATATTTTCATTGAGGAAGTAGTACTATAAGGGACGGCTATTTACAATTCTTTATTTTATTAGGAAAAAATATATTAAGTCACATTCATACCATCTTTTACAAATTGTCATATAAAAAAAATATATATTATTTTCTTCTTAACTTCCGACTCATATATATTATTATTTTTTTTAGTCTCTTGATCTACTTTATTTAAAAAAGTTATGATACAGACAGATATTTCGGTTTATACCAAATGATTGTTCATGATTATTTCTTTTTTTTTTTCCTCACATATTACAAGTATACGAGTGAATAGATTAATCATGATCCTCCAATAACTTGAAAATACATTTTGCACCAAATTATATAAAACCTATCGACATATTTATAAACTCAAAAAACAATTTATGGTATTTAAGGATGGATGCAATATCCTTTTTCAAGATTTTATAAAGTGCCCCTAAAAAATCGATTTTATAAATTGAACAAACTCTATTATTTTGGAAAGGTATATTAAATCAAATCAAACCTCATAAATTCAAAATCACAGAATCATATTATATTTGACCGTAATTAATACATGATAATTGATTAGATAACATTCTATTCAAAATTAAAACACGTTATTCCATAATATTAAATACCATATTTAGATAAACGTATTATCAGTAATTACTGAATCAAGAAATTACACTATCAATTACGCGTTTGATTTTAATTTTTGTTACAAAAATTCAATTTCCTCTTTTTATTTTCAATCAATTCCCCGCCATACGCCTTCTTCTTTGTCTCTTTCCATATTTTTTTTCCCGCAATTATATATAAATAATTAAACCTACCATTTTCACCAGTTCATCAAACTAGATTTTTCCTAGAAAAAATCGAATACCTTCTCAGATTCTCTGTTTTCTTTCCTCCTTAAAATCACCTAATTCAAAGCTGTCAAAATTGAAAGCAAAAAAATTTTGATCTGTCAATTTTTCTTCTTCTTCTTGTAGCTATGGCGGGTCCAAACCCACCGTATTATACACCTCAGTTTAAACAGCCACCAGCCGCCTCCGGCGGCAAAAGAACCAATCTTTATACGCTTACGATTATCATCTGTCTCTGTTCTTTGTGTTATCTGATCGGAGTTTGGCAACACACCGGCGTTTTCACCACTTCCACCACCACCACATCTACAATCGTTTCAAACATCCCCTGCGTTTTATCAAACACCACCGCAACCAGAACCGCCAGCATCTCCGGCTCGGTAAGAAACAATCAATTAGATTTCACTAGCCACCACTCCGCCGATAACGACGCCGGAGCAACGATTTCCGACGAAATCAAAAATTACCCGGCTTGCGATATAAAATACAGTGAATACACACCATGTGAGGACCCAGAAAGATCCTTAAAATTCCCAAGAGACCGGCTGATTTACCGGGAACGCCACTGTCCGGAGAAGAACGAGTTGTTGAAATGCCGGATACCCGCTCCGTTCGGGTACAAGAACCCGTTTAAGTGGCCGGTGAGTCGAGATTGGGCTTGGTATGCAAATGTTCCACACAAGGAATTGACTGTTGAGAAGGCGGTGCAGAATTGGATCCGATTCGAAGGCGAACGGTTCAGATTCCCCGGCGGCGGGACGATGTTTCCGAACGGTGCAAATGCATATATTGATGATATTGGGAAGTTGATTAATCTTAAAGATGGTTCTATTCGGACCGCCATTGATACCGGTTGTGGGGTAAGCTTTTCTTTTATTAATAATAATCGATTATAATATTAATTAAATTATATATATATATATATTTTAAAGCTGATTAGTTATTTAGGATTACTGTTTTGTTTTCTCAAGCTGACACACATGTTTTGGCTGTATTTTGGCTTGTTGTGCAGGCCTTTTCGGACTATTCATTACTATTATTTTGGCCATTTATGCCCACCAATTTTGATTTGTATTTTTGCATGAGTTTTTGTACTCTAGTATTATACTAGAACATTTTTATCTCTTTTTTCTAATATGTGGATATGATTCTATCAGTCTAGTATGTGATACGTATCCGACACAGATGAATGCAAGATATTTGGAATAAATACATGTAGCAAATTTGTACTTTTGAAAAGCGAGGTAGGGATTGGATAATGCATATTGAAAACGTGTGAAATGAAGAATCGTGATGGAAATTGAATAAAAATCAAGAGAAAACGAGTGAAAAATTGTCATATTAAAAATCATTTTGATTATTATTGCATCCCTCTTCTTGGTATCTATGTTCCTAATTTGTTAGAAATATTTTGTAGGGTTTAATAGTATAATGTATAATGTTTTTTTCTTAATTATTGTGTATATGCAAATATTTATAGGTTGCGAGTTGGGGGGCATATTTAATGTCAAGAAATATAATTGCAATGTCATTTGCACCAAGGGATACACATGAAGCTCAAGTACAATTTGCCCTAGAGCGTGGTGTGCCTGCTTTGATCGGTGTTATTGCCTCGAAAAGACTTCCTTACCCTTCTCGAGCGTTTGACATGGCGCATTGTTCTCGGTGCCTTATTCCTTGGGGCCAATACGGTACTTACTTTCTTCACTGTTTACTGAGGAATTCTTATATGAAGAGTCTCTATTGAAGTTAGGGATACGAATACACATTACACCACTAATCAGATAATTGTCGTATGTATTTTGTCTTTTCATACATACGACGCTCATTTGATGATCCGGTCTGACCCTTTAAAGACTTCATTCAAAAAGAACCCCCTATTGTATATAATATTACATTGATTCCCTTCATTCTAATAATGTGTCATATATTCAATACGTATCCGATACACATCGAGTCTTTACGATATACATTCAAGGGAATTTGTAATTTTTCAAAGTTCGATACAAGGTTTGGATATGCATATACATATGTCACATATGTGAAATGAAGTATCATGATGAAAATTGGGTAAATTCCACATGATAATAAATAAATGTTGTCCAAAATGATGGGAAAAAAACTACAAAAATGAAGGAAACTTCTAAAAAATGTTTTAATATTTTACTATTTGGTCCTTGTAGCTTTATCATGTACGTTTTGAACCTTCCATGTTGTTTTTGATAGTGCCACAACGATAGCTGTCGAAAAAACTATTACGTTTTACATCTATGGCAATATCATTATTTGATTGATGTTTTTGTTTACTATTATGTAGATGGTGTTTTCTTGATTGAAGTTGATCGGATTCTACGACCCGGTGGGTATTGGATCCTATCTGGCCCGCCCATTCGTTGGAGGAAGTATTGGAAGGGTTGGCAAAGGACTAGGGAGGATTTGAAAGAGGAACAAAAAAACATTGAAAAAGTAGCCAAAAGCCTCTGTTGGATAAAATTGATTGAAAAAGATGATATTGCAATTTGGCAAAAACCAATTAATCATAATCAGTGTGACAAATTAAAGAAAACTTATCCAAAACCACAGTTTTGCCCTGCTCAAGATCCTGACAGCGCCTGGTACGCGATCTTTTTTATTTTCTGTTATTGTCGTTAAATGATATAGCTTATTTTCTTTTAGTCATGTTTATGCTCTATTTGCGGTACTAGTCCTCTGTACAAAATTTTGCTACCGGAGCAAAAACATGACTAAATAGCTAACCAGATCAAGTTAATGGACTAATTTTGCAATTAAACCACTATAGCTCTAATTCAAATTATCGTGTTTTTAACTATTTTGGATCTTGAAATTTCCAGGTACACAAACATAGAAACATGTTTGACCCATTTACCCTCAGTTTCCAACAATGAAGAGATTTCTGGAGGAGAAATACCAAAATGGCCTCAAAGACTAAATGCAATACCAAATAGAATATCCAAAGGAACTATAGATGGAGTCAATGCACAAGTTTTTGAACAAGATTCAGATGTATGGAAAAAAAGAGTTTCTTATTACAAGAAAGTGAATAACGAATTAGGCCAATCCGGAAGGTACCGGAATATTCTCGACATGAACGCGTTCTTGGGCGGATTCGCTGCGGGTTTGGTTGATGATCCGGTTTGGGTTATGAATGTGGTTCCTGTCGAGGCAAAGGTTAACACTCTTGGTGTTGTTTTTGAACGCGGTTTAATCGGAACGTATCAGAGCTGGTAATTAAAACACTAATTACGGTTTTATAGTTGGTTTAATGGTAAGTAGTACTGTAGTAATTAATTTCTTTTTTGAATATATATATTGGTTTTTGGTTTTTAGGTGTGAATCAATGTCAACATACCCAAGAACCTATGATCTCATTCATGCAGATTCAATTTTCACACTTTATCAAGATAGGTATGTTGTCATATAATGAATATTTTCAAATTTATTTATTTAAAAAAATATATAAAAAAAAAGAGGAGAAATAATGGTGATGTGATTAATGTGAAAATTTGATTTTACAGATGTGAAATGGAGGATATTGTACTGGAAATGGATAGGATATTGAGGCCAGAAGGAAGTTTGATAATACGGGACGATGTAGATATACTAATTAAAGTGAAGAGGATTGCAGAAGGGCTAGAATGGGAAACCCAAATTGTTGATCATGAAGATGGCCCTCTAGAAAGACAAAAGCTTCTTTTCGCTGTGAAAAAATACTGGACAGCTCCTGCTTCTTCATCAGATGCTGCTGCACTTCGTAACCACACTTCTAAAACCCTAAGGCGATCTTAGTGTCTTTAATCTTTTTTTTTTTTTTTTGTCTTTTTAATCGTTTCGAATTCAAAAATGTGATTATTTTAAATGTGTTAGTTTTACTGATTCTTTATTTTCCGGTTTTAAATTAAATTCTTAAACATTGAAAGTGGTATTTAAGCTAGGGTAATGTATGGTATATGAGGGGTTTAAGTAATTAATGCCTGTATGTAGCAAATTTAAACACGATTCTCAAACTCTGAAGGCGCTTTTAATGAAACCACACGACATTAGCGAGGCATTATATCACGGGTGTTTGTTTCTGCTTTCCAAAGGTGTTACATTCAACATCTGACCATATTGCTAAATGAACTTTTGTTGTGAATTCATTATGTTTTAATATTATAATTTATTAATATTTTTTACGATGTAATATTTTTGTCCCTCTCAGTGATGATACCACGGGTGTTATGAATTCATTATGTTTTAATATTATAATTTATTAACATTTTTTACGATGTAACATTTTTGTCCCTGTTTGTGATGATACCACAGGTAACATTTCAATACGTAGGTTTTATATTGCGTCTTAGAGCACTTGCATCAGTGTCTTAAGACAGATTCTCTATTTTACAGACTCAAACAACCCTTTTACTTATCTTACAGAATCTCTACTCATTGTTAAGTGCATCAGGATCTCTATGATAATAAACACCACATTAAAATAACCATAATTTATAATAATAAAAGACATATTTTCGCACACACATAGATACATACACATGTGTGTGTGTATATATATATATATATATAAAATTAAACGACGGTAATATTTATTAATGAGGCTCATAAATTTTAATAGAAAATACATCCAATGAAACATTTGTTAAAGAGCAATAATTATCATTATAAAAAGTATAGAATAAAGAATCATTACTTCAATATTAACATATCCTAATATATTATTTTTCAGTGTCATTATCCAGTATAGTTTCATTAGTTCTTTCCTGTATATGTAGAAATTCAGACCAAAATTGAAGAAAAAACATCTGTGAAAATTAACCTTAAAACCCTTTCAAGAAAATAAAATAACCCACCCCCTCAAAAATTAAAATAAAACAACCTTTAATGAAAGAACAAGTAAGTACTTATAAAAAATAAATAAAAAATAAAAACCAAAAAAGATAAAGAGGGTCAACTGGTAAGTAGGAAAATTGGAAAAGTTGTACTGCAAATTAAGCAAATGCACGTCTAAAAAAAAAAAAAACCAAATGTGCGTCTGACAGATTGGAGAGTATTTGCGGTAGATTTACAGTTTGGGCTTGAGAATCTGAATTTACAGATCCAACTTACAGATTCTAATGCAATGCAATTTTAAATAAATCGGATAATTAAATCGTAAAATACGCTTTTAAGACCATTTACGTATTCTATACTGCGAGTCTTTCTTAAACATAATTGATCCGTAAACTAGTTATGTGTCTTTGTATCATCGTTGTTGTCCGTACATCAATACATTTTCAAGATAAAAAATATATTCGCTGTTGTCCATACATCAATACATTTTCAAGATAAAAAAAAAAATATTTTCAAGATAGAAAGGTATCTCGTTGTTCTTCATACATAAATACATTTTCAAGATAAAAGCCAAATATCATTTCAACCATATATTTCGATATAGTATCAATATAGTATTATGTTGTTATCGTCATGATATTATCTATACATTTTCAAGATGAAAAGGTATAAGTTGGTAGATATTATCTATACATCAAGATGAAAGGTATGAGTTGGTAGACAAGGAACAACTCTTCATACTTCAAAGGTGGAAACTTGATAAAGTCAAACTCATAGTACTCGAACTGAATCTATTCACCTTGAGTTGAACCCACAACACTTAAATCAGCTTTATCACCAACAAATACCCTTATCACTTTACTGTTTTATGTATTTTTCAAACCACTCTTATCCCGCCAATGTGAGCTGACGCTCACTCCTAATTTGAAGCCTCTGACTTAGTATTATCCGTAGCTCTGATATTTGGATAGACAAGCAGCTCATACAAATCCTGCTAGAATTTCTCAAGCACAAAGTCGGTACAATCTTCGCACTTCTTCAGATGCAACCGCCAAGATCTCAAGATTTTGCCTATCATGTCAGCCACCATCATTGCTGTCTCATCACTGCTATCCATACATATGTATGTATGGATTTTAGTATGTATGGATAATATTAATGAGCGGGTCTATATAACCATGAACTTAACTCAAGATGACCAGCGGTTAAAGTTGAATGATGATCATGACGAAATAGAAATAATAATATTCACAATTTTCATTGACGAGTTTCAAGTGTTTTTATAGTTATGACATTACAATATTCACACTTTTCATTTATGAGTTAGTGTTTTTATAGCCATGAGATATACAAGAGAAGTTTAATCTAAAATCTGAAACAGTACCTACATTTTGAAATGTTACACACTATTTATAGTATTTCAAACTAACCAAATCACATTTCCATAAATATACAGATTTAAAAAACAAAAACAAAAATATACATTAGAAATGTATTTTTTTTATTTGAAGAGTATGACTTTGTTTAAATCTTGTGATTAATGTGAGGGTATAAGTGAAAAGAAATAATAAATAATATATTGTTACTGTTAGATGTAAGAGAAAAATAAAAAATAAAAATAACAATTAAAAAAAACGAGGGAGTAAATCATAAAGAGTTTTTGTTGGAGAGATTATCAACGCACGAACTTAAAATTCGATAACATATTTAAGAAAATAAACTTTTAATTGCATAAAATAATAAACTGTGTTTTCATAATAGTATGTAGTATTATATTAAATTGGACAATGACCAACAATTTTGTCTTATTATCATAATACAAAAATACATTTCTTTGTTTCTTCTCTATGTTGCACAGACACGGATACGGATACACTGCACGACACGACACGGACACGGCGATACGGCTAATTCTATATATATGATGTAAATAAGATTCAATTTATCAAAAAAAATATTCGTAAAAATCTAAGAAACTAGAGAAAATAAGATAGGGAATACGTAAATACTATGAATATCTAAAATAGACATTCGAACTTTACACGGTGCCAAAAAAAAATGTGATTAACCTTCAAAATACTACAAATTGTAAAAATGATTGTTTAATAACAAGAAACATATAAACTTAATACGGCGTACGATTTATTAAATTATTATATAAATAGAAATCGTGTTTTTTAACGTTTCCATCGAAGAAGACTTAAAAAAGGAGGGAAAAAAACAGAATTTAAAAATAAGGTTCAGAAGTGTCGGGAAGTTCGGTGCCGTGTCGGGGAGTGTCGACAGCGTGTCGGATATTAAATTATTTAAATAATATTATTTTAATCAGCCGACACGTGTCGGAGCGTGTCGGTCGAGTGTCGTGTCGGAATATGTCGCACGACGCCCAGATTAAAGTGTTGGTGCATCATAGTTTCTTGCCCGTAGTTTTTCTCCATTGTTTTATATATTCTATCACCCTACATAATACATACTATTACTTGTGAACGTGAGCCGTGCAAGGCACGGCTGCCCCAACATAAATCGTTATCAATGATAACATCAAAGAATAGATCTCCAACGTGAAATAAATCGCGTAAGCTTAAACCGTAATAATTCAAGGCTCGAGACAAATAGAGCAACCGAAACATATCACATTCTCTGTAAGAGGTAGCTCTTTTTTAGAGACGTGAATATTGCGAATCACTTCTCTTCCAGCCCTATCAGGAGTTTTCCCCTACAAAATAAACCACAATATGATGTATCGGAGAACAATGTTATAAAATCTATCCCTTTAGTTTCGACTTTACGTAATGAAACATTATAGAAAAACAATAAGCGGACCATAACTACAGGTCAAATTACCCGGGACGCATTAGCTTCCAGATCATTAATATGCTTGAAGATGCGTTTCATTCATTTTCTATACGACATTTCTCTTTCTTATCATTAATAAATACGCCATTGATCTCGTGGTCATTCATTTGGTGGAAAAAAAAACACGTGTCAAACGGTCCGAAGAATATAAAAAGTGGTTTTGTATTCCAACGTCAATTTTAGTGACGTTCGTACTGCAAACGGCCATCGGTTCCACCGACGTTATGTTGTTCAAAATAATAAAAACATTTAATGTGGTGTTCACGTGGTCACATGCGGGCACACCTTCTTGACGCGGATATTTGTTTGTCCTTATTTTTTTATTTTTTTTTGTATTTTATAGCCAAAATTGACTCATATTCTATCGTACACTATACAGTAGAACTTCAAATCCACCGGCCTTTCCGTTTTTTTTTTACCTTTTCTGCACAAACTACTAACATACACGTTTGGTAAAAAAAAATTACACGATTTTATTCAATTGTTGTGCCGAAATCGAATCGAAATTTTTCGGATGATTGAAATTTAAAACAGAATCCGCACTGTCTGTTGGAGATACTAAAAATGAACCGTATCGAAATATACACTTTGTTGTGTATATTCAATTGTTTTGTCGATCTCGAATCGAGAAATCGAAAATTTTCTGTTGATTGTAATTTAAAACTGAATCTGCACTGGCTGTTGGATGTACTAAAAATAAAACGTATCGAAATATACACTTTGGTTCGATTTTTGTCCCTCTCTGTGATGATACCACTGGTGTTATGAATTCATTATGTTTTAATATTATAATTTATTAACATTTTTTACGATGTAACATTTTTGTCCCTGTCTGTGATGATACCACGGGTAACATTTCAATACGTAGGTTTTATATTGCGTCTTAGAACATAATTGATCCAGAAACTAGTTATGTGTCTTTGTATCATCGTTGTTGTCCGTACGTCAATACATTTTCAAGATAAAAAATATATTCGATGTTGTCCGTACATCAATACATTTTCAAGATTAAAAAAAATATATTTTCAAGATAGAAAGGTATCTCGTTGTTCTTCATACATAAATACATTTTCAAGATAAAAGCCAAATATCATTTCAACCATATATTTCGATATAGTATCAATATAGTATTATGTTGTTATCGTCATGATATTATCTATACATTTTCAAGATGAAAAGGTATAAGTTGGTAGATATTATCTATACATTTTCAAGATGAAAGGTATGAGTTGGTAGACAAGGAACAGTTGTTACTCGAACTGAATCTATTCACCTTGAGTTGAGCCCACAACACTTAAATCAGCTTTATCACCAGCAAATACCCTTATCACTTTACTGTTCTTTGTATTTTTCAAACCACTCTTATCCCGCCAATGTGAGCTGACGCTCACTCCTAATTTGAAGCCTCTGATTTAGTATTATCCGTAGCTCTGATATTTGGATAGACAAGCAGCTCATAAAAATCCTGCTAGAATTTCTCATGCAGCTCATACTTTTCTTTTGTCTTTTTCTTCTTGTAGATATACCCATACCGTTTACCAATCCTATATGAGCTGCACCTACAGGCCACTATAAAGATTTTGCCTCCGCTGCCTTCGTGTTTTTTTTATTGCAAATTCGATGCAATCTTTACAATACTTTGCCGCTTCTTAGTGGCTACGAAACGAATCTTTGCGGTTATCTTTCAGATATCGATCCAAGTACTCGGCCCCTGATCCTCGGGTCAGGAATTTCTCTTTGGATTTTAGAGCAACGAACTTACTTTTTTGACCTCGAATAGGTTTTCCAATAAGTTTATCATATGCCCCCGTGCGTATTGTTTTTAGCACCAACAAGCACAAAGTCGGTACAATCTTCGCACTTCTTCAGATGCAACAGCCAAGATCTCAAGATTTTGCCTATCATGTCAGCCACCATCACTGCTGTCTCATCATTGCTATCCATACATATGTATGTATGGATTTTAGTACGTATGGATAATATTAATGAGCGGGTCTATATAACCATGAACTTAACTCATGATGACCAGCGGTTAAAGTAGAATGATGATCATGACGAAATAGAAATAATAATATTCACAATTTTCATTGACGAGTTTCAAGTGTTTTTATAGTTATGACATTACAATATTCACACTTTTCATTTATAAGTTAGTGTTTTTATAGCCATGAGATATACAAGAGAAGTTTAATCTAAAATCTGAAATAGTACCTACATTTTGAAATGTTACACACTATTTATAGTATTTCAAACTAACCAAATCACATTTCCATAAATATACAGATTAAAAAAACAAAAACAAAAAAAATACATTGGAATATGAGTGAAAAGAAATAATAAATAATATATTGTTACTGTTAGATGTAAGTGAAAGAAACAAAAATTTAAAAATAACAATTAAAAAAAACGAGGGAGTAAATCATAAAAAGAGTTTTTGTTGGAGAGATTATCAACGTACGAACTTAAAATTCGATAACATATTTAAGAAAATAAACTTTTAATTGCATAAAATAATAAACTGTGTTTTCATAATAGTATGTAGTATTATATTAAATTGGACAATGACCAACTATTTTGTCTTATTATCATAATACAAAAATACATTTCTTTGTTTCTTTTCTATGTTGCACAGACACGGATACGGATACACCGCACGACACGACACGGACACGACGATACGGCTAATTCTAAAATTTAAGGACACGACACGCCGCAGACACGTAATTATATATATATATATATATATACATACACATATGATGTAAATAAGATTCAATTTAGCAAAAAAAATATTCGTAAAAATCTAAGAAACTAGAGAAAATAAGATAGGTAATACGTAAATACTATGAATATCTAAAATAGACATTCGAACTTTACACGGTGCCAAAAAAAATTGTGATTGACCTTCAAAATACTACAAATTGTAAAAATGATTGTTTAATAACAAGAAACATATAAACTTAATACGACGTACGATTTATTAAATTATTATATAAATAGAAATCGTGTATTTTGACGTTTCCATCGAAGAAAACTTAAAAAAAGGAGGGAAAAAAACAGAATTTAAAAAATAGGGTTCAGAAGTGTCGGGAAGTTCGGTGCCGTGTCGGGGAGTGTCGACAGCATGTCGGATATTAAATTATTTAAATAATATTATTTTAATCAGCCGACACGTGTCGGAGCGTGTCGGTCGAGTGTCGTGTCGGAATATGTCGCACGACGCCCAGATTAAAGTGTTGGTGCATCATAGTTTCTTGCCCATAGTTTTTCTCCATTGTTTTATATATTCTATCACCCTACATACTACATACTATTACTAGTGAACGTAAGCCGTGCAAGGCACGGCGGCCCCAACATAAATCGTTATCAATGATAACATCAAATAATAAATCTCCAACGTGAAATAAATCGCGTAAGCTTAAACCGTAATAATTCAAGGCACAAGACAAATAGAGCAACCGAAACATATCACATTCTCTGCAAGAGGTAGCTCTTTTTTAGAGACGTGAATATTGCGAATCACTTCTCTTCCAGCCCTATCAGGAGTTTTCCCCTACAAAATAAACCACAATATGATGTATCGGAGAACAATGTTATAAAAATCTATCCCTTTAGTTTCGACTTTACGTAATGAAACATTATAGAAAAACAATAAGCGGACCATAACTACACGGTCAAATTACCCGGGACGCCTTAGCTTCCAGATCATTAATATGCTTGAAGATGCGTTTCATTCATTTTCTATACGACATTTCTCTTTCTTATCATTAATGAATACGTCATTGATCTCGTGTTCAGTCATTTGGTGGAAAAAAAAACACGTGTCAAACGGTCCGAAGAATATAAAAAGTGATTTTGTATTCCAACGTCAATTTTAGTGACGTTCGTACTGCAAACGGCCATCGGTTCCACCGACGTTATGTTGTTCAAAATAATAAAAACATTTAATGTGGTGTTCACGTGGTCATATGCGGGAACACCTTCTTGACGCGGATATTTGTTTGCCCTTATTTTTTTTTTTTTGTATTTTATAGCTAAAATTGACTCATATTCTATCGTACACTACACAGTAGAACTTCAAATCCACCGGCCTTTCCGTTTTTTTTTACCCTTTCTGCACTAACTACTAACGGTACACGTTTAGTAAAAAAAAAATTACACGATTTTATTCAATTGTTGTGCCGAAATCGAATCGAAATTTTTCGGTTGATTGAAATTTAAAACTGAATCCGCACTGTCTGTTGGAGATACTAAAAATGAACCGTATCGAAATATACACTTTATTGTGTATATTCAGTTGTTTTGTCGATCTCGAATCGAGAAATCGAATATTTTCAGTTGATTGTAATTTAAAACTGAATCCGCACTGGCTGTTGGATGTACTAAATATGAAACGTATCGAAATATACACTTTGGTTCGATTTATGTGGCGGAGAGTCGGAAAAAAAATCGGTTTATTTATAACCGAAATTCTGGTTTTTACCGAGGGGAAAAAAGAAACCGCTGTAAAAAAAAGGGGAAAATGAATCGAAAAGTTACACATTTGATACATAAAAAAAACACGGTTTTATTCAATTGTTGTGTCGAAATCGAATCAAAATCAAAAAATTTCGGTTAATTGAAATTTAAAACTGAATCCGCAATGTCTGTTGGAGGTAATAAAAATGAACCGTATCGAAATATACACTTTATTGTGTATATTCAATTGTTGTGTCGAAATCGAATCGAGAAATCGAAAATTTTCGGTTGCTTGAAATTTAAAACTGAATCCGCACTGTCTATTGGAGACACTAAAAATGAACTGTATCGAAATATACACTTTGGTTCGATTTATGTAACGTAGAGTCGAAATAAAAAATTTGGTTTATATATAACGGTTACCGAAATTCCGGTTATTATCGAAGGGAAAACAAAAAAAAAATGATGTTTTAAAAAAAATATTAAAAAAAAGTATTTGATAAAAAAAATACACAGTTTTATTCAATTGTTGTGCCGAAATCGAATCGAAATCGAAAATTTTCGGTTGATTGAAATTTAAAAATGAATTCGCACTGTCTGTTGGAGGTACTAAAAATGAACCATATCGAAATATACACTTTGTAGTGTATATTCAATTGTTGTGTCGAAATCGAATCGAGAAATCAAAAATTTTCGGTGGATTGAAATTTAAAACTGAATCCGCACTGTCTGTTGGAGGTCCTAAAAATGAACCGTATCGAAATATACACTTCGTTGTGTCGAAATCGAATCGAGAAATCGAAAATTTTCGGTTGATTGGAATGTAAAACTGAATACGTACTGTCAGTTGGAGGCGCTAAAAATGAACTCCAAGAAATGCGTGAAGGGATTGACCATCACCGTTGACATTTCAAATCAAATATCCATATTTTTTTTATGTTCGAAACATTAAGTTTATGCAATCATTATTATCTTGGAGTATGATGTATGTTGGTGATTTAAGTATAACCATGTCCATTAGTGTAATTAAGGGTTTGGTACAAAGATGGGTGAACTCGGAACACTCTATTGTGGGTTTGGAGGTGCGGAGTGCACGCTCATATAAGTGTTTACGAGTTTACGGATGTAAATGATGAAGTAGAGTTTGTAAAACAAACTTAAAAGACACGGGAAATTCGTTTTTGAAAAATAGTGTCACAGGTATTCGTGCAACCCGGGGCATTGAATAAGGGTCGAATAACTTTTGTAGAAAAGTGTTCCAACACGATACGTAATATCAAGTTCTAATTTCCTGCGATATAGTTTGACATTGTTGTTTTCATCCCTTACAAGTTTTATATACAACAATGTTTGCAGCTTCGAGCTGTGCAATATGTAATGTTTAGATGTCGTAGTAATTAAAGGCATGTAGAATAACTTTACTTATTCACTCATACTTTGGAACCATACATTAAATTAATAGTTCTATGAGGAACAACAAATATAATAGAACTTTAATATGTTATTTCGACAGCTTATGCATTTATCATATACTTGTGTAAAATCAGCAATTATTTATATTTAATGACATATTTGCATGTACGTAAATTACAAGTTGATGTCGTAGTAATCGATCAACTTATGCATTTATAATATAACATCAACTCTGGCACATAAATTATCACAACCAAATATGTCATTAATGTAAGAAAATTATGTCGTGGTTTTTATTGAGACCGATTAATTTCCTTCCCGTAACAGTGGTCTTATAGGAAATTAGTTTTCCTTAAGAAATATGCTAATAATATCTATAGACTTATGGTGTGTGAACTAAATCTATAGTTATTCCTAAGAAATAATATCTATAGAAAAATATGCGAATTAAATCATCTCATGGTGACATATGTATATACTTATGGTGTGTGAACTGTGAATACCTGTAGATGTAATTTTTTTGGGGTTTAATTATGAGAGGAAAATATTTACTTACTAAAATCAACAAGTGAAATAGAGAATACTGACGGGCAACACTCATGGGTAAACACGGGCACCCCAACTCGAAAAAGGGTACAAAATGAAGAATTAATTGCCTTTAACAGTTTTGGCAATTTATTATTGCATTAGTAATTGGTAAAGAATGTCATTACAATTTTCTCATATTTTTAAGCAAAGGTCATTTTATTTGAAAACTTAAAAAGAAATATGCTTGAAATATTATTTTAAGCAGAGTTGTTAGCGAACCAAGCTGAGCCGAGCATCTGTTATTCATTTTGCGTTTGGTTTAGGTCACGAACTTATGCGTGATCATTCATTTAGTAAACAAACAAAAATTATGTTCAAAACTTTGTTCGTCTAGGTCATGCATGAGTTTGTTCGCGGTCGTTCATTTAACAGGAAAGCAAAATATTATGTTCAACCTCGATTCGTTTAAAAGACAAATTGTTCTATCTCATGTTGAAATTTGGCTCGCTAAACCTATTTTGGCTTTCCACATCATGCTCAGCTCGGATTTAGCTCGTTCAGATATAAAAAACAAATTCAAATACATAAATAAAGAATCCTAAAACAATATTCAAACATCATATCATAATATAAAAAGCATTAGATGAACTCTAGTATCTATTAGATGAATAGACAACTTATTATTTTATGCGCTAAAGTTAGATTGTACATTGGTTTATCTAAAAATAAAAAATAAAAATAAAGTTGAGCCTCAACCCAAAAGGACCCACTGTCCCGCCATAAAGTTTCATCGAGGATGTATATCGAGTGTATGACTCAATATAGTCCATTTTGCAAAGACTATATGTACATATTTTTCGGTTGAGAGAAACCGATACAAGGTATATACCAAAGCTCAAATGCAAACTGTCACTACAACACTTTGCTCTTTTAATGTACAAATGTAACGAACACTGATACTGGCTTATCAATATAAGCAATTTTACAAACATAATCGAACGTTTGCGAATCATGTTCTTTTGTGTTCATTTAGGTTACGAATTTATAACATTCTTTAAACATTGTTTGTTAAGTTAAACAAGTAAACGATCACAAACATTAAACAAGTCAAATACAAACTTATTACATATGTTTTGTACATTTGACAGCTCTATTCTTACTTCTTCGGGTACATGCGATAAAATTGGAACGAAACATCACTATTCATAAAGAATATGAAATCTAAAAGTCGACCGTGCACGTAGAAGCTAAAACATGGGGTGTTAAAACTCACCGGAAATGACAAAAATGACCGTTCACTACAGCCACGTTTTCCTTTTCCATTGGTTTAGTAGGAATATTAGGAGCTTCTTTATTATAACTTTGACTCTAATGTAATTAATTTCTCCTAACATAATCAGTTTTCTTTAATTCGTATTATCTTCGTTCGTGATATGCTAAGTCCATAAAGGAGCCCGCGAATTCAGGTTGAGCCTCTAAGCAGACCCAATACCGAATAGGGTCACTGGACCAGTCAACTCGCATATGCGTAAGACGAGCTGGCCAAGTCATATCCCATCCCGACTCGCACCACTACGGTACTTATCGTTGGACATGCGAAGGGCGTCGGGGTCAAAGCCTTCATACGCCACATATCATGTGTTAAGGGTGAATTTATACGATTTATAACGTTATATTTTATGATAATTTCCCTCATATTTGCATAAATTTGCATAAGAAACGAGTGTTTAATGGATTTATTGAGTAAATGGTATTTTAAATGAGTTAATTGCAAAATAGGTTAATTTTGGTGTTTTAATTGTGATTTTATTATTATTTGGACGATATTACATTTTGCGATGTTTTGATGTGTTATTGATACATATTTGAGGCTCAAGAGATGATCAAAAGAAGATAAAAGACGAATTTTATGATAAAGAAGAGATAATGATGGATTTGGATTGAATTAAAAAGAGATAGAGATGAGGCAATCAAGTTTTCAAAGTTACTCAGACTGGCGTCCAAGTCCCGTCCAGAGTGGACGGGCGTCTACCATTTCAAACGGGCGTCCAGGAGGATATTTTTGATTCAGAGTTTGGATGAAATTGCTGGACGAGCGTCCAATTTAAAGAAGGACGGGCGTCTGATCATGACTCGGCCCGACTCGAAGAAATTTACACAAGCTGGACGGGCGTTCAACCATATCCAGACGGGCGTCCAGTAGCCGACTTAGCTGAACCGACTTGAAAATCTATATATAGGCGGCAGTTTCTCAACCCTAAGGATACCAATTACACAATACTCAAAACCCTAATCCTAGGGGCGGCTTTAGGCTGCGATTTTCCTTAGTTTACAAACTGTTTTTCTTTAGATACTTTTATGCACTTTTATTCAAACAATTCCAAGTTTCAAGAGGATGCTTAGAGGCTAAGAGCCTTGAACGAGCGTTGTGAAGCCGTCCAACTCAACAATTCAGTTCCGTTCTTGATTATTTTGTGAGCTTTTAATATAAGTTGTTTCTTTTATCATGCTTATTGTTATTTATGCAATTTCATATCGAAAGATCGTTGCTTGTTGATTGTTTTATTTGATAAAAATCATCTAAACGTTAGATCACCATGATAAGAGAATAGTTATTCGATCTATATAACGAGAGTTAATAGGTTAGATTTCTAGATTAAAAACGTTAAAGTTTACATCTTTGGTTAGAAGAAGCGTTAATCTTAGATCGAAAGATAGAGATTAATAGATGAACTATCTAAGAAATTAGGGTTCGTACTTTAGATGAGATGAATCATAACTTGGTTAGAAATCACGAAATAATCTGAATTGGAATTGAATGTTGATAGGATAGGTAGATCAATTGCTCGTTTGCTCGTTATAATTTGATCAAATCCCTTAGAACTTGAATTGTTTAGTTAATCAATTTCCTTTATTGCATACTAGGTTTAGTTTAGTTTAAATTGGTTCGAAACTATCTTTCCTGGCTTTAGATCTTATCTTCTGTCCAGTTTCATTTATTGTTATCCTTCGTTTTAGTTATTCCCTGTTTAGCTTATTTGCTGTTTAGTTTTAGTAATCGTGACATAGGTTAGTTAGTTAAGCAAAGACTAGGATTCCCAATCGTTAGTTCCCCGTAAGATCGACCCGGTATCAACCGCTATACTACGATCCCTACACTTGGGGAATACCGGATTTATAAATTTTATTACTTGTTTGCTTTGTTAGATAAAATCCGTGACATGTTTTTGGCGCCGTTGCCGGGGAACATAGGGGGGGTATAACATGGCAAAAATAATCATAGACAAGATAGAAGCACATGATATAATTGCTCAGATGGAAAAATCATCACACGGGGAAAACACAGGACATCTAAGCGTCAAATATAAAGCCACAGAAGCTTACAATACAAATAAGCCCAACATGTGCATACAGAAATAAGGATAGAGGACACTACAAAGTAGCAGGGCTAGGTGCACTAAAAAGATAAATAAAAATAAAAGGAAAAAAACAGAATAAAATACAATGCAACTAAATGATATGCAACTATACTAAAAAGGAAAAACGAAAATAAAGAAAATAAACTAGCCCAACTAATTCCATAGATGTCGCCCTAGATATAATCGATCATCCTTTTCGGGATATGTCACGTTTGTAGGGTACATCTTATGAGTGTCATTTGTTGCTAGTCTACGAGGGGGTATTAGCTAGTTTGCTTTGAGTTTCTCAAGTTTGGATTTAGTGGAAGTTTAATATGGCTTGCACACACACCGGGGTGAACGTCTGATTTATTACATATGCTTTGTATTTGTTGAAAATGACTGTATGTATTTTTGGTTGGAATTTTGTTATCTTACGCCTAGTTCTTGTTTTGTCTTGCTCGGGACGAGCAAGGTTTAAGTGTGGGGGAGTTGTTAAGGGTGATTTTGTACGTTTTATAAGGATATATTTTATGTCAATTTTACCCACATCTGGATGTTTTTCATAGAAATCGAGCTTTATATTGAAGTATTGAGCAAGTGATGTTTTTAATGGGTTAGTTGCAAAATTGTATGATTTATGTGTAAAATTGATGGTTTTATATTGATTTGGAAGATACTACATTTTGCACTGTGTTTGATGTATTGTAGATACACGATTTCGACCAAAAAGAGGATTAAAAGAGGTTAACAATCGGATTAGTGAAGAGGAGAAGAGATAAAGATGAGAAGATCGATTTTTGATCAAGCTGAACGCACGTCTAGGCTCCGTCCAGGTGGACTGGCATCCAGAATATTGGACTGGCGTCCAGGAGAAGAAAGTTGATTCAGAGAGTTTGGACGCTGAGTGGACGGGCGTCTGAAGCGAGTCCAAGGCATCTGGACGGGCGTCCACAATTCCGGACGGGCGTCCACGGCCGACATGCTGAAAACCGACTTACTTTTCTATAAATAGCAGCGGGATTTCAACCCTAAATGATACATTATTGACTCTTATTGATACATACTCATAAGAAGAGAACCCTAGGCGGCCCCAGACCCCTTAGGGGAGGCTGGGGTTGCGATTGTTCGTGTTTTATATTCGCTTTTTATTTCGTTTTGCTACTACTTTATGCTGAATGCTTGGAGGCTGAGCAATTGTTCAAACCATGTGAATCCGTTTCAGCAGGTTCTTTCTTTTCAATCTAGATTTGTTTTGTGAATTTGATTAAAGTTGTATCTTTTCTATGCTTATTTGTTATGCAATCGATATCGAGAGATGTATTGCTTATTGATGTTTACCGTATGACGAGAGTCGGTGTAAACCTTAGATCACCATAGGAAAGATGAGATTTTTAACCTTGACATAACGAGAGTTGATAGGTTGAATATCTAGGTTGCTAGATTGAGAGATCTTACACCTTGTTTTGATAGCGTCAATCTTATATATCGAGAGATGAGAGATTGATAGACGAATTATCTATGAGAGTAGGAATTCATACTTTTGTTAGGTGAACCACAACTTGAATTAAATCATCACAAGATAACTTTAGAGAGGAAATAGAGGGTTGCGGGAACGGTGGATTATTGTTTGTTCGTTGTTTAATCACCATGATCATCTTCTTGTTTACTGTTTATTTTATAGTTTATAGTTTAGATTACGTTTCCGCTTTTATCCATCCTGGCTTTGGGCTGACAATCATCTGTCCAGTTTATCTTTTCGTTCTATTATATTAGGTTTAATAATAATAGTATCAATCTTAGGAAAATTAATGAACTAGATACCCCGATTCCCTGTGATCGACTCCGGTATTAATCGCTATACTACGATCCCTACACTTGGGGAATACCGGATTTATAAATTTTATTACTTGTTTGCTTTGTTAGATAAAATCCGTGACATCATGCGAGACAAAGCACTGGGGGCCGAGTTGACCGCCGATCACATTGAAATTAGTACTATAAATACACTCATTATCTACCCCGAATAATGCTCAATTGATAAATGATAGTCAGATTATTGTATGTGTCAATTGCCTAGTGTCGGTTCCTTGATCGTCAATTCTGCATCTTTGTATTTTATCTCAATATTTGATACTGTTTTGTCTTGTTTTATGTGATTTTCAGGAGTATCATATTATGGGGCCGAAGTGAAGCGAATCCGGATTGTAGAAAAGACATTGGGCCAAAGACAAGAAAGTCTGTATGAAGTCTGCTGGGCCAGAAAGAAGAGAAAAAAGCCCGAGGCCGCGAAAACCCTAGCCTCAGCCGCGGCAACTTGAGCAACACGAAATCAGAGGAGCCATATGTTGTATTAAGTCGGTTAGGGTTAGATTATTAGGTCGGCTACAACTTTATATAAAGCCCGTACGAATTCATTATATGCATGTACATTTTGATACACACTTTTTTTATTACTTCAACTTATTAGATTTATTAAATAAAGTGTTCGTGATTTTCTTTTGAGTTCGTTTGCTTGGTTATCTTCTCCAATCTATCAACTAGCTTGAGTTGATCAAGCTAGATCCGCCATTGATGAATGTATGAAGCTTTGAACGTTCCTTCGTAATTTAACCATGGTAGATTAAGTTAGATTAACGTGTTGTAATTAATATGCATGTCTAAACGAATCGTAATTAACTAGAATGACCAGAACAGAACGATGTAGATTTCAGAATTAGGAACCACCGCGACGACGACGGTCTATATCGCAGCCGCGGGACACCTTTTAGGTCACCCTAATCTGAAGATTCGGCGTCAGCTATGTTGATCGACATGTTTAATTAGCAGTAGGTTAGATCTAGCCAATCTACTTATTGTACATCGTAAATTAACATGAAGGACGATAAAGTGAAGTGTTAATTAGGACATAGTCTGGATCAATCTCTCGAAACGTGCTAGTCAATCCACGATAGTTGCTTAGGGAGGTTCTCGGTTTTGAGCCGGCACTTTCTAAAAAACTTATTAGGTGTGAGTTAATACAACCAACGAAGGAGGTTAACTGCACATAGACGTCTACTGTCCTTTCAATGGAAGTAGAAAAGATTAGGAAATTGCACCCGTAGCTTAAAACTGAATTAGAAACACGTTCTGGTTAAACTAGGAAATTACGAGAAAGAGTAGACACAAGGATTAATTACACCAAGTTAGGAGATCAGAGAGGAGGGATACACCAATTGCTTTCTATTCTTATGTTGGTCTAGGGACCGCTATTTGTCTTCTTGGTTAGATTTAAGAATTATTATATGTGTTGTATCGTCTCTGTGGGATCGACATTGACTCGTTTCTACTATGCTACGATTGACCTAGCACTCTTGCTAGTATTTCGTGAGTATTGGTGGCTTACACGCGGATCAACCGCCCCTCATCCCGGAGCCCGCATAGCTAGGCAGCAAAGTCAGGTTACAAGAGAAGAGCGCGCTATAGACTAGATGTATATCAGCCCACACAACTGGAGCTCGTCCCGTATTATTGTATTTACTTTTATGTCTCTATGATGAATGTACTCTTTTAGCCCTCAATGTAACCACCGACTATGTAAACCTATAAATAACGGCATTCTAAACCCTAACAAAGGGTCGCATAATAGAAAATACAGGCTAAGCCCTGTCAATTTGTTGAATGTCTTAGTGTTCTTGAGTGTTCTTCATATCTTTTGCATCTCTTGAGCTAAGAACCACAAAACTCACGTCCCAACCTAGATACCCGCATAAACGCACCGCTTGTGATATTTCCGACAATATCAGTTCGTATTTAATTGAGATGGTTAAACAATATGTCCAATACGCTTTAACTCGTTTTCTTTAACTCGTTTTCCTTAACTCGTCACATACATGAATTATGAGTTGTGATTAATTGTACCTTATGTCGTGTCAATGAGCCAATCCTAACAGGGATGTGTTCACTATATCAGATTCATGGTTTTCATCTGGTCCTCCCAAGGCAGTAAGAATGAGCTCATATGGTGCAATTAGGTACCATCATAAGCTAAATTATACGACAAAGTTTGCATATAGGCCAAATAATCAGACATTGACTTATTCATTTTTTTTTCAGACCTAGCTAAGTAAAACAAGAAGAAAGATGGAAGATGGTGAAGCTGCATTGCAGCATTGCAGTTCTTTTAGTTCAATCAGGAGAAAATATAGGTAGCAAATCAAACATATTATCGAATGAGCAATGATACACTCATAACCAACTTACACAACCAATTGACATAATATTAATCTACATCATTGTTTATTGTAGGATCTAGATCACTTAATATAGGCCCTACAAAAATCAATAATATAGATCAATGTTATATCAATCGGTTGTGGTTGTATCATTTCTCCTTCCGAATATACTAACTAATTACTTGCTAGGTGGTATTATTTTACATTAATAAAGAGCATGAAATTAACTTCTAAGATTGTGACAAGTGTCCATTAGGTGTAATTCATCTATGATATACACCTCATTACCTCAATCACAATGTAAGCATGAGATTAGGAGAAGAATTACGGTGGGGGAGTGATTTGAGAGGTATACCAAGGGGATGGGTGTGATTAATTCTCACACACTCTCTCACATATAGTAGATGTGTATAGATGTGACATAGATTGATCGCATCCATACATTTGGTATACCTCTAAAATAACTATCTCACCATAACTATTCTCTGAGATTAGACCTATACAATTTTAAAAATGCGATGTTAATAAATATAGGAAAATTTTACAATCAAAACCGTTGTAGGTACGTGTGTCACAGTAAGTGACACACCATATATATATATATATATATACCTACATCGATCATTAATTATATGGAAAATTAGGGATAATGACACAATCTGGAACATTTTTAAGTAACATGACAGCTACATATTTTTAATAGGGAGAAGGACAACTACATAATTTTTATAGCGAGAAAGACAAACACTGAATCCCGAAAATCAGTGAATCTCCCCAGTGAATCCCGAAATCATTGAATTTCGACAGTGAATTCCGAAAATCAGTGAATTTCGACAATGAATTTTGAAAATTAGTGAATTTCGACAGTGAATTTCGGCAGCGAATTTAAACAGTGAATTTCAACAGTGAATAAATAGTTTTGTCATTTATGCAAAAGGTTTAAAAGACTATCCTTCTACTCAATTGATGAAATATTTCTGTCATTCTCCCTCATTCCCCCTTAATTATAATGTACTATTATTGACGATGACAAAGACCAGTTGTAATAAGAAATAATATAAGACTACATGCATTGTACGTGCCCCATTGTATCATAAATATATGAGTAATAATACGGGCATAACTATTATATCTCAAACAATGACACAACAATTATTTGCACTGTTGATCATGATGTAGATTCATCACGATCAACGGCGCAGATGATCGTGTGACACAACGGTTGTGATCATTATTAACGGTGCAGATGACCGTTGTATCAGTGTTTATGACATAACGGTTGTACTCGTATCATTACTCAAAATATATACTACCTCTGTCCTATATTATAAGTCTTCCTAGCATATTTCATCCGTATCACAATATAAGTTCATTCTCACATTTCAATGCAATAATTAAAATTTTTTTTTTCTTGTTTTACCCTTATTTCTTTTTCCGATGCTTTACATTATTCTAATCATGCTTAAAGGCATTTTAGGCCAAAACTACTAAAGTTTGATCATTTATTGAGTTTGTTAATCTGTGTGTGTAAAGCTAGGATGACTTATAATATGAGACGAATGTATTATACGGTAAACCAAACAAGAAATGATGGAAGCATCCTTGCACTGAGCCCAGAGAAGAAAAGTTTTTATTAATCTCAAGGTTTGATTCACTCAACACATAAGAATCAAATCCCAGTTGTTTTGTTCCATTTTCTATATTAAAAAAAAACTGTATCTATAATTAATTTTAATTCATTCCAAGATTCTTTTTTTGATTTCTTAATTATATCGAGAACCTGAAAAATGCTTCGAGAACAATAAAGTACCGTAATCTCCATTGACTAATGAGTGCCATTACAGACACTGTAAGTCAACTCTTGATTCTGCTATCTTAAGTTTTTTGTTTTTTTGGATATTATATTAATAATTTGTAACATAATTCGAGTATTTAATTGAATAAATTATTCAATCTTTGTTTGCAGATCCCAATTCCTGTTATCCTGTAGCATAGAGATAAACAAGACTTCAAGTCAAGGTCCTTAATAAACTCCACATTTGTTTTGTATTTGCCCCCTCTTTCTTTGCCTCAATTGCGTATATAGCTCGGTGGTAAAAAAACGGAGTATTGTGTTGTTTTTGAGACGAAGTTCTTGGGATAGTGTATTGTGTGTGGAGTGATTTACGGAACGGATCCGTAATTTAAGGATTAAATTACGGAATATTAATCTATAAAATAAATCATGTGAATAGTATAGATCTAACAAAATAAATATCATATCTGATTCAAACAATAGACAATAAAGGTAGTGTGCACAAAATAAAGGACTAAGACAAACCGAGGCGAGTAGTTACTCTTTTCTTAAGACAAATTGCTCCGGTATGGTGCCCACGGTAGTAGCAAATGTCTCCCAAGATACAACGGCTTTACGTCTCGGATTTAGAGACACTTCAAAAATCCGAGTTCCGGCGAACTTACATAGTGCTCCAACTTCTCTTCGACTTAATAGCTAGATCTACATGACTGACTCTCTTTGTGGTGGAAAGACACAAGAGAAAATTCGATGATTAAACTCTCATCCATGGGGTTCTTTATATAGTGAAGAGGAGGAACCAATGCTCAAATATGATTGGCCGAGACACATCATCAAATTTTTCCTCTTGGAAAAGTAACGGCCGACTTCTCCCTCAAGGAAAGAAGCTAGGCGCCCCTTTATTCCTCACGCCATGTGGGATTAAATCCCGCAATCTGATTGGTCGGATGACGCATCTTTGAATTTTAATTGGTCGAATGACTCAATGAATTTTGATTGGTCGAATGACACAATCACATCCCAAAATTAATTTATGGTAAATTTCATAAAGAAATTTTGTCCAAAAAATTAATATTAACACCCGAGCCGAGCCTAGCTCGAAGCACGAGCCGGCCGAACGGCGGAGGCGTGCGCGCGCGTGTGGAATAATCTAAGTCCTCCCTCCTACACAAAAGTGCCTTGCCCCTTGGGGCACATCTATAAGAGTATACACTAGCTCTTATTACTTGAGTTCACAAGCCTCAAGTTACCTATGTGGGAGAATGGGATGAGGTCCTCCCTTCAACACCCATCTCCTACATATTTTCTACCAACTCTAGCCATTAATTTCTCATTCACCCGACATCCGAATCGAGTAATTCAAAAGCCTATCATCAACTACTCCGTATGGAGTATTTAATGATATCATTAACTCTCGATGACATACATCGAAACCTATCCGTAAATCGCGTTAAAGTTGACTATTCAACCCTTCAAAAAGGGTTTCTTCTCCAGCAGAAGTATGGAGGTTTGATTCCGTATAATGTTGATCTCGATCTCCCCAGCAATAAGAGAGTGTGGGGGTTTAATTTCGTAAAATGTCAAATTTCTCAACAATAAGTTATGTAAATACAGTCGCTGACACGCTGGATTACAGAGACATAACCCTCATCAGTTGACATCCTATGTGAAATTTCGATAGCAAAACAATAGAGGTCTTTTGGGTTGAGACTCAACATGATTTTATTTTATTGTTTAAAGATGAAATGTAGTTTTCATATCATCATTTTTATGGCGGAAAGATGACAATGTTAGTGTCATTACGATGAATACACCTGACACTACAATTTAGAGCAAAATTTGATTGTACAGAGATCAAAATAGAAACTAATTAATTATCAGCAAAGTAGAAATTTTAAGTTTCAAAATTTACAGAAGTCGAATGTTATATCTTGCTTCGAAAGTTGATTCGATTTGGTATCAATTACAAGTTTACAACCGTTCAAAGATTCTATTCAATGAATTAGCCAGCTGGGTTTCTTTTGCACGTTTTGTACAGAAATGTTAAATGGCCATAAAAAAATACACATCAAAATCTATTAAATGAATCTAGTACCAAGTTCTCTTTTTATTATGTACTGGATTACCTGTAAGAGCACATGCAAATTCAGGGGTGGACCCAGTATTATAGGGGTGGGGTGCATGGACCCCACTTAAATTTCGTTATTTATATATCCCTCTAGTAATATTAAGTTGTGTATGTATATTATTTCAGACAATATAGAGTGTAATTATCTATTTAGCTCAATTGGTTTAAAGCTTTGTTATTTACCCTTATGTCACAGGTTTGAATCTTGGTTGTTGAATTTACTGGAAAAATTTCTTGGTCCGCCGGTGCATGCAATGAGTACGAAATAATAAAATAAAGAAATGTATGAAATAGAAATCCAAATACTCCATCCCTTTTTTTAACTATTTTACAAATCTAATGCAACATTTTTTTTTTCACATTTATCCTTCATTTTTAATAACCTAAATTTTGGTACAATTTTTCATTCACAATGAATGAAGGGTAATTTTGTTATTTTATATAATATTTCAGACACATTAATCATTTTATTAATCAGTGTGATTTTTTTTTCTCCGACAGTTAAAAAAAATAGAGGGAGTAGTTTATATCCAGTCAAGAAGAGATATATTGGAAAACGAAAGATTTTATTAAATCAGACTAACGCTGGAAATTCAAACAAAACCGCTAGACATTGCAGGTAAACACCCGGACAAACAAAGAAAACGAATCATAAAAACAACAGACAAAAAACACAAGAAAAACACAAACTATACGACTGAATAAATTTTGATTGAGATATTGTTTGGATTGAATTAGATATATGTTAAATAATATGAGCTTTTTAGGTCGAAAGTGTAAGCTGCTATTCATATTTTATTCTCGTGTTTTAGGTCTAATTTTTTGAAATTATCACATTTCCGTCAATTGAGATGGAGATGTCGCTCTTAAACAACACGTTCGTAAGAGTTCTACAAAATAAGATGATAATTTATTTTGGACAAATTTTTCACGATAAATATATGGTGATCGAGTTAATAGCAATTGAGTGAGCAATCAAAGGAGTAATTGATGATTTATTTTGGTGGAGAGACATGAGAGATTCAATGAGATGATTCTTTTTATTTTTTGTCTTTGTTTTTATAGACAAAGATAAGATGATCAAACGAGAGATAAAGCTGAGACGATAAATGAACATGAAATCCTTATGAGTATGATGTTTGAGCGTGACTTTTATGTCTCAATTGACTGCAAATCTACAAAAATTAGACAATATTTACAAAAACGCAAAAACGAATAATGAATAAATATCACAACCTTAATCTAAAGATCGAACGGTTATACACTATCCACTATTTAATTATGATAAATGAATATATGTTGTATAACTATCAACATATTTTTCACTTTTTCTTTGACCCATAAAACTTAGTTTTTTTGTTTTCTTTTGAAAAGTCCATCACCTTTTTACAACCTTTCGTTTTCTCCATATCCCTTTAACTGCTACTACACACGGCCACGGGTGTTCTTACTTCTTTCCCTTTTGATCCCCATCACTCAATAGTCAACCCAAACTCCCTGTTTCAACCCAAAATCGCAAATCTAGGGTTTTTCTTTCCTCTTCTCCTAACAAAAAAATTAAAACAAGAATACGAATTTATGAGCTAGCTTTGAGTTGGTGTATTATGTAGAATAATAAATCTTCCTAGTTTTCTTTACAGTTTACACCAACCCATTTGTTTCTTCATAAATTCTGTAGCTTTTGGTTGGTGGATTAACTTAAATGTGGTCCCATTACAAAAAATGCAACTAACTGAGCTGATAGGGAAGGCAATCCAAGCATTTTCCTAGAAAAAAACTTGCCGTGTTTTTACAAAGATTCAATCTTTTTTAGTTTTCTTTTTCATTTCTTAGCTCAGTTCTCTAGAAAAACTTGTTGGGTTTTTAAAAAGATTCGATCTTTTTGTGTTTTTTGTTGAAAAAAATAGAGGGAAAAATTTGGGTTTTTTTTGTGGCACCATTTTTAATGAGTTTTGGAGGCGGATTCAATGGTGGCGGTGGCGGCAGTAGCTATAGTAGTGGGGACGGAAATTTGGTGGCTGATAGTCTCTATGACTCTAATGGGACCAGCATTGCTATGGCTTTTCATCATCCCCATATGTTCACATCATCATCATCAACAACATCTATTCACCATCATCTTCCCATTTTCAACTCCTTGCCTCTCTCTCTAGCTATTGTATGTATCTTTCTTAATTTGTTCTTTCTCCCCATTGTTTATTTGTTTATTTTTTTTGGTAGTTGTTAAACGGATTTTGATCGTGTTTTCGAAGTCGAATATGCTTGTACTTAGACTTTTTAGAGGTTGAATTAGCTGATTCTAACGTTAAGAATCGTTGTTTTGGAGGTTGAATAGGCCGATTCTGACGTTGAGAATCGTCTTTTTAGAGGTCGAATGAGTCGATTTTAAGGTTAATAATCGTCTTTTCAGATGTTGAATAGGCTCATTCTAATGCCAAGAATTGTCTTTTTCTCAGAGGTTGAATAGGCCGAGTCTAACGTCAAGAATCGTCTTTTCGGAGGTCCGGTAAGTCGATTCTAAGGTTAAGAATCGACTTTTCAGAGGTCCAATAGGCGGATTCTAACATCAAAAGTCAAGAATCGTCTTTGTTTCCTGAGGTCGAGTAGGTCGATTCTCATATGAAGAATCGACTTTTTAGAAGTGGGATTCGTTGGTTAAGAATCGACTTTTCGGAAGTTTGCTATGGGGGAAGTTTTTATATAGTACTCCACATGTGGAGACTAATAATGTGGCACAATCTTTCTACTAGTTTCAAACCAATATTGAAAAATAATGTTTAGTTTGTGCTAAATCATTACTTTCGGAGTCGCTATGTATAAAAATTCACTCTGCGATAAAACTGTGTGGTTCAAATCATAAAAAAAATCACCCTTTTAATTTTTCATGTTCTACTTTATCTAAATAGTAATGGGATCTAAATTATTTTTTTTCTTGATTGAATGGTTTGAATTTGCAGAAGCCAAAAATGGAGGGTTTTAATGATATGGGATTCATTAATGGTGAAGATTTCGGAATTGAAAAAGCTAAGGAAGAAGAGTACGAAAGCCGGTCCGGCAGTGACAACATGGAAGCTGGCTCCGGCGACGATCAAGATATACTTCCGGTGGATAATAAATCATTGAAAAGAAAGAAATATCATAGACATACTCCTTATCAAATTCAAGAACTTGAAAAGTTTGTTCCATTTACTTTGATTAGTTTGTTGCATTTTATTTCATAATTGGTGGATATTTGAGATAATGATTAAAAATGTTTTATTTTATTTTATTATTGTAGCTCTTTTAAGGAGAATCCACATCCTGATGAGAAAGCAAGATTGGATCTTGGAAGGAGATTAAAGTTAGAAAGCAAACAAGTTAAATTCTGGTTTCAGAACAGAAGAACCCAGATGAAGGTAAAATCTCATATATATATATATATATGTGTGTATATATATATATGTGTGTGTTTGTCTATTACACTATTATACTCAAGTTTCATGTCACATATGGAGGTTAAAATACAAAATTCGACCTTTAAGTAGGCGTAGTTAGCGGAAATTCTACTGCAGAGATTAATTGTTACGGGTTTCACAAAACAACTAGAAAACATTTGTGTTTTTCTGTGTATTTGGTAATGACACCTAAAATCACTCGTGTTTTTTTTTTTAACACTGAAACACTCGCGTTTTCTAGTTGTTTTTAGAAGATCCATAATGAGTACTCCGTGTGGGAGAATTTCTCTCTAGTTAGAGATTTTAGTCATGTTTTTTGTTCGGTATTTATATTTTCGTCCATTAATCAATTTCAATACTTTGATGCTGGAGGAGGATGGCCTGATAAAATTTTGGCTGGAATTTGCTAAGGTGTCTCTGAATTTTAGTGAAAATTTTGTTTTTAACTCGAAAATTGCTAAATTATTCTTTCAACTCGACAAAAAAAGACAAAATTTGTAAATTAGGCCAAGTTCTTAGACGAATTTTGCAATTTTGCGCCATTTTTTGCATTGTTAGCACCCTTTCCTGCCATGGGAGTCCTAATTAAAAGACGAAAATTGTTACCAGAAAAAAAAAACAGGATTAAATCATAACTAGGCCAAGTTAAAGGACGAATTTTACATTTTTTTTGGTTGTTTTTTTGTGTATGTTTGATTGATTTTGTCCATTTTTCTAGACTCAAATGGAGCGCCATGAGAACAATATCTTAAAGCAAGAAAACGACAAGCTCCGTATTGAAAACATTACAGTAAAAGAGGCAATGAGAAATCCAATTTGTGGTAACTGCGGTAGTCCAGCCGCCCTTGGTGACGTTTCCCTCGAACAACACCATCTTCGGTTCGAAAACGCTCGTTTAAAAGACGAGCTGAATCGAATCTGTCTCTTAGCAAACAAATTCCTCGGGAAACCGCTATTATCATTACCTAGTCCCATATCCCCAAACAATTCCAACTTAGACCTTGCTGTAGGAAGAAACGGTTTCTCATTGCCAACTGGACTCGATTTTGGCACCATTTTATCTCTCCCGGCTATGCCTATGCCACAAACAATGGGTATGATGATGATGGCGGATGGTGGTTCGGTTGATAAATCCGTGTATCTTGAACTTGGGTTGAGTGCAATGAGTGAGTTGGTTAGGTTGGCTCAAGTTGATAGTCTTTTATGGTTCGAAAGCCCGAACGGACATGGTGAGACGTTGAACGTCGAGGAATATAATCGTGAGTTCTCGGGTTGTATCGGTATGAAGCCCGATAATTTTGTTACTGAAGCAACCAGAGCATCTGGAAGTGTTATAATTAGCAGCATGGCACTTATTGACATATTAATGGATTCTGTAAGTTCTGGTGCTATACAGTATATTTTGTATTTACGTATATACCCTTTGTATCCATATCCGGATCCGTACACGTATCCGTACCCTCACAACGAAGTGACTTGGTTCATTTCTTATATTTGAATTTTTCGTTTTACAGAACCGATGGGCCGAGATGTTCCCATCTCTTATTGGGAGAGCCTCGAGCAATGAACTGATTTCCAATGGCATAGGAGGAAGTAAAAATGGTGCTTTGCAATTGGTTAGATGCTCTTACTATACTATACTTAAATATTCCCCGTCCGTCTTGAGATATAAGTCATTTTGTCTCTTTGATTTCGTCCCGTAATCTAAGTCTTTTTCAGTATACCGATTAAAGGGTATTTTAGTCTTTTTGTCGTTAAAATGACGTATAATTTGAGACGGAGGGAGTATACTGAAGCTAATATTGTTAATATAATTTCATTTTGTAGATGCATGTTGAATTCCAAGTTCTTTCACCCTTGGTCCCTGTTCGTCAAGCTAAGTTCCTTCGGTTTTGCAAGCAACACGCGGAAGGTGTCTGGGTCGTGGCTGACGTGTCGGTTGATTCTGGCGGCGAAGGAGCGTTTGCCACCTGTCGCCGGCTCCCGAGTGGATGCATTGTTCAAGATATGCCTAATGGATATTCAAAGGTAAGTGTATATAAGTATATATATATATATATATATATATATATATATATATATATATATATATATATATAAAAAACTTATGCATCATTGTAATGCTACGCCCCAACCGCTCAGACACAACAAGTGAGACACGACACTTTTACACCATTGATCATGATGTAGGACCCATCATAATCAACGGTAAAAGCATGTATGTGTCTAAATGGTTGTGACAGTAAAGCGTGACCCTATATCAAGAATGTTTTTGTAAAATGGATATCTGAACTTTTTTTCAAGATCATCTGGATTGAGCACATGGAATATGATGAAAGAGTTGTGCATGAGTATTTCAAGCCTCTGGTGCGATCGGGCATGGGTTTCGGTGCTCCAAGGTGGGTGGCCACCCTCGAAAGGCAATGCGAGTGCCTTGTCGTGATGATGTCATCAACCGTCCCTAGCGGTGATCATTCAGGTCATTCTTTTCTTATCTTATACTATAGTTTGGTCACGTGTCTCGTATCCGATACGTATCCGACTCATATACACACTGGATACGAGATTCAGATAGGCATATGATCCATAACTTAAAGAAGTGAAAAAACACTAGATAATGAATAATAAAGTTGTTTGAATTGCTGAAAAACTACTAGAAATGAATAAAACCACTAAATATTGTTTTAGTTCATGTCTTTTAATATTTATTAATTGGTCCCTATAGTTTTATAATGTATGGTTTGATCCCTATGTCTTTGGATACGAATCAGACACATATAATAAACATCGGATATACTTAGGATACACACATGGCGAATTTGTAATTTTTAAATGTTGGACAGGGGATTTGGATAATCGGATAGTCATATCCAAACCCGGATAAGTGAAAAATAGAACCATGTTCCAAATTGAGTGAAAAACAACTGGTTATTGAATGAAAAGTTGTCCAATTTGTTGAAAAACTACTAAAAATGCAAGTGTTTCAATATCTAATATTTGGTCCTTATAGTCTTATTATGTACAGTTTGGTCCCTATATCTCTGATATTTACGCATATCCCCTTTGTATGTTTATCCTATATTTTTACAGTAATTAGTCCAAGTGGGAGAAGAAGCATTACGAGCCTCGCACAACGTATGACCCGAAGCTTCTGTGCCGGAGTTTGTTCAACAATGTACAAATGGGAGATTGTTCAAGAAGGTAGTTCTAAAGATGCAAAATTGATGATCAGGAAGAGTATTGGCAATCCTGGTGAACCGTCCGGTGTTGTTTTAAGTGCTACGATCACGGTTTGGATGCCGGTTTCACACCAACGTCTTTTCGATTTTTTGAGAAACGAGCAGACGAGGAGCCAATGGGATGTATTGTCTCAAGACGGTCCGGTTCAACAGATGCTCCATATTGCTAAAGGCCATGATCTGGGCAATAATATCTCTCTTCTTCGTGCCTCGGTAAGTTCTAATCCCGAAACTTAAACATTTGCTTATCGATTCGAGTATGTTTTGATAAAGAGTCGCGTTTGAACCCGACTCGCGTTTGTTCGAGCAAGAATGAAATTGCTCGATAACATTTTGAGCACTTTCAAGGTCAAACTCGTGATGAAACCGGTAGTAAAAAACTAATAGTTGTACAATATATTGTGTATTGTATATATATTTTTAACTATAAGTGAATTATGTTTTGGTTAATACTATAAAGTCTACAAGGATTGAAGACACTTCTAGTCCCTTCCCTTTTGTTTCATGATTTTTGCACTTCTATCCCTAACGTTTCGTATTTTTTGCACTTTTTAACCCCTCATCAATACATTTCTTTACATTTCTGTCCATTTTTGCCTTGTTTCAAGTTTCTATTGGTTAGAGTCTGTCATAGTGGCAATTTAGATGGAAAATGTGAAAATTCATAGATGAGGAGTTAAACTTCGAAGACGAAACGTTGAGGATATAGTGCAAATTTCATGAAAATAAGAGGACCAAAAGTGTCTTTATCCCATATTATAAAGTGAGAATATTAATGAGCATTTGATCTAAGCATCAAAGGGCTCGAGCCTTACTCGTTTTTCTCCACAAGATGCTCGAGGTCGCTTGAGTTTGACAATTACGAGCCAAGCCTCGGATCATTTACACCCATAATTAAATACAATTTTTTGATCTGATTTCAAGTCTCTTTTGTTTCAGTCTGCAAATGGCATAGCAAATGGTAACCAAGGTGGCATGCTGCTATTGCAAGAGACGAGCACCGACGTGTCGGGTTCGATGGTCGTGCACGCAGCCGTTGATGTTCCGTCAATGAACGTGGTAATGAGTGGTGGAGATTCATCTTGTGTGGCTTTGCTTCCATCCGGTTTTGCAATCATTCCGGATTTCGTACCAAACCCAAGTGGGTCTTCCGGTAACGAAATCCGCCGTCTAGAAGACGGCAGTGCAGCCGCCGCCGCTGCTGGCGGCGGCTGCTTGCTGACAGTCGGGTTCCAGATTTTAGTGAACAACTTGCCATCAGCAAAGCTGACAATGGCGTCGGTGGACACCGTGAACACGTTGATTTCGCGTACGGTACAAGCAATCAGATCAAACCTGCAATGCAATTGACATTTTGCAGGGGAGGGTCAAGATCAAGATGAAAGAAATTTGGAATTATTATTAATTTTTTGTGTTTTGGGGTTTGGTTTTGGTAAAATGGGTTCGAGTCAAGAACGAACCGTACTGATTCGATTTCTTTCCCTGACCTGGTAAAGAATGGATGGTGGTTCGGGTATTGACTCGGATAATTCGGAGTTTTGTGAAACAATTATTTAGATGTGTGAAATGTGTGTTGTAATGTTAAGCTGGAATTTGGATGATTTTTGTGTTTCAAATGATCTATGCTTTTGTAATGTAATGCTCAAACTGAGTTGGTTATGTATTTGTATTTTATCATATTATCTTTTCCTGCTGTCAAAGGGTTTTTAATTTTTGGTCCCGAACGATTTCACCGGTGCACCATAGTTACTCGACTTTCTGGAAGGTTGATTATTGCTTTTGATTTTCAAAAAGTCGATTATTGACCAAGTCTTTGTTTGGTTTGAAGGAAACAAAAGAAAAAGAAAAAAAATGAGATGGAGTGATTTATGTCTAGTGTTTCGTATTTCCTGTTCGAAAAGAAAAGAAAGAAAATATAGAAATCAATGAAAATGATACATTGTAATTAATTAAAAAAAAGACTTTGATATTTCCTTTCATTTCATCTCTTCAATGCAAGCACTTTAAAAAGATTTTAAAATCATTTATTCCCCTCCTTTCTTTTTAGTCACAATCCTCTCTTTTATTTTTCTTTTGTTTTCTTCAAACCAAACAGAACCTAAAGTAAAATTGATTTTTTTTTTTTATTTCCTTTTTAGATAGACCAATTAACTTATTTAAAAGGTCGAGCCCAAACCCAAAGAATCTCCGACATCCGCCTCTAAATTTTTTGTATTAAATGTTATTTTTCTGTGATTTAGTTTGTAATAGTAATTTGTAGTTTGTTTGTTTTTGTTTGTTTTTGTTTCCTTTTTCAAGTCACAATCAAATGGCCAAATCTAGAAATTTATTTCAGTAACGTCATCAGATCAAATTTAAAGATCCATTAGCAACCAAACCTTTATTTTTTAACAACTGAATTTTGTCGTTTTAATAAATAAATAAATAAAATAGTTCTAAATTCAGTAAGGTTAGGATATTGACATACTAGATCCACCCGTGACTACCACTACAGTACCCTATTTTTTTTAGAGGCTACTATTTACAGCACACTCAATATACTCGTGCAACACTCTGCTTATGTACCACAGTAGAATCAATTTTATAAAAGTCGGTTCTGGAGTTTAGAATCGACTTTTCGTATGTGCATTGTCAGAACCGACTTTGATAAAGTCGGTTCTTTTTTCCTTAACCTACGAAAAGTCTGTTCACAAAGTCGGTTCTGCCGTGATACACATATAGAATGATTCATAAGTAGATTGAGTGTGATACAAATAAAGACCTATTATTCTTAGGGGTGTAAACGGTTCGGTTCGGTACGGTTAATGGCCTTACCGAAACCGAACCGAAATTTTCGGTTAGTTGAAATTCGATACCGAAACCGAACCGTTTGTTTTAGGTAACCAAATTGAACCGAACCGAAATATACGGTTTGGTTCGGTTTGGTTAACCGAAAATTAAAATAAAAATAACAATTCTATTCGGTTATAAGCGATTTGGTTTTTATTCGAATTTATTATTTAGTTAAAACATTGTTCGGACAACGGTTCGGTTATATGCAATTTTTCATAAACGCTTATAATATTTTGGTTATGAAAGCTAGAAATACAAGTTAATTATAGACATTTTGGTTACAATTTCCTATTCAATTTCGGTTAACAGTTCGGTTTTTTATTCGGTTCGGTTACGGGTAATTTATACAGTTATCCGTAACCGAACCGAAAATTTCGGTTTCTTTATAATACTAAAGAACCGATAGTATTATTAACCGAACCGAATGACCTCGATTCGATTCGATTTTCGATAATCCGTATCTGTGTACACCCCTAATTATTCTAGCACCCTCTGAGACACCAATCAACTTATTTTTGGAGCAAACACAATAGAGAGAGAAACCAATAGCTTACTTTTTTTTTTACTTTAACCTTAATTAAAAGGTGACAGATTTTTTTCCTACTAAAAGGTGTAACATGTAAGATTCTAAAATCCCAGTAAAATTTCACAAAAATATCTGGCTAGTACCAGACAACCCAGAATTATTAACCAAAGTCCAAATCATCTCAAATCTCAGTTGGTGGATCATGTGTCATTTTCACGGTCACTGGATGGACCATGTGAAAAACCCAATATATCCCTTTCATCATTTTAGCTATTCATTTCGACCGAATCAATTACGTACGTGTTAAAGACACCACTCACACGATCTACAGTAGATATTCGATTTCTAAAAAAGTGGAACATTGATTATACATTCGACTTTTCAGAAAGTTTATCTTCATAACAACTTAAGCTTTTGATCGGTTTTAATGACACCATGTAACGGTTACACAGCAACAACCAAGTAGGGGGCCCTGGCGGATCTATAGCATTTAGGGTGGGCCCACATGCCCCCAATAATATCCAAGATTTTTTTTCCTTGTATTGAAACGATTTAGAGTTGCCGTAAAAAAAGATATAAAAAAAATAATCTATTACAACCCCTAGAGGATCATTGGTTTCGCTCCAGTGCACCCACAGAGACAAATCCCTGAAACCGCCATGTTAACCAAGTACCCCGAGTGAGAATATGTTTCTAGTGCTCGTTCAACCCGGTTGGATGGTGAGAATTATTCACAAAAAAGTAAGACAATATTGATAAAGAGATTTGAATCTACGAATTCTTGCTCTAATACATACATATATAAAAATACCCATATATTCTAAAATCTTAAATCATTGGTGTGTTTGGATTGCAAGAATAGAATAAATCGCTTTTTCATTTCATTATATCATTTTAACGTGTATGGATACAAAAGAGTGGAATGCATCTTGATGACTATCATTCTCAATAAGAAAATGTATAGAATTGTTCGATGGAATGAAATATAAAACACAACATATTCGTAAAAAATCAACCACCACCAACCCCACCACCACTCGTTACCTCCCATGCCACCCACCCACCCCACCGCATTCCACCACCTACCCCCCCTGCCGCCACCGCCTATCATGTCACCACCCTCATCACAACTCACCACCATCCCCCATTACAACCCAATACACAACCGTCCACACCACCACCACCTCACCGCTGCCCTCGTCACCACTCACATCACCACCATCTTCACCATCCTCAACCATAACCTACCCCACCACCACCCCTAACCACCATCCTCCCTCACAACCAACTCCATCACCAACGATCTTCACTCGGCCACCACTGCCCACATCACCACACCACACATCTCACCACAACCATCGCCACCACAATAACCACCACCGTACACCTCACACCATCCGCCGCCGCCTACCACCGCACACCCCATTACCACCCATCTCATCGTCACATACAACCATCACCTACCGTGTCACTTCCCAAATTCTACAAAAACTCGTGCATTCAATTCTTTGCGTACCAAACGTGAGAATGGAATCATGTGTATTTAATTCCATTGAAGCAATCCGAACGTAAAAGATATAAATATTTATATACATTTAAAGATAACATACTTCAACAAATAATGTCACACCTAGATATTTAAACAATTTCTAAAAATATCGTGCCTAGATATTTATTAGATTAGATGTCTATATCTCCATTTACTCAAACCATTATCTTTGTTCCAACACGTGTCACACAAACAAGCATAAGTATATCATCAAATTTTCTGTATAAATATATATTAGATTATAAAACCCACACCCAATAACAATCATTACATTTTATTATCAAAATATTGAAGAAAAAAGAAATCCTCACAATAAACTTATGGATAATTCTAATTCTAATTCTAATTGTAAGAGAAAAGTTAGAACATCCATTTTTAGCAGCTGGGGATGGACAAATGAGAAGCATATACGTTTTCTCAACTCCATTGAAGCTTCTTTTGTTCGAACCTTGTACGAGAGTGGCGGCGGCGGCGGTGGCTACCGTCGGGTTCGGGTTGATCACCGTAAGGCGGAGGATTATGCGATGGCGGAGGAGGCTACTTCCGAGGAGGTGACGAGTGATCTTAGGGTGGTTGAGAACGGCCGGGAAGATGCGCCACCACCACAACCTCAGGTAACAAAAGTTATATTATATATTGCACGGCAAAGACTAGCTTGACACATAGTTTACCAGTGATTTTGATTAAGGTTAATTACACTTTTAGTCCTGCATATTAATTTCTATATTATCTCTCAAAACTAGACTCTTTCTTTTAATTGCTATGATAAACACTTTTATATATATGCCTATTACGATATACACTCGTATGTTTTATTGTTACGATAAAATCTCATATGTATGTGTTTTGTTACGATAAATACTCCATATGTATGTGTTTTTGTTACAATAAACACTCCGTTAGTTGTCCGATAATTGTAACAAAACAAATACATATGGGTGTTTCTCGTAACAAAAGACATACATAAGGATGTTTATCGTAACAATAAGACATAAGAGTGTTTATCATAACAAAAACACATACATATATAAAGTTGTTTATCGTAACAATGAAATATATAGACTAATTTTGAGAAAATAAAAAAGACGAGTTTTATTGGCACCTTTTTTTATATATTATTTTTCATTTAATTTTTGTCACCATCAAATCACTCTTTGGTACCGTGTTACGGGCGTTAGAGTCACTGACGTTTTTTTTTCGCTCAAAACGGTAGTGGGTCTGACGTTTTATACCAATGACACATTTATAACTGTAAAATCAGTGTCACTGACGTTGGATTGAAAACCAAAGTCAGTGCCAATGACGCTCGTACCGCAAACGGACGTCAGCTCCAATAACGTTATGTTGTTCAAAATAATAAAAATATTCAATGTGGTGCCAAGAGTGATTTATAGGGTCCCAAAGCAATCGTGGTACCGTAAGTATTTTCGTGATATCGATAAAAGCCGCCTAAAAAACATGATTGACTAAAAGTTTAATTGTCCCTTGATTATTATACGCGGTCATGTTAAAAAGTATTTTCTTTTTATTTTTTATTTTTTTTTTCCTTCAGAGATGCATCGACAGGACATATGTTGACGACTATGTTGCGCGCGCCGTATCCGACACGTTTCCGACACGACACGCGTCCGACACGCGCCGACACGGCGGTGTCGGACACGTGTCGGTTGATTTAAAATAATGTTAAATTAAATTTTAAAACCGACACGACAGGGACACGTCCCCGACACGCCGGGGACACGTCGGGGACACGGAGCGACACGGAGGGACACGTCCCCGACACGGGGGACACGTTCCCGACACGGCTATTTATATTTTTTTATATTTTTTTTGTATTTTTTTGTATTTTTTATATATTTTTTTGTATATATATATATACTACGTGTCCCCGCGCGTCGTGTCCTATATTTTTGAAAGTTGCCGGCCGCGTCGCGCGTCGTCCGCGTCGTGTCGTGCGCCGTGTCCGTGTCGGTGTCGGTGCAACATAGGTTGACGATAATGGATGTCTGGCACACTATCAGCGTTAAGCATTTTATGGTTATTTATCGAGTTAATTTCTATGAGGGCGAAATGTTGTATTTTTATGTAATATATTGTGTGTTGTAGAATATTTTTGTAATTACAGTAAATTTACTGCTGTACGAGACCTTCTATTTTGGGAGACTAGATTGTTTATTTTAGACCTGAGTTGTGTTGGTTTAGGTTTAGCTTTCGCTATTGATTAATTTTAGCTAAATAGCTAATGTTGCGAGAATTTTTTAAATATTTCAGAGCATGATTGAATCGTTTTTCAAAAATACTCTGGGTCTTTTAACGAGTCATTATATCACCATTTAACTCCATCTTTACACTCTAATAAATTATATGAAAGGTGTTAGTAAAAACGGTTACATCATATCCATTAACTTGGTATAACACTTGTACCCAATGCCGAAGCCACAGAATTTTCATAACTGTGTGTGCTAATTTTTTTTTTTTTTAATGTTACTTTATGATAAATAAAAAAAAAAAAAAGGTCATAAATGTTGGGTGGACTGGACATAAAATTTGGGATGGACTTTCATACTTGATTTATGCTTATAAAAGAATAGAATAGGGGTGGGTTTGGGCTTGGTGGGCTTAGCAGCTCTCAACCCAGCTAATGGCTTCGTCTTCTGTTGTATCTTAACATTCTCTCACATAGACCTATTGATCAATCAATGAGCCGAATTAGAATCCTCCGATGTGAAGCCCAATATTGTCCCTATCGTGCAAGTGTAAAACACCAAAACGATGTTCATGCAGCCTGGATTCTGATTCTTGCCTTGCTACTTGCTAGCGATGGAGCAACTATTTTTGACAGGGATGACTCATTCTTGGAAGTCTGGGCCTCTCATAAGCTCTCACATGCTCATATGTTGTTGCTACTGACTCAGATGATATCTACATATATGTCTGGCTTTGAGAATTTTCATGCAGGTTTGTTTCACGAACAAAGCCTCTCTTGTCAAACGTTGCTTGGGTAGCCCCGTCCCCTTGATTGTCGGTCTATTTTGGAAAATGTAGCTTATCTTAGTAGCTCTTTTATTGCTTGTAAGATTGTACACATCAGTCTAGAAAACAACAAGACCGATAGCACATAATCTTGCTGACTTCTCTTCTTTGTTGGATGTAGGTATATCCTGGCAAGGCAGTATGCATGTTTGCCTTTGTAACGGATAATCAGGCCCGTCTCTGGGAGCAAGCCAACAAAGCCACGGCCTAGAGTCTCCGTCAAAATTTATAATTTAAGGGTCATTTTTCATGTTTCCAGTTATATTTTTTTTACTTAATCTAAAATACCATTATGGGCCCAAATTCATACTAGAATTAAGTTAAAAAAAGTCTAATCTTACATTTTTTATACATATATCCAAAAATAGTTGTTATGTCATATTCTTTTACGCAGCTTAAATTTATTTTGGATTAAGGTTCTAAAGATAATCTATAATGTATTGTTTTTTCTTATAAATACATGCTTTCCTCCTTGGTGGAAAAATAAGATTCTTAGCTCTCTAGTCCAATTTGCAATATTAGCTACAAGAACATGTATAGGCGAAAGATGTGTCTTAGATCCCACAAGCCGTTTCTCAAAAAAGAGAGCGTCGTCATATATCGATGGTTCAATGTACATTTGTCCTCACGTTGTTGCGAATCCATCCTAGCTAAACCATACTTTTCTCCAATATATTCCAAAAGCTTAACTTTTATTTTATTTATACCCCACATCTTCGAAGCATATTCTTTTTTTTTCTTTTTCTTTTTTATAATTTTTTTTATTATTTTATAAAAGGGCAAACCTCACAAGGCCGAGGTTCATAGCCGAAAAAAACTGCAAAAGAGAAAAAAAAAAACGCGTGGTTGTCGTCGTAAACAGGAGCGTCCCTGTCCAAATTTAGCGGCGGCCGCCAAAAAAAAAAAAATTTGCCAAAAAAAAACAAGAACTAAAATATATATAAAAAAATAAAACAAAAAAAAGCTGCGTGTGATAGTCGTGGGTTTGGAAAGAAAAAAAAACCTACTTATTTGGCTCTTCCAAATCACTAGTTTAAAAAAAAATAATTATTATAGGCTTGCAAGATTCGAAACCAAGCCTACGTATCGTAAAGATCTGGATAGACATTAAAGTTTCTCTTTAGAAAGAGACAAGCACCGGGAAGTCACAAAAGAATAATAATAATAATGATAAATATTGTAGTAATATAGATTTTTTTTTTGAAACAATAAAGATATTTATTAAAACTTGAAAATTTTATTCATTAACGACTTTATCAACTTTGTACCATGATGTAATGATAAAAAAAAACACGACTTAACAAAAAAAAAAAAAAAAAAAAACGACTTAACAATCATATGGAATGCCAAACATTGGCCGCAACATATATTTATATATATAAAAGATGTATTATCAGTGGTGGATCTACATACAATCAAAGATGTATTATCAGTGGTGGATCTACATACAATCAAATGAAGGCAATTGTCCCATTGATTCAAAAAAAAAAAAAAAAGACTAATATATACATTTAGTTTACCCTCTTGCTTTAAAAAATTTAGGGGCAGTGGTTTAAAAGGATAAAAAAGAGTGGAAAAATAGAAATCAGGACAGAAAAATATAAAATGAGTGATAAGGATAAATTCATTGTTCATAACCCCAAATCACTGTTTTCAGCAGTGGAACTGGCCTCAAATCTAATGTTTCATTATCACAGTGGAATAAGGACGTGTCTTTTTATCCGGAAAAAAAATTTTAGTGTCCTCCTTGCATATTTCTATATTCAAATTATATTTTTTAACTGTAAACCCAAAAATTTATTGCCCCCTTGTACTTCAGTAAAAATTTCAGGAACGTTTACTTTAAGCTTTCAAACACCGAAATTACAAGTGGAACAAGTTTTTCATTTTATTTTTTAATTATATATTTTGATAGCAAGAAATTTATCATTGACAAAACGTGAACCAGAACCAATTGGTTTTGAAGATTAGCCTAACCATTGAAGTAACTTTTGTTGGCAGTGGAACAGCTATAAAAATGCATCGCAAATTTTATTATGGTTTTTTTTATCAAATATGACTTGGTGATTTAAAACTTATAGAAAATCAAAAAATATATGGGGTCCTACCGTGTAAAATATATATGCCATAAAAAAATTTACCCTTCTTTTAAAAAAATTATTGATGAACAAATATGACATTGTGATCCCGGACCATCATAGAAATACATAGTTCATCCATTCTACTTTCTTTCACCATCATCATTTCAAAAAAAATGTTCACAAATCTTTGTTTTTTATATAGGAAAAAAGAATATGGAGGAAGTTTGAAAATATTATTTAATTGGTAAAAATATTTTCATACCTAAAAAAATCTAAATAGACCACTTTTATTCAGTTTACCATTTAATTTTTTGATAATTGATTCTAACTCAATTTTAAGCAAAATATTGATTAGTTTACACTAAATTCAGTCTATAAGTATTAAATGTGCTTTCTAACCTATATTACAAAATACCTAATATCCTGATTTAAATTCGATCAGAATAAAAATTACATCATATTTCCGATTCGATCAGAATAACGTATATGTGTGAATATACGAGCTTAAAAATTATCTTTAAAATTTGGTAATCAACTATATATCAAGATGGCTTTTATTTGGGTTTGGGGAGGGGGGGGGGGGGGGGGGAAGGGAGGGAGTTGACATGTTTTGGGAACTACTAATTCAACACGAAAGGCTTTCTTCTTTTTCTTTTTTGAGAAAAGAGAGGCTTTTTTCATACATTAGTCTTGTGCTATTGTTTAAGTCGATTATATTATAAGATTAATTAATTGAGGCCGGGCTGTATCGTCATTATTGTGGTTTTTTTTCATAATTTATTGAGAGCAACTAGATGTATTATTAATCATCCTATGACTTTAGGGTATCAATAATATATTAGCTTACACACCAAATATTGTTAATGTAATAATAACAATAATCATAATTTTAGTGTATATAATTTGAAAAAACTACTTTGCATACGTACAATAAGTAAGAATTTGGTTGACGTAGACTTTTTAGTTATAATTAAACACATATGATATATGGTTTGTTTGTTTTTTTTTTTTTTTTGATATATGGTTTGTTTTCTTAAACTAAGAGATGGAACACGCCGAATATTTTGTTTTGGGAGGTTTGACATAATACATACTATAATAATGATATGTCATTATCGATTTGATATTATAAGTGTTATAACATGATATAAGTAAAATAATATTCTTCTTCTCATTTTATTTTGAAAAGAATGATGCGGTAGAGTACGTAGGGAGGGGGTGACTTAAGGGTTAATTTCACTCGTCTTTTTAATTTTATTTTTGGTACATCAAATTTTTACATACTTTATTTAAATACATATAATTATCTTGATTCAGTCCACTTGAGTATAAAAAAAAGTCTACTAGTCTACCAAACAAATTTCTAGTTCCATCACTGGATACAATCCCATTATTACATCATATTATGACATTTTGATGCCAGACCGGTCAGAAGTCTCAGATGGTTAATTGCTTGACGTTGCTATCCCCGGCCAGTTAGCTCCTGCTTGGAATTTCCATTGGAATAAGTTGATCCCCTTAAAGGTTAATTTATTCTTTTAGAGAGTTCTTCTTGACCGCATCCCTTCTAAATTAAACTTGGCAAGACATGGTATTGGTAATACCAATGTTTTGTGCTCGTTCTGCCTTTTGTTGGATGAAGATCGATACAACACATTTGTTACTGAATTGTCCTTTTTCTAAACAAGTTTCGGTGCTATTCTTCTCTTGGTGTGGAATTACCTTGCCTTCCACTACGTGTTTGAAAGATCTTATGTGCTTATCTCCTTCTTCAGTCAATTTTTGAATCACTTAATAAAAATTTGTTGTTTAATAAATAAAAAAGGTATCATTACTCCAACACATAAACCACAACCCACACGAGTATATATACAATTTTTTTATGTAATCAATAATAATGATAATTATATTAATCAAATTGTAATTCAGAATGATCCAATATATAAAATGTGATGACATATATATTGTACTTCAACTGTTGTGTCACAACGATCACAACTAATTTGGTATGTGTAAGTGTGAAACGAATTTTAAAATTATTACCTTTAAAGAGGATTGTTATATAGCTAATATCAAAACAAAACTGTCATAACAAATCAGACAACACATATTTATACCATTAATCATGATGTAAAACCTATTTATTAAGATATGTTATGTCATTTAGTATAATAATTTTATTTGGATGCCAACATGTTTATTTTATGAAAACACAAAACATTAAGTGATGTTACTATCATAATAAGTGACACAACATATTTTCTTTTCACCTTTCAGTATGTTGGGTATACATTGCATATATAACCACTCAAACACAATGTATATCAGAACATACTTTTGCGTAATTGATTATGATACGTCTACATCATGATCAATGATGCAAAAATATTTGACTCAATGTGTCTGAGTGGTTGCGATGGTACGTGACAATACCTGATCTTGTAACCTATGATCACGAGAGATTTTATGGTGCAACGGTTGTAGGAAAGTTGTACCAAATGAAATACATTAGAGCCTCTCATTTTTTACACTCTTTTACATAATACACTTTTATCATATGTCAATGATTAGAAGTGAATGATTATAATGTACGATACATGGTATAACCTTTATATAATGGTTGTATTATAAAATTTTCCATAGTCAATAGCCCCCTTTAAATTGGAGATGCTCTTTTTGTCTTTCTAGCATCTTCCTAGTTATTCTTCATCATCTTCTCCAAAACCTTCTTTTTAAGTACTTTTGTTCTTCTTATATATCATTCTCACTTCAATTTCCTCCTTCAATTTTTTTTTTTCTTTTCTGTATAGCTCATTGGTTTAATTCAAGTATATATAATTGCAACTTATAATAAGTTAGCTTTGATCATAATAATAATATTAAAATCATGGGTTGTAAGTCTATGGATAAAGCAAAACAGAAGCACAAAAAAGGGTTATGGTCTCCAGATGAAGATCAGAAGCTTAAAGACTACATCCTTAAACATGGCCATGGCTACTGGAGCTCCGTTCCGGTTAATGCGGGTCAGCCCATTTACAAATTACATTCTCTCTCTATGTATATGTATCTATTGCTAAAAATATCGTTTACACCATTTGATTTACAGAAAATATATGTATAAAATGATTTGTATTGCACATTATATATATATAGTATTGACAAACTTTTATATTATTTTTGTATATATCTATTGTTATAACAACACCATAGGCGTTTAACTTGTGATAATCATATATACATGCAACTAAGATCCTGATAAGTATATATATATGTCACATTATTTCAATAACTTTAATTTTTATAGTTTAACCGTTAATAGCTAGCTAGTTTGATTATATATAGTTTTATTTTTTGATAAATAATTATATATATAGTTATATACATCAAAACATAACATGCTATGGGAATTATGTAATTTGGGTAATTAATGCACTTTTATTGCATTGAAACATATACATCAAAACATAAGTCTTCCTTTACATTACTAGAGGGCAGGTGAGAGAATACAATTTTGCTAATACAACCTTGTTAAGTCAATGGTTTGATAAATCTAGCTATTAAAATGGTCAGTGACATTTTGTATTAGAGGCATCATCAATGAGATGTATTACTTCATATAAGAGTAACGTCACTGACACAACCATCCAACCATAACTAAATGATGGGTGACACATGCAATCTGGTTGTACACAATGATCATCATTTATGCCTTATTGATCATGATATATGTCAATTAATTACGATCGACGATATAAGATCAGATTGTATCACTCATTGTGGTTGATTAATGATAATGTGTAATATTACCTTTCAGATAAACTCTATCTTATATCATCCAATGATTGATTAGCCTATGTGATTAAAGATTCAAAAGTGTTTCATGCAGTTTTAACTATAGGATATTTAATGTCTCGTCTTGCTTTAAAAAAAATAAAAAAAAGTCTCGTCATAGTTTATATTTTCTCTTACAATTATGTTTTTCTTTTTCTTTTTCATTTTTGGTTAATTAAAGGTTAAAACTCGGAGTTTGTTCTCTAAAAAAAACCCTAATAACCTATATATAATACAACGTACACCTATCAAATGAATGAACAATGAATGTCGTTATTTTTAGTGTCTTTCACATAGTTGAGTAATTATATATATACTATATCAATTCGTATTGATATAACTATTGGTACAACGGTCGTATCATAAAATTTTCGACGAAAAAAATGTACACGACTAATTCAAGTTTAAAGGACAATTGTGAGTTTTGACTTTTATTGGTTTTATATATATTTTTTTTTTCAGGTCTACAAAGAAATGGGAAAAGTTGCAGATTGAGATGGATAAATTATTTAAGGCCTGGACTAAAACGAGGGATATTTAGCGTTGAAGAGGAGGAACAAATCCTGACCCTCCATTCCAAGTTAGGAAACAAGTAAGAAATTTCAACCCTTTATTTTTGTTTTTTAATATTCTATTTAAGGTTCATGTTTTCTTCCTGAATAAAAAGTACTTAAACTTAATTAAAGATTAGAAAATAATTAATCAAGGCACTTATTAAAGTAGTAACTACATAGCAAACTAATCAATTAATCAATTAGTTGACTTGCTTACATTCAAGGAATTATAGTGGTTGTATTTGTATTAGGATGATATGTAACACTTATTGTTTATTTGTCTTTCTTGTATAATTTAGGACGTTTATACTTAAATAATTTTGATATAAACACCAATTTTGTTTACTTTACACAATCTCTATTCAGGGTAAAATTCATCAAAATATCTACAATACAGAATTTGAATAAGATCTATGTATTTTATGTAATACATGTAGGAGAGAATTCAAACATTCTCTGTTTTACGTATCTAAGTTGAGATTTTGCTGCAAATGTTTTTAGTGAATTTGGATACCTATTTGACTATTTCACAGATTTACTTCGTGATTAATCTCGATAATTTAGATTTTTATTTTATAGATTTACCTTATTTTACGGTATCTACTCCTGGTGTTTTCCGAGATGTTAATTTTATTGTTTCCTCTCATTATAGGTGGTCAACAATAGCACAACATTTGGAGGGAAGAACAGACAATGAAATCAAAAACCATTGGCATTCATATCTTAAAAAAAGATCAACCCAAAATTCTGCAGAAAAAGATCTCAACAACATTCAATCTTCATCATCTTCCATATTAACAAATCAAGAAGCTTTACTAATTTCTTCATCAACCCCTCGAATTTCTTTACTCGAATCAAACGATTATTTCGAAGGATCAGAACAATCTAATTCCCATATGGATCAACCGAAATTACTGTTCGCAGAGTGGCTTTCGTTGGATCAATTCTGCGAACAAAACCGCGATAATAGTAATACTACGAAGATCGAGACTTATCATGAAAACAATTATTATGATTATAATAATTTGCAAGATTGTTTCATGCATGATCTGTTGTTTGAAGAAGGGGCAATTGGAAGCAGCAGTAATAGTGAGGAGATTCATCAGAGGTCAAAGGATATGATTCAACCATGTCTTAAGTTTGAGGAAAATAATAATAATAATAATGTTAATGTTAATGTTTTAGAAGATGTTAATTTTGTTGGATTATTGTCTGGACAATTTGATATTACAAATGATCATCATGTGTATTTATGAGGTGGTAATTGATAAGAAAAACTTGGTTTTATTATTATTATTATTATTATTATTATTATTATTATTATTATTATTATTATTATTATTATTATTATTATTAATGTGAATGAATTTATAATGGTCACATACTTATATACCTTACATTAGTTACATATATATGAATTAGTAGGGTTATGCTACGATGGTATGTCATAACGAGTGACACAATACACGTTAACACTTTTTGATTGTGGTGGGACAATGAGTGATGCTACGGTCACGAGAGAAATTATGGTATATCAGCGATTAAAAGTGTTATAACAAGTGGATGGTTAATATGCATCAAACTCATCGACTTTCACTGTAGATGTGTATAGATTGAGTTGAATGTATCATAATCATCCACTTGTTATAACTCTCTAATAACTATTGAACCATAACTTATTAATGAGATTGAATTTATAATGGTGACATGCCTACCTTGCATATATATATGAATAGTATGGTTATGCCGGTACTATACCAGTTGTGTCAAAAGGAGGAGTGACACAACACACGTTAACACTTTTGATTGTGGTGGGACAATGAGTGATGCTATGATCACGAGAGAAATTATGGTATAGTAATTAGAAGAGTTATATCAAGTTGATGGATTATTTATGAATCAAAGTCATCGATTTCATACAATAAATGTGTGTAGTTGTGACTTGTGAGTTGTATGTACCATCTATTTTGTATAATTCCCTAATAACTACTTCACCATAACTTTTCTCTACGACCACAACGGTCGGGAAAAACATCTCCTCCGGTACTGCACCATACGGTTAGGGCTGTAAGTGGGTCAAGCTACTCGTGAGTAGCTCGAGACCGACTCGATCCAAAACTCGACTTAAATCAGTTCGAATTCGAAATCGACTCGACTTAAATATTAATCGAACGATACTCGAGCAATGCAATACTCGATTCGACTACTCGCGAGCAAGCTCGAATATATTTTTATATATACTAAAATAACATATATGTATATTTATACATGTATATACATACATATATGTTATTATTTTTAGATATGTTTATCTTTATATTTGTAGTCAATATATAAAATGTTATAGTTTTTATTGATTTTATATCATTTATATCTTGTGGTTTATCATTTACTTTACATTAAATGCATTGTTTGGTTAAGTTCCGAAACACATTAGACTCGGTAAGCTCGATGAAAAGCTCGAGCTCGGCTTGAGTTCTTAAAACTTTCTTGAAGCTCGGCTTGAGCTCGAGTTTGAAATCATACTCGTGTTCGAGCTCAAGCTCGAGAATATTTTAAATTACTCAACTTGTGTAGAGCAATACTCGGTTCGACTCATCTCGTTTACACACCCCTACATACGGATACAGTCCTTGATTTTTTCTTTTGATCCAATGAGTTAATTAGTCTCAATACACAACATATATTTCAAAAACCGTTTGTTTATTTTTAGAAGACCCTGTTTTTTTCCTTTTTAACGGGGTTCAAACACTTGTCTCGATGAGACATTATAGTTTAACTCATCACTAGACCAATGCACAATGTGCGGAAGACCCCGTTTTGATAAATTGGTTTAGGGTCTCAAAACCATCCGGGGTGGCCTTGCAAAACTATTTAGTAATGAGCGAAAAAGATCATTATGAAAAATAAAAACTAGTTTTGAGATGGTGAATATAGATAAGGGACTACAGTTGTAATTAAATCTTCATAGTTTTTATAATTGTAGGGACCGTAGTGTGATAAAAAAAAAATAGTAAAAGTTTGTAATAAAACAGCGGCGACCCTGCTTGTTCCGTTTATTATTTCCGACCGGAACCCAAGCTTAAACCCTAATTATCGCAACTGGATTTCAATCCGCACAACTCTCAGTTCAATTGCATTCCAATTTCTCATTGATGAACGCGTATTAAAGGACTCAAGAAAGCGTATGTTTCTCTCTAAGCCTCTTCTGTTTAATGGGCATCTCTGAAAACATCAAACTGCAAGCAATTGATATCTATGTTTCTGCTAATTTACATTTACCGGAGTGTTTATCATCTTTGCTGGGGATTCTAATTTGCAGGGATAAATGGATTTTCCTCATTTTTTAAATTAATTTTTGTCATGCTTTCTTTAGCCATTTTTGTTGATTATTTTAGATTTAGTGTAATAATTTCAGTTTGAGGGAAGTTTATATGGGATATGTGCATTCTTATCAAATGTGAATTCTTTTTGTGGTTTGAACTTGATTGGTGCGTTAAAATGCTGATTATATGTCATGGTTTGGTATTTGGAATATGTATTTCTATCTATGAATGTTTACAGCAGTGAAGAGTGTTCGAAAATGACCTGAATTTTATTGGATTGGATGTTAGTGTGTAAAATTTGTCCTGGTTCTGTGTTTTTATGCTACGTCTTTCACATTTACTAACAAACTATATCATTCGTGTTGAATTTCGAATATCTATTGCCAGTCTTTACTTTGCACGAGCGTTGCTTGCTGGTTTACACGTTTCGGAACTTGTCTGGCAGGTAGAAGAAACGAGGCATTTTGCAACCCGAAGTATTGATATCCAACAACAATGGCAGATGATCATCAGATATCAAGGAATGGTGTTGCCAAGTCTTTTCGTGTCAAACCGAAACTAAAGCCCACTTTGAATAAATCCACGCCGAGTATTGAATCTAAGTATTGGCGTTCGTTCAAGTCCCCTAAAGATGTCGAACCCCAAACCTTGGCTGCCTCGATAAACGCTATCGCGTTTTGTCCTAATTCTCCTCATGACTTTGCTGTGACTCACTCTGCATCAGTTTCGATTTTCTCTGCCCAAACCCTTCAGCCTAAATACACCATCTCATCCAGTTTCTCTGACATTGCAACGTCTGTTTCGTTTCGGTCTGATTCCCGTCTCCTTGCTGCTGGAGACCTCTCTGGTTCTGTTCATATATTTGATGTTGGATCTCGTAACCCACTCCGTCGCCTTCGTGGACACTCCCGAGCTGTTCGTGTTGTCCGTTACCCTCGTATTGATAAGCTGCATCTCTTCTCTGGTGGTGATGATGCTGTTGTGAAGTACTGGGACGTCATAGCTGAGAGCCAAATTCTTGATCTTGTGGGACACAAGGACTACGTTCGATGTGGTGACGTGTCTCCAGTGAGTGATGGTCTGTTCATATCTGGTTCTTATGATCACACCGTAAGGTTCTGGGATGTTCGATTTTCAAACTCGAATGCAGTGAGGGAAATAAATCATGGTAAGCCGGTTGAAGACGTGATGTACTTGCCATCTGGGGGGTTGGTTGCTACTGCAGGTGGGAATTCAGTCAAGATCTGGGATATGATTGGCGGTGGGAGACTGTTGCACTCGAGTGAAACCCATAACAAGACCGTTACGTCCCTCTGTGTCGGGAAATTCATTGGAAAAGGCGGAACCAATGAGGAGGCTCACGAGTACCGAATCTTGAGTGTAGGACTAGATGGGTATATGAAGGTTTTCGACTACAACAAGCTGAAGATAACTCATTCAATTCGGTTCCCGAATCCTTTGTTGTCTATCGGTTTCTCCCCAGATTGTTCCACTCGAGTCATTGGTACATCAAACGGGACGTTGTATATCGGGAAAAAGAAGACAAAGGAAACCGAGGGGTACACATCACGGGATTTTGTCGGGCTGGGACCCGTGGCAACAGATGCAAGGCAGATGCAAGTTTTGAGGCCATCATTTTTCAGATACTTTCATCGAGGACAAAACGAGAAACCTTCAGAGAGTGATCACTTAATAACAAGGCCAAAGAAAGTGAAGTTAGCAGAGCATGACAAGCTGTTAAACAAGTTTAGGCATAAATTAGCACTAATTGCTGCTCTAAACGGGAAGAATCCCGAACACGTGATGGCTGTTATGGAAGAATTAGTAGCTAGGAAGAAGTTGATAACGTGCATAACGAATCTGGACCGTGATGAACTTGGACTAATGTTGACTTTTCTGCAGAGGTATTCCACTGTGCCACGGTATGCACCGTTTATGATGAGGTTGACGAAGAAGGTGATCGACATTCGAGGAGAAGATATCAGATCATCAGACGAATTACGAGGCTGCGTTAGGAATCTCAAGAGAGACGTCGAGGAAGAGATACGAATACAGCAATCCTTGCAAGAAATACAGGGAATTATTTCACCTCTACTCCGAATTGCTGCGAGGCGATGATCATTGCAATGAAAGAATTGGAAAGATATCTTCAAAATCAAAGGGCTTCTGTTTTTTTGTCTTTTTATTGAAAATGAACTATTATTACTGTCTTTTAATCTTCAAAAAGTGATTTTTTTTCTTTCTTATCAGTAGGACAAATTTTCTTCAAATTTCTGAGTGAAAAGAAGATGAAGGACATGAGCCCAGATTTTGTTTCCTAGGTTCGGGCTCTAGGTTCGATTTTGGAGTGTTTTTGCTACAATAGGTCGGCCTGCCCCATAATGCTAAAAGGTGCAACCGCCCTTTCTGTTCCGACAAAACCGTTATGATAATAGCATATCTTTGTTTCATAATTTGATTCTTTTCATATATGTTATCATAATAGTACGGTTAGTTTCAAGATATTTTTACTCACCGGATGGAATGACGTGGTGGAATTACTAGCTCAGACACATGGCAATGGCATCCGAGCCGACCTTCAATCGGTATGTTGGGACCCGTGTAGAGCCGAGTAACTTGAAGCACTTTTCGTCGAGCTCTTAGTAGGTTTGAGGGCTTGACTATGACGGTTTCAACACCATTGTCCCGTATGCCGACATAGTAAGGCACGTTTACCATGATCGAGCCCGCGCGCTAATAATTTTGTTAAGACGTGATTCTTTCACCACGATTCTGATATTACGTCCATTATTGCTATCACAATCATTCATGTCATCGTAATATATCATCTAGGGTCTCTACCAGAAAATCGGCTAACTTCATTCTAACCCCTAAAACCCGGGTGAGGACATGTCTTTTTGGTTCATTGGACCACCGATGTACCCTCTAAGGATGATCAATATATCCTTATAACGTTTAGAGTTCATCCCAGGTACATGTTGTTAACCTGGTCGATTATCAAGGAATATTTGGCCTACGACATTATACTAGGCATACGTGATTTGAACGAGTTAGAGGCCATCATATCAACGATTCCCGTGACAATATCACATGGCGGCCTTACAACAATCTAAGGAGACATACAAGCAGCCTAGACTTGTTACATGGCCCGCTCTAAGCAGGGGCGGACGCAGGATCCCGGGTGAGGGGGGACGATACTAAGGGCGAGTGTAAATTTTTAGGGGGGGCGAAAAAAATACACAACATACATAATAGTGTATTTTCCGGATCTAAGGGGGGACGCTTGCCCCCTTAGGGATAGGGTACATCCGCCCCTGGCTCTAAGCCGATAAACACAAGTTCAATAGGTCAAAACACAAGCTAATACATATGAAAGTATACATAGTATCTACGCCCAATATCTTCTCTATCACATATTTATTATTTATAGAAACATTATTAAAAATAGGATTTTTGGTATAAACATTTACACATTTTTTACTTAAAGCTCCGGTATACGAAACCTACTGATCCTATTAATTCTGAATTTGGTCCGGATCGTGTCTGCATAACGAGGCCTGACCAAGAGCACATCTACACCGTTTCAAAGAAAAAAAGAGCACATCTACACATTTTAGGACTAGGGCCATTAATTTTTTTTTCTTCCTATAAAATAAATATTAAAAATATAAATAAAAATATAGTTAAATTTTGTAAGAAAAACAGCGACGACCCTTATTTTGGCCGGAACCGTCTGCTATCAATCAGGATTCAATCTCGTCCCGTCTGCTATCACCGGCCGGAACCCAAAACTAACCCTAATTATGTCACTGTGTGCAATGCTGAAATGGTAGTCGCTATTAGTCTGGATTCAATCCCGCACAACCCTGAAGTTGATTGCATTCCGATTGCTCATTGATGAATGCGTTTTGAAGAACACAAAAGCGTATGTTTCTCAAAGCTTTTTAATGTTTAATGAAATCATCGAATTGCAAGCATTTGATATCTATGTACTGGTGGGATTATCATCTTTGCTGGGGATATTAAATTGAAGGAATAAATGGATGTTTCTCATTCTTTAATTAATTTCTGACATGTTTTCTTTAGCCATTTTCGGTCGAAGATTTCTTCGTAGTTATTGTAGCTTTTCTCGTACAATATGTAGTGGAACATTCGATTCCGATGATGGGTTTGGAAAAGTAGAGGATTATTTGAGTGATTCATGGAAAAGTTTGGATTTTGATCGAAATCTCAGCGAAAAAACACGGAATTTTTCACCAAGGAGAAGCTTTCTTGATAGTGTAAAGGATGATGCTAAGAGAATTCTTGAAATCCTTCAGCAAGACGGTCCGGGATTCGATACTCGATCCGCATTAGATAGTTTGAATGTTCGGGTTTCGGGTATTCTTGTTCGAGAGGTTCTTTTAGGGATTTTGAAGAACATAGACACCATAAACAAGGATCGAAGTGCGAAGCTCGGGTTTAAGTTCTTCATATGGTGTAATCAATGTGAGAACTATAGGCATACACCGAGCGCATACCATTTGTTAATGAAGATTTTCTCAGAAGCAGAGGAGTTTAAAGCTATGTGGAGATTAGCTGATGAAATGACGGAAAAGGGCTACCCGACAACTGCACGGACTTTCAATATACTTATATGTAGTTGTGGTGAAGCTGGATTAGCTAAGAAAGTTGTGGAAAAGTTCATGAAATCTAAGACGTTTAATTACAGGCCGTTTAGGAATTCGTTTAATGCGATTCTTCATACGTTGCTAGTCGTGAAACAGCACCGGTTAATCGAGTGGGTGTACTCAAAAATGTTGGATGATGGTCATTTGCCTGATGTTTTGACTTATAACATCATCATGTGTGCTAAATACCGGCTCGGGAAGCTAGATCAGTTTCATAGCTTGCTCGATGAAATGGGTAGAAATGGGTTTTCACCCGACTTCCATACGTATAATCTCCTTCTACATGTGTTAGGTAAAGGTGATAAGCCTCTTGCAGCCTTAAACCTTTTAAATCACATGAAGGAGGTCGATTGTGAGCCCACGGTTCTTCACTTAACAACGTTAATGGACGGACTTAGCCGTGCAGGAAACATGGATGCGTGTAAGTACTTTTTTGATGACATGATCAAGCAAGGAGGAATGCCGGATGTGGTTTGTTACACGGTTATGATAACGGGATTCGTTGTTGCAGGGGAGATTGATACAGCTGAAGAAATATTCAAAGGAATGATTGAAAACGGGCAGTTACCAAACGTTTTTACCTACAATTCAATGATTAGAGGGCTTTGTAGTGTGGGGAGGTTTGAAGAGGCGTTCTCGATGTTACAAGAAATGGAATCGAGAGGATGCAATCCGAATTTCTTCGTGTATACTACTTTAGTTGGTTACTTAAGAAATGCTGGAAAGCTTTCCAAGGCTCATGAAGTTATACGACATATGGTTGAAAAAGGGCGGTATATTAATCTCCTGCCTAAGATTAAAAGATATAGAAGATGTTGAAGAAGATGATTATCATTATGCTAATTACATGGATCGTAATCACGTTACGTAGCGGATTCGCTTCGTGTAATGATGTATAATAGGGTTTTATTATCTGGCCTGCAAAGATTATGCAGTGTTGGTAATTATATGAAATTCAGAATTTGATTCAGAGTTTTTCAGCATTTTTCCTAGGTTTTCTTTGATCTCTATTTACAATGTTTGTATTACTCAGACTATATGAGCCTGTTCAGCATGCTGGATGCAACTTTTACAGGGGTTTTTTTTTCGTGAGCACGTTGAATCTACCGTAACACCACACTTTGGGTTAGGTTCGACTTTACAGAGGTTGAACATGGATATTCGAACTTGACACATTCAACGTATTTTTGTCTTTTTGATATAATTTGGCACTTTGGTTGTTCCATAGAATATACTACCACCGTCTCATATTACAAGTCATTCTACCTTTTTAGATTTGTCGCACAATATAAGTCATTCCGTCTCATATTATAAGTCATTTTACCTCTTTCGATTCGTCCCACAATATAAATCATTCTACATTACCAATACAATATTTATTACTCCCTCCGTACCTATTTATCCGCATCGCTATACATTTATTACTTATTAAAAAGTGTCTTCATTCTTTATGTATACCTCTAATTTATTATCAATCTAACAACTTTTTATTATTTAGCAACTACTGCATTAATGATATTCAATGATGAGAGTTTTAGACATTTAACCTTCAAATTTATGACATTCAACCACTTTTTTAATCTGTGTGAAAGCATTCAAAATGACTTATAATATGGGACGGATGTAGTATGTCTTGAGTTAGGATTAGATTGTGTTTACGAACTTAAGCGAGCGTTCACGAGCCAAGCTCATGTTCATTCGTATGGATTAATAACCTACAATCCAGTTTGAGCTCGTTTGGATAAGTTATGTACAAACAAACGATTATGATCAATAACAAAACGAGCTTGAACTTGAATATGCTTGCGAACAGCCATGTTTGTTTGACCGCTCTAATTGCAAAGCAACTACACACAAATTCAACAAATATGATGAAGCTCGGTTCGTTTATTGTGAAACTAACACTGGTTTCCATGAGACACATATATGAAAAGATATTACCTCAAACAACATACTACAATGATTGAACCTATTATGAAACAATTATTGTGGATGTCCACTTGCCTTCCTACATCTTATTACTATTCATTATATCCTTATAAGTTAGGAATCTCAAAAGACTTGTAATGTTTAATGTAGTACTTATTGTAATGGAAGTTACACAAGGTTCATATATATATATATATATATATATATATATATATATATATATATATATATATATATATATATATATATATATATATATATATATATATATATATATATATATATATATATATATCCCTTCTTGTTTTTGGTTTAATACAATTAGTTATAGATGGTTGCTTTGAAAAGAAATGATGAGAAAGATTATTGCATATAGAGATAAAACTTTCTCTTGGACACAAACTAATTAAATGTTAGCATTATTGATATGGACATTAGATATCTTTAAAATATTATTGGAATTGTCATTGTGGTTTTATATTTAGATGATTTTAATGCTAATTTCCAAATTAAATGAGTGAAACCTTGTTATATGACCCTGTGTAGAATATTATTACTACTGCATGTTTCTTTCGAAATGTGCAGTACATATATAGATTTTGCCCAATGCATTGGCTATATGAATATATTGTTGCATATATGTGTTAATTGGTTTCATCACTCCTAGGATATCCGTTTATTTCGCTCAGTCGATCGAGTTTCAAAAGGACAAGGATGAACGGATACCTTTGATTTTCTAGCATGATTTTGTATATCATATTGAAATTATTTCCATGTGTAATAACATATGTTTATATGTTATTTTGATTATTTATACTGCTAACATATTTATACATCGAGATATGAGTTTAAGATGCAGGTATTGAGATTCTCATTACGGGATGTATTGTTGGCCATTTCGCTTAGTGCTTATACTTGTCTTTTACATCAGTTAGTAATGGTTGGTCATCATATGGTAATAGCCTCTTACACGGTGATCAGTCTTTTAAGAATCACATTCTACATGTTTGTATATTATATTGATAAAGCATCTACGGCACTTGGACACAACAAATAATGTAAGAATTTGAGGTAAAATTTTATTCTTTATGATGATTATACAATTGTTTTTCCTATATGATATGCACGTAATATTGATGTTACTGGACTTTGTAACATCAACACAATGAGAGCTCAAGTTAGTAAAATGTCCCGATCAATTGGTAAACATCCATTCCATGTAGTGAATGTGACTCCATTTTCAAAATTTGGGAACGATCGTGGCCGAAGCCGTGAATTTGAATTTGGCCCTAAAGATTAAAGCCAAACTTGAGATTGATTGTTGGCAATTAATGACAAAATATGTCTCATCGATAGTGCGACAATGCACGTTACAGAGAAAGTCTCAAAATAAAAAAAATAAAAATGGGAGAAGCAAATAATAATTGTTGCAAGTTCTATATTGATATAAGGCGTCGAAAAAGCCATTGGTATTTAATCGCTTGAAATAAAGCACTATACTCTCCCGAGTCTCGAATATATTATTTTAGAATATCTATAAAAAAAATTACGGTATCATATCGAGACTATGAGAAATAAAGAGTATTTACTCGTTATGAATATCATTTGTCGGCGAAATGAGTATAAACAATATGCTTGAAAATGATGAGACATGTCAAATCCTAAAAGATAAAATGACAAACACTATATGCATCATTTATGGAATTAAATTATGTAAGATGCATCATGCCACCAAATTAAAAAATTTAAGTTGTATCATTCCATTCAATGAAGTGAACGTGGAAATATATTATTCTTTTGGAGATATCAATTACCCTTGTCATACCAAAATGAGACAACGGATGAACCGATATTGAAATGTCAAACTCCAGAAGAGATTATTCCCCCGCTTTATATATATTCATGAAGTTTATACCCGCATAAGAGGATATCACATTAAAATGTAGAATCCGTCACGGGTTATTGCAAATATTCTGGATATCGATTGTATATATTGTCCGAGATTAGCGGGTGGAAAAATAAATACAATTAAATCAATTCTCGTGACAAACATTATAATATAAATGAACTTGAAGTTCATTTCTGAATAGTCGTGATTGAGTCACGTAATACACACAGTGTTGACAAAATTTGAATTAAGAGTCATCAATTATGAATGTTCTGGTAATATAAAAATCACGAAAGACATGTCATAAAATAGCTATATAGCATATCAATATAAGACATAATAAGCATTGTCAATCTCATGTGGGGGGAGAAAAAGAACATGAAGTTCATTTTATTATATTATTTTATCGAAACCCCAGAACAATGTCAAAAATACTGTGAATGATTCTTGAAGAATCTGAAATGACATAGTGTTACTGATGTTGATATTTATATTAAACGCATGATACGTATAAGTTGTTTTGTTTCCAAAAGATATTAATCTCATAGATATGAGATGATTAAATAACTTTTATAATCATTAGAAACAAAAGTCAAATAGCACTTGATCATGAGATTGATTTAACAAAAATCATTGTGTTTGAAAATATGTAAATCGCTTGAAGCGAATGACAGAGCATCAAGTTACAGTTCGGTGTAATTACTACATTTTTAACGAAGATCATTTCCCGGCATTAGGGGGAGATAAGAGAACCCCATTTTAATATACAAGAATGCCGAGAAATTTTATAAAGATCTTCTACGCATCATTCTAACTAAATTGTGTAAATAGTTTAACATGCAATATTTAGCAAGGAACTGCCAGATGCTTTTACTGAGTATAAAGAGTGACTATTTATAAATGCACCCAATCAAATATGATTGATAATATTATCTACACGAGAAAGTGTATAAGACCGATCGGTGTAAAAGATAAAATCCACGGAAAGTGAATTCACTATTGATATTAAGTCACTCATGAAAATCTCGAAGAGATTTGTCTCGAAAACGAAACCCCAAATAAATTCGCACGTGCATCCAACAATAAAATATTGGGGTTGCGGAACAACCGGATCCATGCATTGATATGGATTCGGTTTATGCTAATATCGAATTAGCAATGTATTTTATGGGAGAAATTGGTAATATATTATCACAGTCGTCGACGACATATTTGCCGCATAATTTGCTAGTATAATCTGGATCCAGAACCCATGTCAATAATAGAGTGCTGGAAGCATATACACTGGGTAAAAATTAAATAAACAATAGACGCTGATCTTGATTAGAATTTGGTTCTGTAATAACCAATTATTGATTTTGATCAATTACATTCTCCCACTATGGATAACATCATGTTCCGCTACTTAATAAATCTGGCAGCAACTAAGGATTTTTATATGACGTTGTGACCGTATATTTATAGGTCACTAGACGTATTTATATGAAAATGTATGATTGATTTTAGACAAAAAAAATCGCAACCTGTATATATTGCTGAGTTGCAAATGTCATTATATTGCTTAAAATATTCATGTTAAAGGTAAGAAAATCAATCATTAAATTCCTTATGAATAAGGGATATATATATATAGATAGCTCATGCATAATAACATGAGTTGTGTGATATTACATCCCTTATTTTTATTTAGAATATAATGTTGATCGTGTTGCAAATATTGCACAAATGAGTAGTGGGTATGACGATTTTTAGCCCCTACATTTAAATTGGACTCTAAAAGAGATATGACTAATAAAAAGTACGCTATAAGTGACAATCTGACTTATTTGTTCACTAAGTTCATTCCAACATCTATTTTGAAGAATTATGTTTATAGTATTGGAATGTGTACATTTGAATGACTGTTGTCGTCAGGGGGAGCAACAACTTCAAAACAATTTTGATGCTTTGGTCCTGAATGAACAATGAATGTACTCTATTTCCCTTTAACTAAATTTTTTTCCCACAGGGTTTTCTTAGTTAAAGGTTTTTAACGAGACAGTCAGTGCAACACATAAAACGCATATGTCATGAACTATTTTCCTTGTCTAGTTTTTGTCCCACTGAGTTTTTCTAATAAAGTTAATAGTACATGACATATACGTTATGCAACATAGATAGAATATTCAAATCAGCTCTATATTCAATGAGCTTTGTCTACTACATATTACATTTGTGAAGAAGATCGTTCATCTCAAATTAAATAATATTCACATAAGTGGGAGAGCACATGATCTTCAGAAGAGAAGTGAATCGATATGGGACGAATCAAGTCAAAGTATTGATCCAACTGTTTCATTTACTAAATGAGATCAGAGATGTTACAAAGCATGTGCAAATCGACATATTTTTACGGACGATTTATAGCCAAAGGGCGATACCCGACATTAATATCAAAGAGCTTGGAGAATGTTTTCATCGGGGGGAAGTAATACAAGCACAAGTGAATATGTATTATTGTTTTTCAATAGAGTTTTTTTTTTTTCTCAAAGTCTTTTCATTCATCGTGTAGTGGACATCCAAGGGAGAGTATTATGAAACAATTATTGTGGATGTCCACTTGCCTTCCTACATCCTATTACTATTCATTATATCCTTATAAGTTAGAAATCTCAAAAGACTTGTAATGTTTAATGTTTTGTAATGGAAGTTACACAAGGTTCACTTCCTATATATATGTATCCCTTCTTGGTTGTAAAAAGATAAAGATGAAGTAATAATAAAATGATCCATCTTCCTTTTGTCTAAATTCTTTGTTCTTGTAGAATAATTTCATACCGATTGTAAATTGTTTTATAACACGTTATCAGCACGAGACTCTACCAATTTTCGAGCTCATGGTTCTCCCGTAATTGATATGAAGCATTACCTCCCAAATTGTGACAACGAAGCAATTCTTCGTGATTAGGTGAAGGCATTCATTTTTGACAATTTTGGATGACTGGGGGAGACTCTACAACTACGTAGCAAAATTTGTTGTAAGTTTTTTTTTCCCCACTGCAATTCATATTATCATATTTAGAATTATTATGACTTGATGCCAACTATTTGTTTCCGGCGACGGCCAACTATGCAAAAAGCACCGGATTTTATAAAACGGACTCACGGTGAGGAGAAAACAAAGTTCGCATACTGTTATGGTACTAAAATAACTTCGCGGACTAAAATGGGAAAAGCATAATAGTTCGCGGACTATTTTGGCTATTTGCCCTAAAATGATACATCTTCTTTTTGTCTAAATTCTTTATTCTTGTAGAATAATTTCATATCAATTGTAAATTATTTTATAAGAGAACCGTAAATCTTTGGGCATTTTTAATGATACCTCAGTCGAACTATTCGGATACCACACTTTATGTAAATTTCGACTTTCAAAAGATCGAAATCTATTTTCGACTTTTCGAGAGTTGAATTTATGCACAGAACTCGACTATGGAGAAGTCAAATTTCAATGTGATTGTCCCGACGATAGATTGACTGTGGTGTCATTAACGACGACCAAATCCTTATATCACTATTACAATAATGTCCGGTGATAGATAGCCGGAAGGGGTGACCGGAGAAACGTTACACAGTACTAAATCTTTGCTTAAATCAGCATCATTTCTTTTCCTCTTTCTTCTCTTCTTTCGCCGGACCAACTGATAAGATCTCAACTTTACCTACCTTCTTCAACTTCTTCGCAACCGCAACGGCGTCAATTTCTCCGGTCACCGTCAGCTTCTGCGCGTTCACATCGGCGGCGATGGAATCGACACCTGATTTAATCGATTCATCATGTAAGCTATCTCAAGAAGAATCATACAGCTATAATATTGTTTTAGGGATTAATTTATTTCATTGATTTACCGTAAATATCTGCAGCAGATTCAATTGCTTTTTTCTTGGATTTATCATCGGTCATTGTTAAAACCTTCAAAATCACTTTCTGATAACCCATATAACATAGGAAGGTTAATAATTTAGAGAATTAAATCAAAATAACAGAAATTCAAGTGGAAGCAGTAGAATTGAGAAAAGAACCTGAGCAGCCATTCCAGCTTCGAGAGAGTTATTATTAGATATTTTTTAAGCTAAATTTGTGTATGAATTTGGCCTTTTCCCTCCCTTTTCCCTTGTGCCACGATAAGGTTGTTAAAGAACACGACACTAAAAAAGGAACTCGTATTCGACACGTTTGTGTTTATGATTCTTTGTTTATCTTAACGAATTAAGTTTATAAATTCTTTTTTTAAACGAACAAACATTAGTTTACCAACGAACATGCTTATAAATAAGCTTGTTTTCTAAACGAATAAACATAAATTGCTCACGAAACTGTTTATATTGATAAATCAATATACTACTTTACTTTAACATGTATGATAGTCAACTATGAATCTTGTAGATTTTATAAAATATTTATAGAGTTCTCTCAATATTATTTGTACTATGATGTTTGAATATTACTTTATACTATGCTATTTATGAATTTTGACTTAATTTTTATTTATTTATATTTAAGTTGGATTGCAAATATTAGTACATCAGTCCAAACTCGAACACAATCTCGAACAATTTTTTTATAGAAGTGAGCCGAGTTTGAACATAATTTTTTATTCGTTTATTAAACAAAAAAAAACGTTCACACACAAGCTCGTGATGTTAACGAACCAAAATTGAACATACTATATTTTTTGTTTTATAAAATGAACGATCATGAACGAGCTTGTGATAAACGAACACAAGCCTGGATAGCATATACTCGGCTTGGCTCGACTCATTAACAACTCTTGCCACGAGTGATCTATAGTGAAATGTGTTGTGTCAATCGTTGTGACTTAATCATTAAATGGATAAAAGCATCACTATTTCTATATACAACACCTCGTTCTACCCACCACCTCCCTTCCACCCCACCGTAATCCACCACTGCCAACTCCACCCCCACCACACGTAACATCACTCGCCGCCATCATTTACCCCGTTACCACCATCAGGGGGCGGCGCCATGTATATTCATTTCGGTCAATTGACCCTAAACCAAAAAAATATATATTATTCATTACATTATTTAAAATAATTATACACTAATATGTAGTGACTGACCTGTTAGTTTTCTTAAAAATTAATCATTGACCCGTAATCATATTTAGATTTTTTAAACTAATGTTTGTAAATTTATAATACATTCTACTACTCTCAATACCGGTCCGCATCCCCGAATTCCTGCAACCACCCCTTATCACCATCACCACAACTCACCACCGCCATTCTGTTACTACTCACTTCACCACCATCCCTCCTACACCAATATGTTATTTACTTGACTTTCATAGTGGAATATCATTCTATTGTGAAACATGGTAATTATGATGTATGGAGCATCTATTAAACTCAACCGTTTGACATGTGTCAAATATACAAACAAACAAAAATTGTCTTTCTTCATACGTGACACTGATTTGTGCTAACCGACGGCGGCGGCCTTGTGCTGCAGGCGTCCACCAACTTTTCTTCCGTGTTATTTCTCCTTCCCTCTTCTAGTTAAACTTTTACATCTTTTTCTCCTCCCCTGCTTTCTTCTTTTGTTTTTCAATGACCTACCCTCCTCTGATGGCTTTTTGGGCGCTTCCTGTTAGCAGGAAGCTCTTGCTTCCTTCTCCCGTTTTTGGCTTTAAAATCATCTTCCTTTTGTTGTGTGGTGGAAGCAGTTGGCTTCTCCGGCGGATTTTGGTGGAGGCTTTTGGCGGTGGGTTATAGATTTGTGGCTTGGGAGGTTTGTAGTTGGTCGCCGGCTTGGCTGCGTTTCTGATATGCCTAAATCGTATTTCGGTCCTCGAATCCTTATTCGGGTCCACCCGACCCCCAGAAACAGTAAATTAAGCCACCGGTCACCACAGTCCGCGAGCTCGCAAGGCGTCAGGCCCGCTCCAAGCCTTTGATCCTATGCGATGCTATCAGTCTAGAGGGCCGGCCCGCGAACCTCAGATCATTAGATCCGCTAGAGATCATAGCCACCAACATAAAGATAAGACAAGCACAAGCCCGCAGGCCACGAGGCCCTCAGGCCGCTTAGCTTTCAGCTCGCCGATAGGCTTTTAGGCCGCTAGGCCCTCTGGGCTCGCGACTTGCCCGCACCGCACCCGCCAGTTGTCATGCTCTCGCCAGCTGGCTATCTCCAAACCTCTATAAATACCACATCACCTCCTTCACAAAGATGGGGTCTTCACTTCCAGAACTACGCATCGGGTTTGATCCCTTATAAACGGGTACGTAGGCAGCCATTTGAGGCTCAACTCATAATCACTAAACACCAAACACTCCTCCACCATGCTCAAAATAGATCTTCATCCTTGTTCATCACCACCACCACCACTATCACCCGCCGTGCTCCACCGGCAAATATCACTTTTATACGCTTTATAGCCAGATATCCACCGTTACATCCACTCAGTCTTGTTGGTGATATTTTCGACATCATCAGTTTCCTTTAGTTGTGGGTTGGTGCTTTTTCACCGGTGATCTGTTCGATCCCGGTGCTATCTACCCGTGTTTCATGCTTGGCGGTAAACGCCGGAAATGGATGTCTTTTCCGGCGTCTATCCTTTCTTTGGGTAGTGGATGCCGGAACCGGATTATTGGTGGCTTTCAGTGTTGCTTACAGTTTGCCTTCACTTACCGGGAAGGGATGTTAGGCTTGCGGGCTCTCTTCTTCGGTCGGTGCTGAGTGTGACGGAGCTAGCGGGCGGCTGTTTCGGTTTTTTTCTTTTCTTAATGCTGTATTAGTTTGTGTTTAGTTGTTTTGTTTGTTATATGTGCTTGTTCGGGTAACAAATTGCTTTAGATTTCCATTTGTCTGAACGTCTTTAAATCATTTTGTAAAAAAATTTCTCTTATGTACATCATCATCTTCTCAATCTATTAGTGTCTTTTGTTTAGTTTGTCCAGTTGTGTTTCGGCTTTGGTTGGCGTTGTCTCTGTATTTACCGGCATTAGGGCATTCGTAGCAGAAACCCTATATGTTGCACTATCTCTAAAATGAAGATAAAAGTTTACCCCAAATAGCTCCCACAGCAGTGCAAAGGTGTCCCTATCCCTATTTATTTTTAGGGATATGAACAGTGCATTCCAACTTGTGGGGATGCACTATTCACGCCCTAAACATATTTAATTATTAAAAATTATAAGGATAGGGATATGGATGCTGCTGGAGTGAAATAATAAATATTTAATGTGTATGAATAGGGTTGTGAGGTAGAATATGTATTATTTAATAATATTTGAAATGTTATAGGGATGCTGTTGTGGAGATTTTTGAATTGGGATGTTGTAAAATAGTGATATGTATTATTTTATATTATTTTAGGGATAAAAAATGGTGCACCTGCTGTGAATGCCCTTAGTCCATCTTTCAATAAAATCTATCGTATTTTGAAGGAAGAAAGAGTGGGAAAAAAAGAGATTAAGAGAAAGGATGCTTTGATTGCAAAGATTCGTGCGGGACAATATAGAGTGCCCTACTGATTGTACTGTTGGAAAAATAAATATATATTCATTAGTTAGAGCAAGAACGGAGTCATGAATTTTTCGTCGGGTGGGCTGAGATTTTTTTTTTCAATGTTATTTAGATGACATAATTTTCTGAAATAGACAAATTTATTTATACTTTATGATGTATTTTTTTACTTCCCACACCACACTACAATCGTTAACTCTAGTGTTATTCATTAACTCCAGTGTCTTTTGTTTAGTTTGTCCAGTAACCCCGGAGGTGACTACAATGAGCAGAATCTCACTTTGTGTTTCGGCTTTGGTTGGCGTTGTCTCTATATTTACCGGCATTAGTCCATCTTTCAATAAAATCTTTTGTATTTTGAAGGTAGAAAGAGGGGGAAAAGAGATATTAAGAGAAATGATGCTTTGATTGCAAAGATTCGTGCGGGACAATACAGAGTGCCGACTGATTGTACTATTGGAAAAATAAAATATATATTCATTAGTTAGAGCAAGAACGGAGCCAATGAATTTTTCGTCGGGTGGGTTGAGAATTTTTTTTTCCCAATGTTATATAGATGACATAATTTTCTGAAAAAAACAAATTTATTTATAGTTTATGATGTATTTTTTTACTTCCCACACCACATTACAATCGTTAACTCCAGTTTTAATCATTAGATGGCATAATTTTCTGAAAAAGACAAATTTATTTATACTTTATGATGTATTTTTTTTACTTCCCACGCCACACTACAATCGTTAAATCTAGTGTTATTCATTAACTCCAGTGTCTTTTGTTTAGTTTGTCCAGTTGTGTTTCGGCTTTGGTTGGCGTTGTCTCTATATTTACCGGCATTAGTCCATCTTTCAATAAAATCTTTCGTATTCTGAAGGAAGAAAGAGGGGAAAAAAAGAGATTAAGAGAAAAGGATGCTTTGGTTGCAAATATTCGTGCGGGACAATACAGAGTGCCGACTGATATGTACTGTTGGAAAAATAAAATATATATTCATTAGTTTGAGCAAGAACGGAGCCATGAATTTTTCGTCGCATGGGTTGAGAATTTTTTTTCAATGTAATTTAGATGGCATAATTTTCTGAAAAAGACAAATTTATTTATACTTTATGATGTATTTTTTACTTCCCACACCACACTACAATCGTTAACTCCAGTGTTATTCATTAGATCTGACGTTATTCACACATGACATTTCTGTAACTATAGCATCATTGTCATCACTCACGTTATTTTCATAGTGCTTGAAATAATGTTTTAAGTGATTGAAACGATCGCTCATGGTGTCGAAAATAAAAGTGTGATGTCAAGAAAATCATTTTTTTGTTGTAACATATACTTTTAGTGGCTCGTGTTAGGTGGGTTGTAAGGCAAATTATGTGATGGACTGATGAGTTGGTGGGGTGGACATACATACTATATAGAAAAAAATTAAAAAGGGCCGGGTGGGCTTAGCCCCCCTAAGCCCATAATGAAGCTCCGTTCTTGAGTTTGAGTCGAGCTCGATCCTATCATATTATATAAAAAAAATGCATAATAAAAATAATTTAGATTACGAGTCGAGTCAAGTTACCCTACCACCATATGTATAGTGTGGTTGTGGTAGGGTATGGCGGTGAGGAGTGGTAGTGTAGGACGAGGTGAGATGTGGGATGGTAGGGTGGGGTGGGGTAATGTGAGTGTTTAAGTAGGGTAGGGTATGGTGGTAGAGCAAGGTATGGTTGGATTGGGTGAGGTAGGTTGGGTAAATGAATGATATGGTAGGTTGGGATAGTAGGGTAGGGTAAGGTGGGTAAAAAGGTATTGTGCAACTGGGTGATTGGTAATGTAAGTGATAGGTGAGAAATTGTATTTTCAGGTCACTGTAACACCATTTATTTCATGTCAGGTTGGGTCAGACTTGACATTTTTTTTAGGTCACCCGTGCAATTGTTAGAAAGAGACCGGGTAAATTTACACGGGCTTAGTACCAACCTCGTGCAAATCTCCCTACTTTATATATATATATATATATTAAGTTTGCTTAACCCCCGCTGCATTTTCTCATGCGCTGTGTGTTGGGCACGTGTAAATTCACAAGGGCTCTTTCTACAATTGCATGGGTGACTTAAAAAGAAATATCAAGTCTGACCCGACCTGACATGAAATAAAGGATGTTACAATAACCTGAAAATTACAATTTCTTGGTGATAGGTAATGAATGGTGACTAGAGCAAGGTGTGGAGTTAATATAATGTGGTGTGAGGTTGATTACGTGTATGGTAGGGTAAGGTGTGTGATGATGTATGGTGCAACGGGAGATTGATAAGGTAAGTGATAGGTAAAAAATGATGGATATAATAGAGTAAGGCAGGGTGGGCAGAGACGGACCCAAGTGGATGGATCTGTAGCCTATTAGCTTGTGTCCCATTGAAATATAAAAAACGGTGAAGTTTTATTGATAATACATGTAATAACACTATTAATGTTTTCGCTCGATTTTTGAATTGTTCAAATGTTTTTCCTGAGAAAATTTTCTGCGTCGCTTTCGTATGTGGTAGGGTATTGTGGGGTTAGGGTGGTGAGGTAGGGGTGAAGTTTGAGTAGGATGGTTTAACCGGCTAAAGTCAAGGTTAGGGTGGTGATGTAGGGGTGAAGTTTGAGTAGGATGGTTTAACCGGCTAAAGTCAAATACAACATGGAAATACATGTGAATGTTGTTTCATGTCTTTCTCGTGCTTTCCTTTTTCTAATACCCACTCCACCTGTTCATCAACTTTTTTGTTAAAAAACAAAAAAAAAAAAAAAACCATACTCTAGTGAGTAGTGTCCACCATCTCACAACTCTACATACGACTTTTTAAGTTGTATAGCTGTTATTCTCAATCCCTTTCTCAGCAAAAAACCAAATTCGAATTGAATCAGCTGACAAAAAGAAAATCAGCTACCGCCGCCGGTCAACTTCGCCGGAGCTACAAGCTAAAGAAGAAGAAGGTGAAACTAAAAAAGAAATTTACCTCCTTTTTTTTTTTTTCTTTTTTTCAAAAGAAGATGAAGCAAATAGAAGAAAGATTAGGAGGGATTAATAATCTAGATTCAACAACAAAAAAGAATTCATATGGAGTTGTGCAGATCTGGGTTTCGTTTCTACATGGACATCTTCTATGCAGATCTTCCTTGGCAACTTTCTTCTTGATTATTTTATCATTTGGAGCTTATATATCCACGCGCTTCTTTGTTTCTTCTGTAAGTATATATCTATCTTTTCTTTACTAGTACTGTACTTTTTTTTTCTTTTCAAAAACAGGAATAATACAGACATTACGGCAGAAGATGCCATACTTATCACTGTCATACTCTGTTTTTTTCCTTTGCCCATAGTGTTTGTCGGGAAGTTATTGTGTGGTGTCTCCACACGATCCGGAGATACCGTGTGTCAGCTCTCACACCACACAATTTTATTCTGTTTTTAAACTATGTGGTTCTGATCGTTTCACCCGTCTCTTCACTCTTAAAAGCCCTCACCACACAATAACTTCCCGTGTTTGTCATCTTCTGTCACCAAGTCGGATTTTATCGACATCACACCAAACCTATTTGCGTGATAAATGTTATTGATAGAAACTAGAATCACTATACGTCTTGATTCGGATAATAATACGAGTATAACCATTGTACCACAACGGGTGATATAAAATCAAAGAAATTCTTTCTAGTCACTACATTTACACCGTAGACACACATGATGATTCTGGGTCACACAGTTTGAATTTGAATTGAAACTGTGTGGTCCAGATTCATCCACATGTTTTACTCTTCAATTAGACTCACCATAGAAGAATTTCCCTTGATCATAATGAAAACACGTCATAAACATTGGGGTCTTACTAGGGGTGTCTTGAATTTGGATAATGATACGAGTACAACCATTGTACCACAACGGTTGACACACAATCAAGTTGTCATTGATCATGATGAAAACACGTCATAAACATTGGGGCCTTACTTGGGGTGTATACGGATATGGAGTCTACGAAAACCGAACTGAACCCAAGGTCATTAATTTGGTTCAATGTGGTTAGGTTAATAACTGTTTTCGGCACCGTCATTACTCATTAATCGTATCGAACCGAACTATGTACACTCTTATATCCTTAGGTCCTACATTACGATCAAAGGTTGTGTGACCCGTTGTGGTTCGACGGTTGTGTTGTGTCATTACTCACTTGATTTTACTTCATAGAGAATTTATTTTTGGGACTAATGTTACCGATATAACCACTCAACCAGAACGAGTGACCCAACTTGATTTTACTTCATTAATGATCATGTGAGACCTATTGATAATGATGTGGGTTTATAATAATCAACGGTGTGGAATCATGTTTTGTGGTTGAATGGTTGTACATGTCATTAGTATTGCCCATTTCGAGGCATTAAGATGATGTTAAACCGAACCTCATGTATGAGGTTCGGCTTTTGAAAGACATTAGATTTCGAAGGGTCGAATCTTACACTCCGGGGTGGTGTGTGGTGTCCGGTGGTACTGGATGTAGCACTCAACGGGCTTCAATGGTATCCGGTATGGTGTATCGTTAGTTATTGTGTGATGTCATTGAAGCTTTTAACATTCAATGTTGGCTGACGTCAACAAATAAGTGATGAATACATAAAATTAACGAATTGATTGAAACTTGTGCATGTAACATTCAATTCCTTCCCCGGCGCCAAAGCTTTTGTGTCTTTTCCAAGTTTCCACCTCTTTTTTTTTTTATTACAATAATAATGTTTGTTTCGTAAAAAAAAAGTCCCATTTTTCTAGAGAACACATGTGTTTTGGACATGGATGATCTTAGAATAATACAGTTTTATCTGATTTTGAATAGAAAAAAAAAATAGTCATTTCTTTTACTTTTTATCTCCATTAGAACACATCACATTTCTCTAATTCGGTATGAAATCTGATACAAATCAAATTAACATTTGAAATACACAAATTTTAGCTTGGTCAAATTTTAAATATATCTTTTTCTCTGAATTACGAATCAAATCTAAATATTTCATGTCGTTTCTGAGCTTTTGTATGCAGTTAATTGCCGGAAATGCCAGCCCAGAATCAAAATTCACAGGATTTAAAGTCCAAAATCAAACTTCTGATCATGAAATCATCTCAAAGAAGAGGGACAAAATAGTAATTCCACTCAATTGCTCACTTGGTAACACCACAAAGGCATGCCCAGCTGATTACTACCCAGCAAAATTCCCTCTCCAAGATCACAACTTTACCGGGTCAGACCGACCCGGAAAGTGTCCGGAATACTTTCGGTGGATCCACGAAGATCTATGGCCATGGAGAGAGACCGGGATCACCGAAAAAATGGTGATGAGTGCGAAAAGAACCGCCGCGTTTAGATTGATCATATTGAATGGAAAAGCATATGTGGAAACATATTCGAAAGCGTTTCAAAGCAGAGATGTTTTTACATTATGGGGGATATTGCAGTTGTTAAGGAGGTATCCGGGTCGAGTTCCGGATTTGGATCTTATGTTTGATTGCGTTGATTGGCCCGTTATTAGAAAAGATGATTTTTACCATAACCCGAATGGCGAGGCGCCCCGCCATTGTTTCGGTATTGTGCAGATGATAAAAGCTTTGACATTGTTTTTCCTGATTGGTCTTTCTGGGGATGGTAAGCACTTCATGTACTTTCACTATGTTCTTTTGTTCGGAAAATGATACTGTCACGACATTGTATCACTCTGCACATATTGTTGATCAATAAACGGCATGTAACACTCTTGAACTTGAGACTAGGAATGATACTTCACCACTATTAATCAATGAGACATGTGTAGGACCCGAGACCGGAGCAATAATGGATCAAGTAACTATTTAGGTTAATCGTCGTTGTTAACCTAAAATGGTTGACCTTAAGTTATCAAGTTTATTACATGTCAACCCTATATATTTGGAATGTTTTCACACTTTTTGAATGTGGAATATTACATGTACATTCTCTTCAAATAGAGGATTCTATAGGTAGTGCTCAATGTCTCTGACGGCGTGAGACTTAATTCTGTCTGGTCGAATGATGTTCGACCAGCTGCAACACCCTACAACTACTTGTATTAGTAGTTCCATATGTAGCGCACCATAACCTATTAAAATGCTCTTATATCATTTGTAATGCCCCACAACTGCTCGTATACCATATGTAACACGCCCCAAATCTATTGGTCTGCTCTTATACCACCTGTAACGCCACACAACTATTCGTATACCACCTATAACGCTCCATAACATAATATAACGTTCCTTTAACTTATTAGTTTGTTCTTATACCATTTGTAACGCCACACAACTACCACCTATAATGCCCTATAACCTATTAGGCTGCTCTTGTAAAACCTGCAACACCGCACAACTACTTGTATACCATCTGTAATGCCTCATAACCTATAAGGTTGCTCTTATACCACTTGTAACGTCCCTCAACCTATTAGGCCGCTGCTCTTATACCACTTGTAACATCCCAGAACCTATTAGGCTACTCTTATACCACCCGTAATACCCCCAAACTAATTAAAATTAGCGACACTGCTTGAGAATAATGGATCTAATCACCATTTATGCCCTTTGTCGACCTAAAAATGGTTAACCCAGATTATCAAGAGTTTCTCACTTTCTTTTTCGATATGGGATATTAGATGACGCCAATATCAACAAAGGGTTTACAAATGTGTAGTGATACATTGTTGTGGCGGTATTATTCTTCATTTTAACAACGGTAAAGGCTCATGTATCTGGTTTTGTGACCAAATTGTAACAGGCCTGAAATCAACATAAAGCCATGGGAGAAATTGTTGGAAGATTTGAAAGAAGGGAATCAAAGGACAAAATGGGAAGACAGAGATCCATATGCTTATTGGAAAGGAAATCCAGAAGTTGCAGAAAAAAGGAAAGAGTTGATCAAATGCAATGTTTCTGATCAACACGACTGGAATGCACGCGTATATGCTCAGGTAATTCACCATTTTCACCCTTTCATTAATTGTAAGATTTGTACAACAGTGTTCGTGGTCGGATTCATTGATCGATGTGGGCCCCCATTTATCGATGATTTATATATATATATATATATTGATCGTAATTGACTGCAAAACTTTACAGAATTGGTTTCTTGAACACGAACAAGGCTACAAACAATCAGATTTGTCAAGGCAATGCAACCACAGGTATGACGATTTCTTTTAGCATTTTCTCTGGATTTTTTTATGTCTAATCGAGTGGCCGTCTACATTGATATTGTCATTGCATTGTGTCAGTACATAGATAGGTAGGTGACTAGATTGTACGAGTATGGATACACGTGAGATACGTGGAAGTATGGATATACGCGAGATACGTGGAAGGGGGATTTTTGAGAAACATAACATACGGGTACGGAGGACATATGTGTAAACATTAAAAAAAATATCCGAGTTAATGAGTTATGGATATGCATATACGAATCCGGTATCAAATTAACTTTTGAAGATTACAAATACGCCCCTAATTAGTAAGTTTCTCACGTATCTGTGTTGGATACTTACCAGTTACATACGAGGCACGCTACACGATATGTGCATAATAGGTAAGTGAGGCCCATATCAGTCGGTCACCGGACCCGATCATGATCAGTGATTTAGAAATAAGTGATTTAGAAATATGTGATGTACTTTATATTCTTGAATTCTTCTAGATATATATACTTTAGCTATATATGTTTGTGGTGCATGACAATAGATTCTACATTGTTTTTATTTAAACAGATACAAAATATATATAGAAGGATCAGCATGGTCTGTGAGTGAGAAATATATACTTGCATGCAATTCAGTGACATTATTAGTAAATCCAAATTACTATGATTTCTTCACAAGAAGTTTGATGCCATTGCAACATTATTGGCCAATTAGAGATGAGGATAAATGCAGATCTATAAAACATGCTGTTGATTGGGGTAATACCCATCAACAAGAGGTAATCTCTTCTTTCGTCATCTTCGTTAAATTAAAAAAGGGCATATATGTCCGTATAATAGCAAAACACAGTACGTTTATTAGGGTTTAGACGAGAGTCTATGTTGCTTTTAATTTGATCGTGTTTTCACACACATTTTGCACCATAGTAAATCTACTGTGACACTACAGTACTTTAGGATAGGCTCGTCTTTAAAGAGGTCGAAGGTTGAGCTTACATTTACATTTGACAAAATTTGAAATTTTGAATTCTAACGAAAAACATTTTTCAATGTATATATTCACAGGCACAGGCAATTGGAAATGCAGGAAGCAGATTTATACAAGAGGAATTAAAAATGGAATATGTATATGATTATATGTTTCATTTATTAAGTGAATATGCTAAGCTTCTAACATACAAGCCAAGTATTCCTCCTGGAGCAGTTGAACTTTGTTCAGAATCAATGGAGTGCCCTGAAAAAGACGCTTTGTTCAAGAAATTCATGATTGAATCTTTAGTTAATGGTCCGAATGACGATTCTCCATGCGAAATGCCGCCTCCTTATGATCCTGCAACGCTCCTTTCGGTTCTCGAAACAAAGAAATCCGCAATGAAGAAGGTGGAAACTTGGGAAAAAGAGTTTTGGGACAGCCAAAATAGACAGGGTTAATTAGTTGAGTAATGATCTTGTTAATTATGGGTTATAACCGAGTGTCAACTTCAGGATTTTCGACATGGAGGTCGAGAATTTGTCAGACCGTTTGTCTTTTATACTTGTGTAGATTTGTACATTTTACCTTTATATATATATATAATATTGCGGAAGTGAACTTTGCTTGCCGACCTACCATTTATGTTCTTGATGTGATTATCAGTGCGATCTATTATGACTTACTAGACACTGATACCGTGCAATCTAGCACGTATGTTTATTTCTATTGTTTGCCTTTAAGGATTTAAGTGATCAAATATTATTTACTCTCTAAGAGACATTCAACTCACATTGAAAACCTCACTCTAGAAACCGATTTTAAACATTTAGTCGGTTTTACATGGCTATCCTAAAATCCATTTTCCCTTACCATGTTGCAACATTCATTTATAAAGACAACGTGTGAAATCCTGAAATAGGTGATCAAATTAGCATTAAGAACAAGTTTAAGGTATCTATCAAGAAACTCATAAAATTAAGAACAATTCAGTTCCATCCATTAACTAAGGTTGAGAAATGGAGAAAATCGGCCTAATGCCCTAGACTATGGAGCAGTTGGTATAAAATTCGATTAGGGGGATTACATAAGTCGAAAATAGGCTTCAACTAATTTGGCGCACGCCTAGAATCCTGGGCGCATGTCTAGAACCTCAATATCAAGTAGAATGGTCGAAAAGTTGTCTAGACGCGTGCCTAGAATGTTGGGCGCGTGCTTGAAGTCCAAAATCTAGGTAGATGACAACAACAATGACATATCTTCAGCAATGCGACGATATCTTTACGAGTAAAGCTTTAATTTATGTGATTCAAATTGTGTTGAAAAGCTCATTCACTTTTCTACTACTTTCATAATGACGACTAGTCAGAAATTTTCTCTAGGGTGGATCAAATTGCATATGAAGTTAAGGTGATTAAGACGAAAGCACCAAAAAAAAGAAAATTATCTGTCTCAACTCTTTAGTTTTGAGAACATGCTTCAAACTCTCAAAATCGTCTTGTCATGAACAATTCCTCTCTTCCCGGACTCATACTCAACCTATATCCTGCATATATCAACATAAATACTCCGCATAACTCCCGCAAATAAATCTATACTGAATGTGCATAAATTCACAAAAACATCGAGATTTCGCGACAAAAAACGTCATCGACCTCTAAGTGCAAAACATGGTGAATATGTATCTAAAACATCCAGAAATCCCGAGAAATTACAAACTAAATCACAGAAATAGGGATAGATACGCATAAATCAAAATTAGAAACGAGGTTTATCAACTACTATAACTAATCAAGTTTCACAGAACTAGAGTAGGTAGAGGCCACATTTAGAATCATTTGGTTGGTCCAGCCGAGGACGTATCAAAACACACACATATATATATATATATATATATCTGACACACTGTGAACTATGCAATAAAAAACTTGTTTAATCTCTGGTCTTCCTCGGTTTTGTTCCCTTTTTTTCTCAATTTCCACAAGCTCATTAAACTTTGGTCAGAAAAAAAGAATTTAAATATATTAAAATTTTGTCAACCATGCATATTTAAAGCGGATTCCTCCTTGTTCAGAAGTCGAATCTGACCATCTCAAATCTGAATACTAATTTTTTCAGCTTAATTTCAAACTATTAAAGGTGACGAATTAAAAACAGATTTCTACTATTTTAATTTTCAAAGAAAGATATGCAGCAAAAAGAGCAACTGTTGGAAGGGAATAATTTAGGTTCAGCTTCAAAGCATTCAAGACAGCAGATATGGGTTCCATTGATTCATCATCATCATCATGATGTTTGTAGATCTTCATTGATGACATTCTTCTTGATTGTTATATGCTTCGGCGCTTATGCATCCACGCGCTTGTTTTTTTCTTCTGTAAGTAAATTTTTCTTGTATTTTTCTTGTAGAAAGATATGGTGAATCCAGAAATATGATTTACTAGAGGCATAAAAGAATTGAGGCATATTATTTGCACCACACTCATTCTACTCGTGCACCACTCTATATGTATACCACAGTAGAATTAATCTTGTGAAAGTCGGTTGTGGAATCAAGAACCGATTTAATTTCCATATGTGCATTATGAGAACCAGCTTTGAGAAAATCGGTTTCTTGCTCCAGAACCCGCGAGAAGTCAGTTTTTGGCTTCAGAACAGACTTCACAAAATCAGTTCTATCGTGGTGAATATGTAGAGTGGGACACAAGTAGAATAATTGTTGTACAAATAAAAGCCTCTAAAGAAATTTACAACAAAAATACATTGATATAATGTTAAAATTATCAAAAGTCCGTTAGAGATACATGCCCCGGTGGGTATGTGTTAGATATTTTTTTCATGATTTGTATATTTTACAGATCGTTTGTAATCAAGTTGCTGCAATAAAACGGAGATTGACATCTTGAAAGTTAGACAACACCATTCGAAAGGATATAGCTTTATGATGAGCGGTGTCTGTTATTGTTTGCAATATTTCGCGAAGACTTACACGTAACATTTTAGAAAGGCAATATTTGCCTATAAATGGCCTCGGATTCCAAAGAAGAAAAAGTCATTCAGAAAAGCATAATAAGTTCATGTTATCCGAATGTTTCTGATTTGATCAAACGAATCAATCTTTTAAATCAAACAACTTCCACTATATCATCATAATGATTTTCAATAGTTTTCCATCTGTAATAGGGCACATATTTTCACACAGAACTTATTATGACCTAATTCGAATCAGAAAACGATGATTATTCTAATTTAATTCGAATCAGAATTTTAAATGTTTTTCATACTTAATACTGGTCAAAAATATTTTCGGACTAAAATTGAGTCAAGAAAACCTTTAACATTCTGTCTAAAATTCGGTTAGAATCAACGAGTTTGCAAATTATTCTAGCCCAATTTGAGTCAGAAAATGATGATTATTCTAATTTAATTAATTTGAGTCATAACTTTGAATGTTTTCAATACTCAATATCGGTCAGAAAGACTTTCTGACTAGAATTGAGTCAAGAATATTTTTAACATTTCGTCTGAACTTCGGTCAGAATCAACGAATGCGAAAAAACATAAATTTAAAGGGTAAAAGTGGAAAAAAAAATTATGTGTATTAAGATTTTTAGTTGTGTGAAAGATATCCCCTGTAATATTGGCGTATGATGAAACATCTCTAAAAAAGATAACATATTCTACGTGGCTTGAGTTCATTATCGTTTTCACATATTCTATGTAAGCCCTAAAATGTATGAAAGTACCGTTCTATCTTTTATTAAAATACATATATATTTTCTAACACCGACGTTCTGCACTTTTGTATATATATGCAGGTAATTGCCGGAAATGTCTGCTCCGAATCAAAATCTAATGGATTGATCTTCCACAATCAACTTGGTAATAGTGAAAAAATATCAAAGAAGAGGGACAAAATAGTAATTCCACTCAACTGCTCCCTTGGTAACAACACCAATGCATGCCCAGCTAATTACTACCCAACAAATGATCAAAACTTTTCCGGGTCAGATCGACCTGGAAAGTGCCCAGAATACTTCCGGTGGATCCACGAAGATCTATCGCCATGGAGGGAGACCGGAATCACGGAAAAAATTGGTGACGGACGCTAACAAGACCGCCAATTTCCGATTGATCATATCGAATGGAAGAGCTTATGTTGAAACGTATGAAAGATCGTTTCAGAGCAGAGATACTTTTACATTATGGGGGATTTTGCAGTTGTTGAGGAGGTATCCGGGTCGACTTCCCGATTTGGATCTCATGTTTGATTGCGGTGACTGGCCGGTGATCGGAAAATATGGTTCAGTCCCACCGGCGTTGTTTAGATATTGTGGACATGCATGGACTCATGACATTGTTTTTCCTGATTGGTCGTTTTGGGGATGGTAATAATCACTTTTATCATTCAATAATATATACCACGGTTATGACATAATGGGTCCCACAATAAATTTTTACACTCATAATTATGTTGGTATAAAGTACCGTTACTAATGCTATATGTACAATCATTCAGACACAACAAACGATATATTATTCTTTTACGTCGTTGATTATGATAGATGATCTGTATCATGATGAATGTGCCTACGTTATAACCAATTACGTAAAAGGTATATATCATTCGTTTTGTCTGAATGGCGGTAGATAGATATAATTAATTACCCGTACGATTAGTGCCACGTAATGGGATCACTAATGATGTGTCAGTAAAACCCCATTTTAAATAGATATCCCATCATCAATCGTCAGACTCTACTAAATGTGACGTTTTGCTAATGAATCTAGAAAGTTTTGCCAATTTCCCTATGATGCGACTTTATTTACTGAGCATCATAACTCATCACTTACTTTTTAGATGTGTTACGAGGATATACTTGACCAAGATGCTGGTATAGTCAAGGCTATAGCATTTCATGAACATTTTGAGTTGGCCTCAGTGACGGACACAAGATCTTGGGTCGGGGGAGGAAAGGGCAATAACATGGCAAATGAAATTTTTAAGGGGTGGGGGTGGGGTGGGGGTGGGGTGGGGGTGGGCAACTAATACACGTAATGTACATATTAGTGTTTTATATCGACTCAAGGGTGAGGTTGCCCTCCTAATTCTCCTAATTGTACGTAGATCCGTCTATGGTCGGCCCTAATGTATTTAATTCTATACCAGACTCATGTCTATGGTTTTTTGACCAAAATTTTCAGGCCTGAAATCAATGTAAAGCCATGGAAACACTTTTTACCAGATTTGAAAGATGGGAATGAGATAACTAAATGGGAAGATAGAGATCCATATGCTTTTTGGAAAGGTAACCCTGTTATGGGATTAAAAAGGAAAGAATTGCTTAAGTGCAATGTTTCTGATCAACACGACTGGAACGCCCGCGTATTTGCCCAGGTAATATATAATCTTCATAAAATATCATTTTGTGGTTGTGAGTATTTATTTTTTTTTCTTCTTATGATATTTGTGTCGTTGAGACAAGATTCGTTTTTAGGTGGAATTTATATTGTTTTTGTGATTTATATGGAATTTTGTAGAATAAAAAAAGGTTGGATATATATATATGATCATATTTTATTGAATTTTTTTGCAGAATTGGTATCTAGAAAAAGAGCAAGGCTATAAACAGTCAGATATGTCAAGGCAATGCAACCATAGGTATGACCAAATTCTTGAACTACATTGCACGGATACACATACGTGAATATCAGACTATGATTACACGAATACAAGATATATATATATATTACTTTTAAAACTTGCAAATTTGTCTAAGAGTGTACGTTACGTATATACGTATCGAATACGAGACACGTGCAGATACAAGATATATATTGAAGGGCAGTCTTGGTCTGTGAGTGAAAAATACATACTTGGCTGCAATTCAGTGGCATTATTAGTAAAGCCATTTTACCATGATTTCTTCACAAGAGGTTTAATGCCATTACAACACTATTGGCCTATTAAAGATGACGATGACATGTGTAAATCCATAAAGCTTGCTGTTGATTGGGGCAATAGCCATCCACAAGAGGTAATCTTGTTCGATTCGATAAGCATAATGCATGATTCGACTCGGATCGTTTACATTTGATATATGACAGGCACAAGCAATTGGAAATGCAGGAAGCAGATTTATACAAGAGGAATTGAAAATGGAATATGTATATGATTATATGTTTCATTTATTAAGTGAATATGCTAAGCTCCTAACATACAAGCCAAGTGTTCCTCTTGGAGCCATTGAGCTTTGTTCAGAATCAATGGAGTGCCCTGAAAAAGACACATTGTTCAAGAAATTCATGATGGGATCTTTAGTTAATGGTCCGAATGACGAATCTCCATGCGAAATGCCGCCTCCGTATGATCCTGCAACTCTTGCTTTGGTTCGTAGAAGGACGAACTCCGCGATGAAGAAGGTGGAAACTTGGGAAAAGGAGTTTTGGGACAGCCAGAATAAACAGGGTTAGAGTATTTGCATCACTTTCGGTTTAGAGTAATAATACTGTTACAACTACTTAGATACAACAAGTGGTAAAAGATGATGTGGCAATGAAACATGTGGTAGTAAAGATCTCTCGTTAAATAGATGTCACATCATGAGATGTCTCACTGACATATCGGGTTGTGACATTTGTAGAGAATCTGTAACACATCGGTTGAATGACAATTTGTATTTTGTTAAAGACCTGAAGTGTAAAAGTTCGAGATTCTGTATTTTAAACGAGTTTTTACTGGATTTAGACGATTTTCATCTCTTTTTACATAGTGTACTTAGTGGTGGATCCATTTTTTTTTTAATAAGGGCACACGAGCAAATTTAAATATCCGTTAGAGACATTAATGGTATTTATATTTTTTAACAACAAAACTATATCGTTAGAATCTCAGTAAGGATATTGATCCTCTTGTCCAAGGTAGACCCGCCCCTGAGTATACGTATATCGTCTGAATGCCGCTTTGGTAATGATTAAATCTGTATGAAATGCAATTCATGTAAAGCATTTGTTTGGGCATTTAATCAACTCCGAAATGTAAACTATAAATTCATGTGAATGTCTTTTGAAATGCAAATTATAGATTAATCATCATTAAACGATTTCAAAATTATTCGTTCTATCGACAAAAGAAATATCACATCGAACGCACAACAAGCATAACAAAGCATGACAGAGTGTCACAAGAATATCGTAAAGCATAATTACAAATAGCAAAACATAGCAAACAACTTACATCACCATTAGACCACAAATATTAATGACATCAACTAATCCCAAAACATGAATTAAAAATCACATCACTAATGACTTAAACTATTAGAGGAAACTCAATAATAAGGTTTTCTCTGCCTCGTGGTTATGTAATTCAACCAATGTTACAACATGAAAAGTTGCAAATATTTATATATATATATATATATATATATATATATATATATATATATATATATATATATATATATATATATATATATATATAATTAAAGGCTATGGAAAGTGATTTACGCACTACCCTATTCACCGAAAACATCCACAAAAGCAATTTTGCCCCAAAAAATTTAAATAAAAAAAATTAGAAAAAGAAATACATAAATTTTGGCCCACAAAAATTAGCTTTCGAGGGATGGGATGTACCGTTTCTCAGTACCTAATCATTTTTGTATATTTAGACGTGGGAGTAGTATAAACTATGAATAAAGAAAAATGGAGTTTTTTATGACATCACACTAAACCTACGATTTTCAGGACATCCTAATAAGGTTTAACTGTCGAAAGTTGTTCGATTTTTCAGAGGTCAAATCTGAAAAGTCGAACTTCATATATATATTTATATATATACACCAGTCTAGTGCCAAGATATACATTGTTTGGTGTCATTAAAGGGTCCAAAAAAAAGGCCTACTACTAATAAAAATACAAATAATACTTGTATTTTTTAAATATATAAAGGTGGGAATATAGGTAATTAATTAATTTAAAGTGCTCGGGTTTGAATGATGTCAAAGCTCATTTCACTAGGATCTGTAGCCTGTAATTCAACTTGGATACCATCCAATTCCCTCTTGAATCTGTCTTTGGAGCTGGCATATACCATCTTCACTCTCACCTTTGATATGTCTGGTGACCTGAAAAAGTCGAAGGTTGGGTTTAGATTCGGTTTTTTAGAGGTTGAATGTTACCATGGGAATTTTACAAGTAGATTTGTGTGTGCCTATATAACTATCGTAACATTATCCATATGAAATAATGTTATTGTTATAACGGTTGAGACACTCCGGTGATACAACACAGTTTTACACCATATCACCATTGATCGTGATATAAGTAGGCCCACAATAATCATGTCGAGGATAATATAGTTTGAATATTATATTTACTTTAAATATTATTATTGTCATATTTATCTTGTAGTGACTTATTGACTAAATCGGCGAACCATATATATCTGTACTCTCTCCGTTCAGTTGAATCAATGAAATACGATTATTCTAAATGTTGATAATATAGTTTGAATATTATATTTTCTTTAAATATTATTATTGTCATATTTATCTTGTAATGACTTATTAACTAAGTCAGCGAACCATATATATTTGTACTCTCTCCGTTCAGTTGAATCAATGAAATACGATAAATCACGGCTGCAAATGTGTTTTGTGTTACACTCGTAGTGGTAATAGCATCGCCGGTAAGTAAAGGTTTACGAAGAAGCTAATGGGAAGATAAACAAAAGAGCCACGTTGTATGAACACAGATAGTGTTGTACACGAACATATTCATTCATGAACAAGCTTGAATTTCAGTTCATATAAGCTCACATTCGTTTATTTATTCAAATAAACGAGTCAAACTCAACATATTATTATTATATTCATTATTATTAAACAAAATAACATGCACTAACTCGTAAACGTACCATGAAATGAAGAAAATCTTGCTTTTCTGACAATTCTCATCGGTGATGAAATCAAAATCAAACACCGCATACCGACACGCGACACTCATTCGGAGGCAATGCCGCCGTGAAGTCATCGTAGCTTTCACCGGGATTCCCCACCTTCTCCACCAGAACTTGTTGACCTTTGATTTTGAAGGTAAAAAGGCATGTCATATATAAAACTATTCATTAAAGACTATTGCAATTAATGAGGGTAAATGTGCCTTACATAAGTTTCGTGTTAAGGGTGGTGGACATATTTGTTACCCTAATACTTGGGCCCATTACACAATAATCAGGCCCATGACTTGCAAGTCAAGACACAAAAACTTTGAGGATAAAATAGTAATAACTCAAACACATTACAACTAATACAATACTCATATTATACTTTAACATCCCCCCTCAAGCGAAATGTGGTGTCAACATTGAGCTTGTTCCTGAATTCTGCAAATTTGGAGTGGGACAGCGGTTTAGTAAAACAGTCGGCTGTTTGATCTGCTGAGGGGATGTAGGCAACAGTGAGCAGTTTTTTTGCGACCAGGTCCCTGATGTAGTGAACATCAAGCTCTATATGTTTTGTTCTTGAGTGGAAAATAGGGTTGTAAGCAAGAGCTTTAGCTCCAAGATTGTCACACCATGTAACTGGAACAGCTTGTAGGGGCCACTTGATCTCAGTGAGCAGTGATCTGAGCCATTGTACTTCAGATCCTACATTTGCAAGAGATCTATATTCACTTTCTGTACTGGATCGTGCCACATCTTGTTGCTTCTTATAGCTCCAAGACACAAGAGAGTCACCCAAGAAGACACAATACCCAGCCGTAGACCTTCTGTCAATAAGGTTACATGCCCAGTCAGCATCAGAATAAGCAGTGATATGGTGTGCTGGGGCAGTCTTGAAGTGCAAACCATGTTGCAGTGTGCCTTTCACATATCTCAGAATCCTCTTGAGGCATTGCCAATGAACTTCTTTAGGTGCCTGCATAAATTGACTTAAAACATTCACAGCAAAAGTTAAATCAGGTCTGGTAAGTGTAAGATATTGTAGAGCTCCCAAAATACTTCTACACAGGGAAGGATTTGTCATGAGAGGACTATCCTCAGCATACAGCTTTGCAGTTGTGGCTAAAGGGGTAGGACAGGGTTTCAAGTTCCCCAGATTGAGTTTATCCAATAATTGTGCAGCATACATACTTTGGTGAAGCAGCAACCCTGAGCCATCTCTATAGACTTCCAACCCCAGAAAATGACTAATATGTCCAAGATCTTTCAAGGAAAACTTTGAGTGCAGTAGGTCAGTAAATCTTTTGATGACTCTACTGTCATTCCCAGTTATCAGGATGTCATCAACATATATAAGGACATACATAATCTTGGATTGATGATGAAAGACAAACAGAGAGCTGTCGGCCCTGGACTTCTTGAAATCCCACTGCACAAGTTGATTTTTCAGAGCATCAAACCATGCCCTAGGGGCTTGCTTGAGCCCATACAGTGCCTTTTGTAGGCGGCACACATATTGTGGTTTGTCCACATCTTCATACCCTTCAGGCTGAGGCATAAAAACATGTTCTGTCAGATTACCATTCAAAAACGCATTATTTATATCAATTTGATGAATGGGCCACTGTAGGGAAAATGCTACAGCAAGAATTACTCTAATGGTTGGAGCCTTTGCAACAGGACTGAAAGTTTCAAAATAGTCAAGGCCATAGGTTTGACTGAACCCCTTGGCTACTAGCCTAGCCTTGTGTTTGGCAACACTTCCATCAGTGTTTAACTTTACCTTGAAAACCCACTTGTTCCCTACCAGCTTCTGATTTGGAGAAGGTGGGACTAACTTCCAGGTGTTGTTCTGTCTAAGGGCCTTGAACTCCTCATCCATTGCCTTTTTCTAGGTGGGATCCTTGAGGACATCAGATGCCCTTGTGGGTTCTCTAGGATAAGGCAAGCACTTGCTGTGTTCAACAAAGGAGAAGATCTTTTTTTGGCTTGAGGATTCCATCCTTAGCTCTAGTACGCATAGGATGTAAGTTTTGAGGTGACTGGGGAGAAGTGGAGGAAGAATGTGAAGGGGAATTTTCAGTGGGTGCTAAATAACTAGGAGCAAGATCTGAATCTGGACCTGGAGTTTGACCAGAGATAGTAGGAGTAGTGATCTGAGTTGAAGAGTGTGATGAGGAATGTGTGTGACTTGGAGAACTAGGTTTAGGATTTGGATAAGAATTAAGATTAGGAGAGGAAGGAACTGTCTCTGATGGAGTTGGAATAGAGGATTGGTTTGATGTTGGAGATTCAGAATTTGTGTGTAAGACTGGAAGCACATGAGGATAGGATGTGGTAGGAAGAGTATGAATAGTAGTGTCAGAGGTAATAGACCCTTTTAAGGAAGGGAAGTCAGATTCATTAAACTTGACATCCCTGGATATGTATAATCTTTGTGTGTTAGGATCAAGACACACAAAACCTTTATGGTTAGGGCTCAAACCAAGATAAATGCACATGGTGGTGTGAAACTGAAACTTTTGGCTTTGGAAGGGTCTTAGATAGGGAAAGCAGGCACATCCAAAAACCTTCAAACTGAGATAATCAGGCTGTCTGTTAAATAACAACTCAAAAGGATTTTCTGTCCTAGAAGAGGTGTGGGAAGGATATTTATCAAATGTGTGGCATATTGAAAAGCATGCCACCAAAACTTGAGTGGCAGGGAAGCCTGAGCTAGTAAGGTCAGTCCATTTCAGTGATATGTCTATGCTTCCTTTCAACCCTACCATTTTGACTATGGGCATGAGGACAGGGATGTCTAAAAATGATTCCAAGATTTTTAAGATGAGACTCAAAAGTTCTAAACTCTCCTCCCCAATCAGACTGCAGACACTTGATTTTTGTGCTAAACTGATTTTCAACTAAGGCCTTAAAGTGTGTAAAAGCTTGCAAAGCATCAGATTTTAGTTTCAGAGGGTAAGTCCAAACATATCTACTGTAATCATCAAGGAACTGAATGTAGTAAAGAAAACCACTAGAGCTTTGAACAGGGGCTGGTCCCCACAAATCAGTATGAATGAGATCTAACACATTTCCAGCCCTAGAGGAGGAGTTATGGTAAGGAAGAGCATGCATTTTACCCATTTGACAGGCATCACAGGACACAAAATCAGAATTCAAAAGTTTATTGCATTTTCTTAGAACAAGACTCAAAACACTGGCTGAAGGGTGGCCAAGCCTTTCATGCCAGAGATTTACAGACTCTTTCTTAACTAGACAACTACTAGAAGACTGACTCAAGACAGTGGATGGCTGGAGAGTAGCTGAAAGAGACTGATGATGGTGATGCTTGGATTGAGGAGAGCTTGAGGACAAAGTCTTGATTGAAGGAATAGGCAGCTGATAGAGGCCATTTTAATTTTGCCTTCCAGAAGAACCTTCCCTGTGATTTTGTCCTTAACAAAACAAGAACCAGAATGAAACTCAATATAACACAGGTTATCAGAGGTAAGCTTAGAAACTGACACAAGATTTTTAGTTATTTCAGGAACGTGCAAAATGTGTCTAAGTTTAATTTGAGAGTGAGGTGTACTAAGAGTGGAATGACCAGTATTGGCAATGAGCAAGTGCTTGCCATTTCCGATAGTGAGGCCATCTGATCCTTCATAGGCTGAATTGATATGGAGGTTGTTGAGGTCTGATGTCACATGGTTGGTAGCTCCACTGTCAGCATACCAACTGGGGTCTCCAACAGTATCAGGTGAGGCCAAATAGGCTGCATTCCTCTGAGTTCTATCTTCACCAGTGGGATTCACATTTGAGTCAAACATGTGCCGGCACTTTGCTTTGCAATGTGTCATACTTTGCTACAAATCTGACAAGTAGGCTTGGGATTTGAACTTTGAGGATTTGGGGCTGGAGAGCTCCCTGATCTGCCTCCCCTACCTCTGCCTCTACCAGAGTTTCTTCCTCTACCTCTGGTGGAATCCTGATAGCCTCCTCTGTTATTTGCATAACCACTTCTTCCAGCACCGGCACCTTTATGTGTAGCAATATGAGCAGAATGTCCAAAATCTAAGCCAGTGGAAGGATTAAATCGAGCAATTAGGTGCTCGTGAGTGAGGAGTTGGGCTTGAACTTCCTGTCAGGACAAGGATCCTATACGAGAGGTAAGATTAACAATGACCGACTCATAGTCCTTGCCAAGACCCCCTAAAGCAGCAATAATAAGTTCTGATTTGGTTATAGGGTAACCTGCTGCAGCAAGTCCATCAGAGTAGGACTTCATTTTGAGCCAGATAATCCATCATAAACTTACTCCCTTTCTATGTTCTTGTTAGGGCAGTCTTCAATTGCAACATCTTAGCCTCAGATTGACTGTTGAAGAGCGTCTCAAGAGTGACCCAGACTTCTCGAGCAGAATTGCATCCAATGACCTCAGTAAGAGCTTTTTCTGTCATTTGACTCAGAGCCAACCCATGAGTAAACTGTCTGTTGTGCTCCATATTTCGAAGGCTGGATTCTTGACTGGAATAGGAATGGAGAAGGGTCCACTAGCGGTGGTTAACACAAACTCTGGCGGTGCAGACGTAGTGGCCAAGATGAACCCATCAAGATGATGACCTCGGATGATGGGAAGGACGGTTGATTTCCACAGAAGAAAATTGTTGCGATCGAGTTTTACTGAGCAGGTTTGGGGAAGATGACCTCCGAACGGCGCTAGGTTAACAGCTGAACCTCCAGGGGAAATAGGTATAGCAGATCCTGAGAGAGGAAGCCTTGGAACATCAAACATCGCTCATGAGGGGAAGATCGAACCAGGAATAAAGGGCTGTGACGGAAAACCGGTGACAAACGGAATCGCCGAGAGCGATGAAGAGAGATTTGGAAAGACGGCATTAGGGCCAATAGAAACGGTGGATTGTGTGAAATCAGTGGTGTTTGCACCTTGTGTGATGTCAATGGAGATTCCTCCTTCACTGGAGTTCGTAGGATCGGAGGAGACCGGTGGTGTTCCGGCTCCGGTAGTGGCGGTGGCCATTAAGGCGGCTCCGATACCAACTTAACAAAAGGGAATAATTCAATACATACGTTTTCAGATAGTTTTGGTACATATTTGTTACCCTAATACTTGGGCCCATTACACAATAATCAGGCCCATGACTTGCAAGTCAAGACACAAAAACTTTGGGGATAAAATAGTAATAACTCAAACACATTACAACAAATACAATACTCATATTATACTTTAATAGGTGGTGAGAATGGGTTCGATACTATAGTTGTGGAAGATAGGATCATGAAGAATAAGAAGGTCGGGTTGCATTTGGGGTGGGGGAGGGGGGGGGTCGGGGGAGGTCAAGGTCCCCGAAATATGAAATGCTTTGAAGGTGGTTCGGGGATCTTTAGTTTATTGTGGAATATGGTGATGGTCTATCTGATTTTGTGGGGCTTTTATTTTTAGGAATGGTGGCAGTTTTGCCTTGGTGTTGGTCTTTCGTTGAAGAGTTTTGTAGAATGCTGGCGCTTTGCCTTGGCGTTGGTCTTTCGTTCATCCGTGTTGTGAACTAGTCTAATGGTTTTTCTTTTCAGCTTCCTAGTCATTTTGTTGCTCAAACGTTGTGAAGGACCAAAGATCCACTTTCAGATATTGCGGCTCTCTTATGTCTTGTGGTCTGATGCCCTGAGCCCCTTTCATCTCTGAGGCCTCCCTTGCTTGAAATGTAAGGTACAAAACTCGAGTCGATCTAGCAGCTCTACTTGAGCGAAAATGAATCCAGTAAATATTTAGGCTCATCGTCATAGTTGGACTTAGAATAGTTAACCCGAGTTATATAGTTCATTATGTCTCAGCATTATATATTTAATAAAAAAAATTTTAAATTTTCAATGTAGGATATCTCATGCAAGGCCTCCGGTCTACACAAGTACATCCTGATCCAGACGAGCAAAGCACCAGGATCCATTGGTGGAGCTACCTACAACCAAGGAGGCAACTGACCCCTTTTGATACGGAAAAATTACACTAATATATGTATAAAGTCTATCGTTTGCACCTCCTTTAAATTTTTTACTTGTCTTTAAAAAATTTATTACCCCCTTACTCGAGATCATACATCCGCCCCTGCCAAGATCCAAGGACTTTGAGTAAAGGATGTCCAAACGTTCCTCACATCGGAGCATACATACATCAAAGTTTCCCAAACATGGCTCTACACAACTCTATTGCTTGATGTGATAATATGCTCCCACTTGCTCTGAAACAATCATCCTACTTGATTTTGGAGGTGACACCCTGACCTCCCTCACCCCCCCCCCCCCCCCCCCCACACACACACACATCTCACACACAAAATTATCATAAGAAAAACCATAACATGGCGGAATCTAAAAAGGTGAGAGGACTATACAGTGTGTGGTGTTTGCTTGATAGCAAAGGTAGCATCAACTTAAGCATTCAATGGAATGGATGCATCGTTTGCTTATGAAAGTGCAATTGCAGCCTTACTTTATTATCCAGTGGAGTGGCACCCCACCACACCACCTTCTACTTTCAGCTGATTGGGCTTTTTCAGTAAGATCTAAGAGTAACGTGCACGTTTTGCTACGGCCCCAAATACCTTTTTTTTTTTTTTTTTTTTTTTTTTTTAATACAGAGAAAATAGAATATATTCTTCCCAAAATAGAAAATCATCATTCAACTTTGAAGTACTACTTACGTTCTCGTGCTTTGCGGGATCTATACATTAGGTACAACTGAATTTTAATAATAATAGCAATAATAATATAATAATAATAATATATTATAATACATATACATCAATTGGTTTGAATAAAAAAGAACTATTTAACGATTAATGAACAAGGTGTTTCGGTTTTACTTGGTTTTTATTTTAGGTTATTATGTTACTTGTAATCACTCAGACGTACGTATCTATTTTTCTACCATTTGTCATAATATAGATTTCATTGATTATAACATAAGTCCATCATAATCTATGCTATATATTGTAAAATTGTGTTATGTTATTCCATATTAAATAAACATTATAATTCTATAATCATACATAAAAATATATAAGTGCGTGGTGTATCAGTCTAAAGGAAAATACTTTATGTGGAGGGAGGATTTTGAGGTGAAATGACGGGTGAAACGATGAGAACCACACAAATTGAATACAAAATGAAATTATATGCATTCCATACGATATCTCCACACATGTGTTAGACAACACACAAGTATTTTCCCGTTCTAAAAACGTTCGATATCCCAGTAGGGAAGCTCGTACGCGGCAGGGATACGGGCCATGCAGGTTTTACGAGGTGTAATACGCGATTAATACATGTGTAAAAATTGTGTATCAGGATGCACACAAGTATTTTCCCGGTCTAAAAAGATGTGTTAATGGAGTAAGATTTTCTTTGAAACAAAGACTGTTGCCACTGACTTGGATGCAAACAAGTACAACTATACTTTTCAGATTTCCAGTGGTGCAGCCACATGACCATATCAATCACGTGCCAGGTAACCCACTACCTTACACTTTTTTAATACCTAGCATATTATTTTTTAGTTACATCGTTAATTTCATGACGGTCGATCTATTCGGACATTATGTTTTATTAAAATTTTAATTTTACGGAGGTTGAAATTTATTTTCAACCTTTTCCAAAGTTGAATTTTGCGTATAAATTAACTAAGGAAAAGTCAAATTTCATTATGATACAATAAACGTAGATTGACTGAGGTGTTATTAGCCGTGTCCTTTTTTTAGGTTTGGACATATTTTATTGTTGTTTTGAAATAATTATACACATAAATATATTTGCAACAATTCAGTAAAATGAATAATTGAAACCTGCACATGAACAAACTTGTGAATGAAAGAGCAAAAGTTCGTCTAGGAAGTGTAAAGGCAACGGTGGATGGATTCTCTGTTCTGAAGATATACGCATGGGTTAAAACAACATTGTTTTTCTCGTGTGAAGGAAAAAAAAAAATCAAAACTGTTCGATTTCATTTAAGAGTTTTGTTACGGGCACAACCTGTGAGACATAACGGGTGACACAACCATTATCTGCATTTTTAATTATGGTGTATGATCTAGTGATCATGACGTAGAACATCATAATCAAGAGTGCATATGATGGTTGCGTCACCCTCGTTGTGTCTCACATTTGTATCATTACTCATTCTTGATACAACTTTTAAATATTTGATTTTTCGTTATTTAAATAAAAACCTTATGACACCTAGGATATAAAAATAGTGTTTTAAAATCATCACACCGAATGTGCTTATGACATCACATAAAAACAATCGATTTTGTATAAATTCAATTATCCACTCGAAAATCGACTTTCTAATAATCGCAACAATGTAAGTTCCATTCTTAAAGGTGGAAATTCTTTATGATAAAATCAGTTATAAAAATAAATAAATAAAAGGTTGAGTCACAATCCAAAAGGTGTCTCATTATCTCGCTCTAAAGTTAAATTAATGATGTAAATCGAGAGTTATGTCATAGTAGTCTATTTCACAAGAAAATGCATGTAGACTTTTTTTTATTACCGAGAAAAATTCCATCTATGGAATCGAATTCATATGACTCATCTTAAAAGCAAGACTGCAATTACAACATCTCGTTCTTTTATTAAACACCGTTCTCATATAAAAAAATAATCGACTATCAATTACAACATTGATTTTAGCACCACATTAAAGGTTACGAGACACAACATTTCATGCAAAATTCGATATTGAAGAAGTAGAATTTTGTTTTCGTTCTTTTCAGAATCGAATTTTAAGCTATTCGACTTTGTAGAAATCAGAATCCGTATCGTGAAAATAGATATATTGTGATGTCAATTATTTGCGTGATTTTCTAGAAGAAAAAAAAAAACAACATTTATGTGTATAAAACTATTGAGTAATGATAGAGGCAACGACGGTTGTCTTCTGACGAGTGACACAAGAGGGTTGTCTTCAACGAATGACACAAGGGTTGTCTTCAACAAGTGTACATGACGGTGATACAGACAAGCATGATTGATTTTATTAGATGTTATATTTATGATCAATTTAGACTCAATATAATTAAAGGTGCAAATCACTGTTGTATCACTCGTTATGAAGGCTCAACCGTTATCGTTACTCAAAGGTATTATAAAACTGCCTCCCAGACTCCCACATTCCCCGCTCTTCTCAAAGGTAAAAATATACACATCTCCACTATTCATTCAAACGCGACACTCTCTTCCATTTCAAATCCTTCCCAATACACCAAAAATCCATAAAAAAAAATGCGTGAAATCCTCCATATCCAGGGCGGCCAATGCGGCAACCAAATCGGAGCAAAGTTTTGGGAGGTGGTATGCGCAGAGCACGGCATCGATTCGACCGGAAGGTACAAAGGTGACAACGATTTGCAGCTTGAACGAGTTAATGTTTACTATAATGAAGCTAGCTGTGGTAGATTTGTTCCTCGTGCTGTTCTCATGGATTTGGAACCTGGAACAATGGATAGCGTTAGATCTGGTCCGTATGGGCAAATATTCCGGCCGGATAACTTCGTCTTTGGTCAGTCCGGTGCCGGAAATAATTGGGCGAAGGGACATTATACTGAAGGAGCTGAGCTTATTGATTCTGTGCTTGATGTTGTTAGGAAAGAAGCTGAGAATTGTGACTGCTTACAAGGTATTAATTATATTCAATTTTCATTTCTAATGTTCTCAGTAAGCTCTGCTTTGCTGATTTCGCATATTATGTTGTGTTTTCATTCTTCTGTATCTGATTTTTGCGTGTTATGTCACCTGTTTTTAGAGCTGTTAGCGAGCTAAGAAGCTCGTGTTCGGCTCGTTAGTGTATGTGATTGTTTCTTTGTTTAGCTTAACGAACCAAAATCATTATTCTGCATCTGATTTTTGCCTGTTATGTCACTTGTTTTTTGAGCTGTGAAACTAACAGAGCCGCTTGTGTTCGGCTCGTTAGTGGATGTGATCTGTTTAGCTTAACAAACCAAAATCATTCTTTTGCTTGATATGTCACCTGTTTTTAGAGCTGGCGTTTCTTGAACAATCTCGTTAGTTCGGCTCGTCAGTGTATTTGTATGTGATTGTTTGTTTGTTTAGCTGAATGAACCAACAATCATTCTTGTGCATCTGGTTTTTGCTTGTTATGTCACCTGTTTTTAGAGCTGTGAAACTAACAGAGCTCCTCGTGTTCGGCTCTTTAGTGTATGTGATTGTTCATATGTTTAGCTTAATGAACCAAAATCATTCTTCTGCATCTGATTTTTTGCTTAATATGTCAACTGTTTTTAGAGCTGTTAAACTTATAGAGCCACTCGCGAACAAAGCTCGTGTTCGGCTCGTTAGTATATGAAAGAAGGTCGTTCTAACCCCTGATCCAATTGTTAATACCCATATTTGCTTCAGATTTGAATATTTTGTGCATAGACAGAATGCTTCAATGTTGTATTATGTTGTATTTCGGTTCATTTATCTATACCGTCGTTTAATTGAGAATGTTTCAATCTGAATTAGTCTTTTTTTGAGAATCAGGATTTCAGGTATGTCATTCTTTAGGCGGAGGAACTGGATCAGGGATGGGGACGCTTTTGATTTCAAAGATCCGGGAAGAATATCCAGATCGAATGATGCTTACTTTCTCGGTTTTCCCTTCTCCCAAAGTCTCTGATACTGTTGTGGAACCCTACAATGCAACTCTCTCTGTTCATCAGCTTGTTGAAAATGCTGATGAGTGTATGGTCCTTGATAACGAGGCACTATACGACATTTGCTTCCGAACTCTTAAGCTCACAACTCCAAGCTGTAAGTCCAATGATCTCGATTTTTTTTTTAAGATTTCAAAAAGTGAGATTATCTTGTTACTGATTAGGGATAATCACGCTTTTGGTCCCTTTTATTTCATGAAATCTTCATTTTCATCCCCTATGTATCGTTTTTGCATTTTCACCCCACGTGTAAAGTTTCTATTGGTTGTAGCATTTCGTACCTCTTATGCTGGTTGATTGACACATCAAAGTGCAAAAACCAAACATTGAGGATGAAAATGAAAGTTTCTTGAAACAAAAGGGACCAAAAGCGTCATTATGCCTTACTGAATATCTTGATGTTTTTGACATTGTTTTTCTTTCCAGTTGGGGATTTGAATCATCTTATATCTGCAACAATGAGTGGTGTAACTTGTTGTCTACGTTTCCCGGGTCAACTCAACTCGGATCTCCGTAAGCTAGCTGTGAATCTTATTCCGTTCCCGAGATTGCATTTCTTCATGGTTGGATTCGCCCCGCTCACATCTCGTGGCTCACAGCAATACCGAGCTCTAACCGTTCCCGAACTCACTCAACAAATGTGGGATTCCAAGAACATGATGTGTGCAGCTGATCCTCGTCATGGTCGGTACTTAACCGCTTCAGCCATGTTTCGTGGCAAGATGAGCACGAAAGAGGTCGACGAACAGATGATCAACGTCCAAAACAAGAATTCATCTTATTTCGTGGAATGGATTCCGAATAACGTTAAGTCAACCGTCTGTGATATCCCACCAACCGGTTTGAAAATGGCCTCGACTTTCATTGGGAACTCAACTTCGATTCAAGAAATGTTCCGTAGGGTTAGCGAGCAGTTTACGGCTATGTTTCGTAGAAAGGCGTTTCTGCATTGGTACACCGGGGAAGGTATGGATGAAATGGAGTTTACCGAGGCGGAAAGTAATATGAATGATTTGGTTTCGGAGTATCAACAATATCAAGACGCAACAGCTGAAGAAGACGGTTATGAATACGAAGACGAAGAAGAGGATGTTCAGGAAGCTTAAGTAAGTGTGTGTGTGTGTGTGTTTTTTTGTTTGAAATATTTTGTCTCCGTGGTGACGATTATGCTATAATTACGCGATAAATACTCGCGATTTGTGACCTAGGTTTAGTAATGATTGTGTCACTTAAAAGCAAAATTTTAGGCTTTTGGTGTGTTTAAATGTGTGTTTGTGAGGTAATTAGGTGGTGTGGCTTGATTTGTTCTCTGTTAACTCATGTTATCAATCTTTGCCGGTATGCTTGAAATTTGAGTATTTTGTAATTTGTCTGTTTCTACTAAGGCACCGTTGACACCACATTGTATATATCAGGGCATCACACTTTGATAAAAATTCGACTTTAAAAAGGTTGAATTTTGTATTCAACCTCTTTAGAGTCGAATTTAGAACTTAAATTCGGACTATGGAGAAGTCGAAAACATTATCGTACCATGTTGAGAAGTGATGACTATTTTGACACGATTTGAGTCATTTGTTTTGTTTTTTCTAAACTAAATACTTGTTATAAAGCACACTTGATACTTTTTGATTAAATAAAGGCAGGAAAATTTCAGCGTTCGGTCTGAAATTGGGTCAGAATAAATAATTGCGGAAAACAAGAGAATTTGAGGGGTGAAATTGGAAATGAAATTATACATACACTAAATAAAATAAAATGTACTAAAGAAGTAATGTTTGTCCAAACATTCTTTTTATTTATTAATCAATTGAATATATACATGAAAAGAAAACCATACACTTTACCTTCACTTATTAACTAATTTCCTAATGCACCAAACTTAAAAATCTACATGATAAACCTCAGTCATATTTGGATAAAATAATCCAAAATTTTGTTCAACCCCAGCAGCCTTTAAATCTTCATTAAATAAAGCAAACAAGTAAGTCTCCACTGCCTTTCCGGGCCGTTTTGGTGTTCCGGCCACCGGAGACCGCTGATGAGCCACCACATTCCCCACATAAGTCCTAGCATTCTCTATATTCGCATTGGCGTCTCCGCCACTCGGCCACCCCGTTTCCGACACCATGATCTCGACGTTCCTCACACCGACTTTCTCCATCGCAGAATACACGGAATCTACCATGGAATCAAACAGGTTGTGATACGAGAGCACACCGTCGACCACCGGCACCGCCGCCGTGTCGGTTAGAAGCGCGTAAGGTAGAGGGATCTGACTAGGGTTGCTAACATACGCAAAGTACGGGTACACGTTAACAAGTAAAGGGTAATTTCTTGCTGCTAAAAATATAGAGATGGGTCCCATAACGGAAGACGAAGATTCTGAAAATACCCCTGCCGACGGCGGAAACGACGCCCCGATGGCTTGCATCGAGATTGCGGTAGACACCGGAATTTCAAGATTCAGAGCCTTTATTGCATAATCAAAGTTTTGCATTGCTCCAAGTACAAATGTAGCCAATTCACTTGGAATCACTTCATTACCAACTCCAATGCATGTCACCTACACCATTGATGAAAAAGTAATCCAACAGTGTCAAATTGATTTGTGCTTTAAAAAATAAAACGAGAAAAAAACTTAAAGCTGATGAATTTCTTCGTTGAGGAGACAGAGACTCTGCATCAAAATTTTCCGTTATAGCATTACTATTTTTACCTGTACTGAGGGCAAATGTGGAATTATGTTGTTAATGATCCATTGCTTCGCAACCGTTGGATCAGCAGCCAGTTGCTGTAAATCTTCATTTCTAACACCAACAATTGCTTGAATCCCAGAATTTTGGAGGGCAGTTAAAACTTGTTGATTTGGTTCAAATATTCTGATTTTTGTTATATTTCTTGATTTTAATAATGTTACAACTTGGTCTGGAGGTGGTAAATTGTCTGCTACCAGTCCATAATTCACACCAATTCCTAAGACACCTTCATAAAAAAATGTCAAATAATAATAATTATTATTATTATATATGTAGTAAAATGTCAATAAAACTTACAATATTGATTCAAATTTTACATCAAATAATGTTTATTCAAAAAATTCACAAAAAAAAAATGACAATAGTATTGTATGTTCCATATGTATGATTATAAAGCAAGAGTTCTAATTGCACCACACAAAACTTATTTTCAAGGCATTATACTGATGTTCAATCGCTGGAAAATCGAATCAAATTCATGAGGTTCAACTTTTCAAATATAGAATATTTACATTCGACCCTTGAAAAGTCAAACATCACATCCAGACATGATATCATGATAAGTGTTGTGTATGGTGTCGTGAAAATCTCCAATGCATGTAACACATTTGATATAAACGTGCATGTGTACTAGCAACACGGTGTTTTTCAACATAACGTCCCATAGAAAAAAACAATCAACCGATGAAAAACCGATTATCAATTATAGAATCAACTTTCATCAGATTGATTATGACAATCAACAATCAGAAAGACGGTTTATTACCTGAATTCAAGGGAAAAGAGCATAGAATATTGATAACAAGCACAAAGGGACACAATCTACACAGCATGGCCATTTTGTATATATATATATATATATGCTAAAAAGATGTTTGGTGAAATATGAGTGACTGATAGTGTTTTGTTTCTACTTATGACAATTGAAGTACATCATTTGTATACTAAGTCTGTATTTATAAGTAAAAATATTCGCATGTTTCCTAAATCATGGGGAATACTGAATCATAAAATAGGTAGATTTCACACCTAAAAAAAACCATTTTTCCTTTTTTTTTTTTTTTTTTTTTTTTTTTTTTTTTTGGTATCACACACCTAAAAAAATCTTAACACACATGCTAACATTTATTTCTAGTTTTATCCTTTAATTTTTTCACTAATTGATTGGGCTCAATTTTAGACATTCTGGCCGATTGGGTCTAGAAAAAAACCAAGATTCAAACTCATATTCGGTTAGAATAAAAATTATTTCCCGATTCAAATTCGGTTAGGCATTATGTTGATTAGTTTATGGACCGAATTTTAGTCAGAAATGTATTAATTGTGTTTTTCGACTAATATTGAGTCTAGAAAAAACCAAAATACGACTCAAATTCGGTCAGAATAAAAATTATTTTCGACTCGAATTCGATCCGAACAACGTATAGGTGTGAAAATGCCCCCCAATTATATTAATAACGTAGAGGATAACTAGATGAGATGAATCATCAAAAATCACAGTCATCACAATGGATCAAAAGATTTTTTTTTTTTTTTAGGGATAAGGACAACATACGGAATATTTTTAAATAACGTATTTTTTATAGTAATTTTTATAGCGAGAAGGACAAACAGTGAATCATTTATTATCTTGATTACGCATGTCTTTATCATTTAATTTTTTTCTTGGATTTAATGGTAATTTTAAATGGTGGACATAGCCACATTATTTGCTGAGATTTGCTGTGTTGAGCTCATCTTTAATTTTTTTTCTTGGATTTAATGGTAATTTTAACTGGTGGACATAGCCACATTATTTGCTGATTTTGCTGTGTTGAGCTCATCTAGCCCTTTATTTGTTTTAGGTCCAAAATGATTTTATTATTAAAACTTTATTTGGGGAAAATGTATAGTGTTATAATTATAAAACATGTATATAATCTATATTGATGTCCATTAAGAGTCTACATTATGTTTTATTGTACAAGTTATTACTACATAAGTTTTATTTAAGTTATTACTACATGATAGAAGTGATATAATTTGAAGAAATGAATAGATTAGAAGAAATGAATAGAAAATTCCATACTTTGTTTGTGTCATTTTAGATTTCTTGTCTTTCATTTATAGTTATGTAAAATTGGTTTGATACCAATTATTCTATAATACGTTATCAGCGCGAGCCTCTGTCGGTTACGGTAGTAAAAGACATTTTGCTTGGATGTTTTGAGTGATGCTATTGATTCCAGTGCTAACTATCCGGTGCGGGAAATAATTAAGTTTTCTCTTCTTTTATTTTTACATAAAAACATCGATTTGACAACTTGGACCAATTATGCTTTTGTCAAGTTTGAATTGAATTAATAAAATATTTAGAATCTTTGGTATGGGTTGTGACAAACTGTTTTCCCGCATATGAACTGAAATTAACATACTTGTGTAATGTTTTAATGTTGTTTTAATGACGAGTATATGATCTTACGATCATTCAAGAATACCAAAGTTGAGAGATTTTGAATAAACCGCTTATAAATTGTGGTCTAACTCTGACTAAAAAAACATTCAATTCATCGTTTTACAAGTGACGAACATCGTGGATTTCTCTTAATATTAACATCATTCTCTTTATGTGGTGAAGAACTATTAAAATGCATGTATTCACCTTCCCGTGATTATTTATTGTTGATTTGTTAGGTGAAATATGAAATGTATTCATCTATTTGTTCAAAACAAAAATGTTTGTTTCTCCATATGAGGTGAAATATGAAATGTATTCATCTATTTGAAAACAAAAATGTTTGTTTCTCCATATGATTTTGAGACGGAATGGTGTATACATATATATATATATATATATATATATATATATATATATATAATAAATATAGATTTACGTATTATATAATGGGTCGATGAGTATTATAATGGATAGAAAACAAGTATCCATATCCAACCCTACTTACGGCGGGTTTTGGAAAATAAAATTCATACTCAACCCTATCCTTAAAAATATCCTAGCGGGTTTTGGAAAATAAAATTCATACGCAACTCTATCCTTAAAAATATCCTATCCTAACAGGTAGGATAGGATGGATATTCGCCGGGTTAAATCGAAATTGACATCCTTACCAAAAAGTAAGCATAAAATTGTACAAATGCCCAATTTTTGCTTTGACAAAATAAACGCTTAAAAAAAACATATGTTTTTTAAAAATCATAAATCCATCTCCCACCAAAAATGTTCATTGCATATTGTGCACTATAATTTCCTTACAAGTAGAGAAATTTGCACTAATAGTGTATATCTATGTAATAAAATTTTCCTCTACTCTATTTCATTACATATATCTCATAGTATGTTTTTACTGATTAGAGTGTATACTTACCATGCTATTTTTTCTCTGTGAAGTGTGGTTGTTCCTTACGCAGATATGTTGTGCTAATCTTCTTTGTATCGTTTCAATTTTATCTAATATCCCCGTAGGGACGGGGACGGGGACAAGTGAATGAATGTATACCTTAGCTTTATAAACCACTAGCCTATATTAAGTTTTGACATCTTTTGTTGCATGGATATGGACAATCAATCTCTTTTGTCACCCCTCTTCCAAAGTACCAGTCCCCTACTGCCTCTGCTATTGTCTGAAATAACACAAAACATTAAGCTTATGGTCAATCACTAAAAATTCATCAACATCAAGTGGTATCACAATCTATATATATATATATATATATATATATATATATAAATATATATATATATATATATATAACAGTGTGTGTATGTAACATCCTAGAATTCAGATCTATGGACGCTATTAGAATCAAAATAGATCGATCTAGTAACTACCTATCCCATCGTTCTTTCTTGTTTAAAAATTGGTTAACCTGAGTTACCAAATTCATTACATCTCAACATCATAATATATTTCTTCCACTTTTCCAAAAAAAAGTGGATATTATGTTTTTTCCCTCTTGAGGAACGATCATCCTCGAAAGGACCCTGCCAGAGAGTACAAGAGGTAGCTCATTCTGTCTCTCACGACGTAACACTTAGTTTTATTTGGTAGTCAACTCTATTACCACTCATACGCCCTAAAACTTGGTCTAGCTAGCGGCGCTATTTGAGCTAAATGGATCTAGTAACGACTTAGGTACATCTTGTTTGTTTGGCCCTAACATGATTGATCAACCTAAATCACCTAGTTATGTATATCTCAAACCATATATTATGGTAATGTTTCTTCTACTTTTCGAATAGGGCAATGCTACTAGTACATCCACATTGACTCAATGAATGACACATTGTACTTTTACACCTTTGATCATGGTACATGATACATTGATTGATCTGGTTCACACAATGATCAGCAGTGCAAAAACACGTCAAGTCGATTTTGTTGTAGCAGTAGCATTTCCCTGTCGGATATGAGATTTCAAGAAAAAGAGAGGGAGAGACATTACAGTAAAATACACACCTTATTATTTACTCTGGGAGAATCAGGCGCAAACCAAGTGTCTTGTAATTCACTTTGGCAATGAGCAAAGCAAGAATTAATATAAACCCCTCCACTGTATGAATATCTATAAAATAAGCTCAATGCAGCAACCATATCCCTTCTGAATCCTGTAAAACGAACACAAAAAAAACATCATTTTAATGGATTCGGAAACATTGCACTATTCGGTTTCTCCTTCCGTTACTTATTATTATCTGATATAGTTGCTAAAAAAAAACCTTGTAATATATTTATTTGCGACGCGGTGCATGCTGAGATATTTAGCTTGCAGTGATACCAATGTCCATGAGGATCAGCATAAGGTGGAACCAATATGTTATGAAACTGTATCACATAATAATTCCATCATTTTATTAACTTAATTAAAAAAAATTAAATAATGATAATAATAATGTGGTCAGGGACTCAGGGGACTTACTTGAAATACATCATAAGCTGAGTTGAGAAGAAAAAATGGTGTTTTGATATACTTTAATGCGTACTGTGGGAAGAAACACTGCATGAAAAAAAAAATGTCCTGATGATCCTTTAAGTAAATACTATAATGAAGTTAAGAAATCTGAAATTTAAAGGGGCGATTTTGGAAGTATACTTGAAGTGAATAGTTGTGTGTACTCCTGCAATATTCGTTGAGGTTCTGTTCTACTCCCTGTCAATACAAGCACACACACCAAATGTGCAGTTTTGTGTTAAATAACTTCACTTCTCACATAATAAATTTAAGCTGTAAAGAAGTATAACTCATACATCCACGTGCTAGGTTGCACGGATATTGATACACGGTATATATGACGGGCATATATATAAATATCATAGGTATAAGGACCAAATTGTACATAGTGAAACTATAAGGACCAAGTAATGTATTTTTTGTTTTTATAAACAAATGTAATGGGAAGTGAGTATACCTGTAAAGTGATGAGTTTTTGATAGAAAGATCTCATAGTGAAATTCAGACTTATATCTCTCCTGAAAGGGGCAAAAGTGGTAAATTAATCAGCTACAAGGAAACAAAAAGAGGTAATTAATGCATCAGAAATTCAATAATAGGTTAAGAACTAACTCATCCAAGAAAAATCCAGCATCACTTAAGCATTTTACACTCGCGTTTTTAGGTAAATAAAGGGTAAAATTGTCACAGTGCAAAAAGGAAGCCAGACCACCTGCTGAGCAACCTGAAAGAAGTGCCTGCATACAAAAATGCAATGCAATAGCAGATAAAATAAGCCTACTTTCATTTGAGGACCTGCGCACAGCACGTGCGTTTACATTAACACTTCTTGCTATCAAAAGATAAGGGACTGATGAAACTAAAAGTTAAATACGAAGGGAAGATCGTACCATTTAAGAAAAAATCAGGGACTTACGACGCTTTTAACTCTAAAATATTAATGATGATTACCTTTCTAGCTTGGCCAAGTCCTTTAGGGAGAAGATGAGAGATAATAGCTCTCCAAATTCGCTCCCCTCTGAAATAAAGCAATGATGTCTGTTTTTCAAATCAAAGTTAATCCTACTTTTGTTAAACAAAAGGAAAATGACATATGCATGACAGGTTAAGCAGCTAAATCTTTCACTACACGTTTTATTACCATTGATCAAAAAAATCAATTGATTCGTAATGATAAAACTGTATGGCGTAAGACGTAATGCATATCTGTAATGAATGCATTATTACCGCTAAATAAAACAAAAACAAAAACAAAAAGACTTTACCCCATTGTCAAATTTTCCATCACCAGCAAAAGAGGCACCATCACAGTACCTTAATTTTACTCTGTTCCAGTTGTAAAAATCTGCATTATTATTCATCGTCCGATTAAATCAGAGCAGATTCTGGAAGAAATAATCTAACGGTGTGAGTGTGAATCACAACTCACCATAGTCATATGGAACATGACGTAGACGTGCACCTAGAATGAAGGAAAGTAAATGATCTGAATGTGTACAGTTGTTGGGATGGGTAAATGAAAAGGAAATACAGGATGTTTACAAGCTATAATTTTTTTGAAAGAGTGTATTATGTGAAATAGTGTAAAATGAAAAGGAAATAAAGGATAAAAATATATTATGTGAAAGAGTGTTAAAATGAGAGGCTCTAATATACGCCACTTGGTATAACCTTCCTACGACCGTTGCACTATATATCTCTCATTAGTTTCACGATAAATAGTCGTTATAAATTATTATAACATTTTTTTTATTTATGTATAGGATATTATCATATTAGGATCTTTTAATTGATATAAATCTCACTATGATCAACGATGTAAAGCGTATAAGTCATTTGCGAAGATCATTTTGTTATGAAATTATCAGTAATTTTCATAATCAAAATGACTTTCATAAATGAGAGATTATATGATACAAACTACAAAGGCCGTAACCAATGGACATGCATGATACGCTTTCATATTGATTAGTTTTCATTATACATATACACATACACATACTTCTAATTTGAAAGCAAGTATAGATATTAGATGAAAAGTGCATAGAATGAATGAGTAACGAATGACATGTTGAGTATATTCTCGTAATACATGTTATTTGATACAACATTTTAACATAAATACCTGGGTTTAGAGAAGCGTTGTTGCTTAGAATGCCGGAGAAGACTTCAAATTTAGACATGTAAAGTGTCGATCCTCGTCGTGTTTTCGCTCTCTCTAAGCACGACTCCACGTCGTTGCACCATCCGCCACCCTTTCAACGTCAATCGATAAAAACATATAATACTTCATTAAATATATTCTAATATCTTACATTGAAACCAAACAAAAAATATCAGAATAATAATCACAATATAAGATTAGATAATAGGTTTGTTAACTTAGTTTAAATCGTTTTATACCAAACGAAGACTATTAATTTAATTAACTTGCTTTCAATTAAAAAATCAATTTTCATGATAGAATAATTACAAAAATGACACCTTCTATATGTTCACAGACAAAGATTCTGAAAAAGAGACGGCATGTGATTACGATTTACAATGTTTACCTTGTAAATATTATACTACTAGTATCTATCTAAGAAGAAAATATGCTAAAGACAACATATTTTGACAGGATTTTATAATGGGGCATTTATACTCACAATAGCAGGTTTATTCGTTGTCTCGTACATACCGATGCATCACATTATTTTCATAGAATCGACCCTATAAAAGTCGAATATACAAGGCAACATTCGACTTCCTGTATTTTCGAATTAGAATCGACACTGAAAAAGTCGAATTTGCCTTATAAATTCGACTTCACATGATCGATTCTACCGTGATACACACACGGTGTGGTGCACGATAGATCGAATGTGGTGCGAATAAAGGCCTTCTTTATAATTACAATTTTATCGATGACACAACGCATTTTTAAACTTTGAACCCTACAAGATGCTACATTCAAAGCAATTGTTCTACAACGAATAACATGATATCACAGAAACAAATATTCTGTCACGGCGGGTGATACAACCTACTTTCACACTCTTGATCAAGATATTGGACTCATTGATCATAACATGCTTTAATAATAATCAAATGTATAAATGTAGATTGTGTCACCTATGGCCGTAACATTAGTCAATTTACACTATGATTTAGATTTATCATAAGTAATAAGTAAGGGTATTAAAATGAACCTTAAAATCCCAGTTTTTATAATAAATATGCCAGCGAGAAAGGCAACAGTAGTTATACCTTTCCAGGTAAGAAGTGGGACTACATCACACACAAGGAACCATATGGATGGGGATATTCAATAAATAAATGGATAGTGATTTAGGTACAGAAAATATACACATAAATCATGCACACAACGTTTTATAACCATACATTTTAACTTTTAAAGCAAAAAAAAAATAACACAAAAATTTTGGACCACACATTTCCATTTCGGGAGATGAGATCACTGATCAGTACACAATTCTGTGTACTAATCATTTTCCTAAATAAATAAATAAAATTACCTCAAACTGCAAAAGCCAATTGCGTGCTCCGGCGCCGAATCCTCTGTCCAGATGATACGCCGGCAAACTTCCGTCCAAGCAATCTGCATATCACAACCATACCATTCAACAGCACCACTAAATAACAAAAAAAAAAACATCAATTGAACAGAAAAATGTCCTTGATTTTGAAAGAAGAAGAGAAAATTACAAGCTCTGAAAGCCGAAGCGTTTTGAACAACCGTCATTTTGACTAAAAGCCGGTTCGGATAGTCTGCATACACCACCACCACGCACGGAGGCGTCAACCACAACAGATGAACAAAAAGAACACCAAAATAAATGAACAGAAAAATGCTCCACAATTTTGAGAGAAGAATTATACAAGCTCCGAAATCAGAAGCGTTTTGAACGAGCGTCGTCTTCACTGGCAGCTTGTTCGGACCGTCTGCATACACCACCACACACGGCGGTCGTCAACCACCACAATAGAAGAACAGAACGAAAAACATTAAAACGAACATGCTCCAAAATGAAAGGATAATTACAAGCACCAAAATCGGAAGCGTTTTGAACGAGTGTTAGAAGCTGATTCGAATCGTCAGCATACACCGCCACGCATGGCGCCTTTAAATACAATAGAAGAACAAGGCAGCCGACGGTAATCGGCCGCAGATTCTGATGCATTTTGATATCTATCCAGATTCAGAATTCCAGATGATTTTTGGCTGCCGGTTATGAATGCGAATTAATCATAATTTGAGAGGGAAAGATCAAATCAAATCGAATCATGCAAACAATAACAATGGATTTGATTGGCTCAGTTGAGAGTTGAGACTGAGAGAGAATTTGTGTGAAGTGGAGGAGAGTAGGCCACCGGCTCTTCGTCTGAAAATGTGGGGCCGGGGTTAGTAGCCCAATGGACATGTTTTCCCGCGAGGATGTATCCATATTTTTGCGCCAAAAAAAAAAAAAAAAACTGTTTCGCGGAAAAAAAGAATAATTGGTACTATGATTTACGATAATAAATATGATGAAAATGTAACATCAATTAAACAAAATAATTGGTGTCACAACAAAATTTTAATTAAACCTCCCGACCTATGTTGCACCGACACCGACACGAACACGGCGCACGACACGACACGGACACGGCGACACGGCAACTTTCAAAATATAGGACACGACACGCCGGGGACGTAGTATGTATATATATATATATATATATATATATATATATATATATATATATATATATATATATATATATAATACAAAAAATATATATTTAATTTAACATTATTTTAAATCAACCGACACGTGTCCGACACGCGCGTGTCGGACGCGTGTCGTGTCGGACGCGTGTCGTGTCGGACGCGTGTCGGATACGGCGCACGTTACCCATATTGGAGTGTCGGTGCAGCATAGCTCCCGACATTTAATCTACCGTCATAGTACATGACAAAATTGTTTTATATATAATTTATAAAACAAAAACAATTACTTTTTCCGTCTCATTTTATTAGTCTCGTTTGATTTTTTACATCGACAAAAAAAAAAAAATTTTAATATTTTGAATCTCATTAAATAATCTAAAATTTTTACAAGGGGTTTCTGGAAGTAGAGGATTTTTATTTATTTTTTCAATAACAAAAGGTGTAATACTAAAGGAAATGGTAGTCTGCTCACAAGACACTGCTTAGAAACACAAAAAAGGGGACAATTTTCCAGTCTATTTTTTTAAACCAGGTAACACGTACAAAGACATAATAATAATAATAATAATAATAATAATAATTATAGCTTGACAGAACTTCAAAATTTCTCTCCCTAACAAAACATCATAAGATTCACTCACTGGTAGAAAAAACCCAGAACTTTTCCTGCCTTTTCATGGTCCATGACCATGATGCCTGCAGATATGTATCCTTACTGTCTTGAAGTCCATCCTTCAATCTCCTTAACACCGACATCACCACACTTATTCAACCTTCCATTCAGCTCAACAACGATTTTACCGGACCTATGATCGTCATACTCTACTCAAACTAACCAAATGTAACCACCATGCTTCTGCATAACCAAAAGAAACTTAATAATCCCTTTTGATGAAGGTCTAATCATGACCCGACGCTTTCCCCTCTTCTCAGCATTGTAATTTGTACATGCACTTGAGAGCGTCGTACAAAACACCATGGTAGGAAAGATGACAATCACCATGGTAGTCAATTTCAGTACTGAAGGTAATTACATTTGTGGAGTTACCTTCCTTGAATTAATTTAAACCATACAGTTTCAATCCAAAACAAGACTGTCATCCAGATCAATAACATATAAGGTATCTCCACAGATGGAAGGGTAATTTTTACTTAGTCATTCCACATATATTGAAATGGCTTGTAAAGTAATTAGACCCACACGCTTTATATCCAGGACATAAATCGTACGGTTCTAATTACTCCACAAATCACTTTCACTTGAGGCGTCTCACACTCACAATATGTAATGTTATAAGACAATTGCACAAAGAAAAGAATTGCATAGCCCAAAAGAAAAAGCACATTCATTGAAACTTTGTTTTGAAATAGACAAGTCATCATCATGACAACATATGGATAGAAACCTCACAAGTTTCTCTAATACAACCATCCAAAACAAAAAAGAACAAACTTCCAATGCAAGAAAATGGCAAAATAGAGATTTCACTTCTTCTTCTCAGCCCCTCCAGCAGACCTACACAAATTAACCAACCCTAAATTTAGAAAGACCATAAATGGAAAGAGAAAGTATTACAGAGAGCCATTCACGAGCACACTCTAGGTCTAATCGTATAAAAACATGTTGGTTTGTTTGTTTGCTCAAACAAACAAGCCAAACTCACCTTGTTTGTTTGCATAAACGAGCTAAACTACACTTCGTCAAGCTCAGATAGTAATCAAACAAATACGAGCATTGATCATGAACGCTCGTTTAAGTTTGTGGTAAAAACATATTCAATATCCTCCTAACCTAAACATAACTAAATGAGTGAAGCTTCTGCTCGTTTGTTTGATTTATAACGAGTCAAACTTGAATAAATGCTCCCATGATCACAAGCACTCGTTTGTCCAATGTAAATGAGCAGAGCTCAAGCTCCTAATTAAACGGCCTCAAGAGCGAAAATTTCGGCTTGCTAATAACACAAATGTGATTGAGCTCGCTCATGTGCTAAACGAGCACAAATACAAACATAAGATATTCAGCTCAGCTCAACTCAGCTCGGTTCGGTTAATATACAACACTGGTCACAACAGCCCAAACACACCCCAGCTGAGGTGGCGTTTAAATTTCACTCACCAAGCTTAGCATGGCTTCTGATGTGTACATATTCTGGTGTGAATGTATCATGTTCCTTAAATATACCATACTAATAAAAGAAAAGGCTTGATATACCTCATTTTACGAAGAACATTGGACATCTCTTCTCTCTTCTTCTTAGCACGCTTATGGGTACCTAGCTTTCGTTTAGCTACCTTCAGAGCACGCTTGTCCTTTTGGACCTTGAGAAGCTCGGTAATCCTCTTCTCGTATGGTGCAAACCCTGCAACTTCCCTGATCAAGCTTCTAACGAAATGCACCCTCTTGCTTGTTTTCTACATCACACACATAACACACATTGTCCAGTCACAAATCATCCAAACACGATAAAGAAAAACAAGATAAGACGCACGGAGTAAGCTTCTAAAGGATAGTCAAGGTATGAAAACATCATACAAATGCAACCGGGCAAAATGGGCTTCCGTGCAAAGATAATAGTTAGCTTCATATAACAAGAAGAATAACAACTTATTACAAGGTATTACTGCATCGATATACTTCAAAAGCATTTAGTTATCGAGTCGAACATGCTTTTAAAACTACAAAGCTTGAACTCGGCTTAAGTTCACACATGCAGAAAATAGTGCTCAAGCACAGGTGGACTTTGTTTTAACAATGCTCAAGCTCAGGTAGACTATACTCAGAGAAAATTCAAGCACTTTCAAGCATGGACTTGAGCTCGAGCAGCTCATTATGAATAAAAAATAAATATTGTACGACCCAAAATACATCTTTATCCTAATTTCTTTTGTATTTAATATTTTTTTAATAGTTTATATTAAATATGTTACTAAAAATACTCTATAAAACTCATAAGCATTCGATTCAAGCTTTGCCATGCTCAAGTTGAGCTCAAGTTTGATAAAATATTATATCAGCAAGCCTTTCACAAGCTAAGTATCGAAATGCTTGTGAACAGCAAGGCTCATTTACCCGTACTAGACTAAGTAGAGATTGAAAAATATCATTGCAACAAGCATTTGTGTATTTTCCATATGCTACATCAATCTCTAAGTAAAACTATGCCGAATTAACCAAATGAAGTCAACACTCAAATAGATATCAGAACTGCAAATTTGCTTTCATAATCTGGATATCAAATCTTCAACACTAACGTAGCAATGGTAAACTTTAATAAAAAGCACCTCGATTCTAGCAAGGTGAAAACATAAAACATAGAAATGCAAATAAATTCAGCATTTTTTAACTCAATAGTTTCGGAATTTCAGCAAAAATGCAGAATTGAGCAAAAACAGGGAGAAGAGAACTTACGCCTTTCCTATCAGATGGGCGTGGAGCCAGTTCCTTCTTAGTGACGACATGGCCTTTATTCAGACCAACAAATATCCCCGAATTCGGCTGCTTTGGAGCCATCACCTAGTTAAACAACAGAAAATGCACCATATAACAAAGTACTTGAGCAATCGAAATCCAATTAAATCTACGATTGAACTTGAAAGCAGAAGCAATCAGCTAATAGCATAGAATCGAATAAGATTACTATTCCAAAACTGCAGATTTCAACGATATGAACAATAATGAGAACTGTAACGAAAAAATGTAGCTTACCTTTCCGACTTGGTTTAGTCCAAAAGTTTGAGACTTTTCACGATGAGCGCTAGGGTTTTGCTCGGAGCTTTGCTGGTTTTTATAGGTCAAGACGAAGTGGATTCATGAAAGCCCGACCCAAATAAAGTAAAGGCCTGGGCCCATGTGATTTCAATTTTTTTTTTTTAGTATAGCCGTAAACGAATCAAGCTGAATGAATTTGACTTTGTATTTGTTCAGTATACACAAAATATCAAGATTGTTTGTTTAATAAACGAATTCAATTTTATGTTTGAGTTAGGATCGTAATCTATTACCCAAGATCGAACCGAGTACAACCGAGTTAACCTCCTCTTCACGACTTATGCTGATGTTCTTCTACTCTCACCTCAAATTTTGAAATGATAAATTGGTTAAATGTTGTCTTAGTTTCTTAAACTTATATCAACTAAATAATTGAGTGGAAAAATAATATCTTTATATACTTTTTAACTTTATGACACATTATGTTTGTATATAAAAAATTTACATATGGCACCTCGAATCGACATTTCGAAGGTCGATTCCAGAACTGACCTTTCAAAAATCAAAAGTCGATCAACCGAAAAAGAAAAGATGAGATGTCCCTAAATTCGGGTATCCTGGAAAAAAAAGCAAGAACATGCGTATCAAGGGGAATGAAGAGGGCCTTCCCATTAAAAAATAATGTGTCCTCCCAATAAGAAGTCAATTTAATTGCCAATATATGTACATTATCATATTAAGGAAAAATAAATCCTCCTAACAAAAACTAATTATTTCTACCTGGGCTTTAATAAATCTTTTTCCCTTCATTTCTCTATTTGCCAACAACAACAACAACAACAACAGTAGTATACATTTCTTTTTTACCACACCCACCACAAAATTAATAACTAATTAGTCCTTGATCCGCTACATTAGCTCTCTCAAATTACATGTATACTAGCGGCAGCGGTGGTGGTTGGGGGGGTGTTTCTGTCTTTTTTCGATTTCATGGACTCTAGCATGAGCTAATATCCAGAAACAACAATGTTGGATTTGACCCGTTAAGTTAAACTCCGTTAGCAGCCCGAACCGTTTGTTGTTGAGGATTATGAAAATGCAGACCACCCAAAGATGGATTCAACTTAACAGGATCTTTTAGCAGTTGTTGAGAAACGCGATCCGCTAAAACGAACTGACCGTCGTGAAGCCTACTACTACTACTTCCTCCAAACTGCCTTCCATTATTATCATTCCCAGAAGCAGCAGCAGCAGCAGCACCACCACCACCACCTGACAGTTCTTGAAAACCATGTTGTCCCGCACCTCGAAAGATGTTGTCGGTATCCCGAGGGCTGTTTATGTAAGAGCCTTTCGGTAAACTTCCGAACCCTTCTTGCAAGAAAATTGATTGATTAAGGTGGTGAAATGGAAGAGCACCACCACCACCGGCGGAGGTTAACGGTGTTGATGAGCCTGAGGTAGCGCACGGACTAGAAATCGGAGACGGCGACATCCGCCCGTTCAGGTGCGGCGGAGATCTTGAATGTAGAAGTGGGCTCCCAATTGGAGAAACTGGACATGATAGATTTCTTGGAATTTGAATCTCACTGCAATGACAAGTAGCATTCAGACAAGAACATATAATAACGATTCATTACACGCTTACCCTTTCTCCCTGCCTAGGTTGCAATAAGTAGATACGGATAGGCAGATACAGAATACACACGGGTGCAGGATTTTTAAAGTATAGGATATGGGTACGGAGAGCATATGCGTAATAAAACTATAAGGCCCAAATAATAAATATTGAAACACGTCACTTGCGTATCCGAGTCCCCTTCCAACTTTCGAACTATAAAGTGTGCATCTGTTATGGATACAAAGACACGTTACCAAACTAGATGCAAGTATCCGTGCATCATAGGACTCCACTCCCTTTTGATCGTTGTTTTCATGAGATATGGGATATAAAGATACATACATACATACATACATATATACATACATATATATATATATATATATAAAGAGAGAGAGAGAGAGAGAGAGAGAGAGAGAGATTGACCTGGAATGGAAATTAGATCTTGTTGCTCTGAAGGAATGAATTGCAAGTCTTTCTGATTCTGAAGTCGCAAGATTTCTCGATTGTTCGACGATACCCTGAAGATATATATGTTAAAATGTTACAGAAAGCAATTTTAAGTTAAAAAGCACTTACGATAGATACGGTTAATCAGGGCAAATTTGCAGTATAAAGATTTAAACATGTAGAGTTATAATGATTACCAGAGGTTTGACACCATTAGTTACCCCCAAAGGAGATGCAGCATCTGAAGAAGAAGCAGGTGCCTTTTCGTAATTAGCGCTACTTTTGACAAAAGGATGTTCGAGAAGTTGAGCAGCTGTAGGACGATGATTCGGGTTGCGCCTCAAACATTGCAAGACAAAATCTTTCCCTTCTTCTGGAAGGTTCTCAGGCATTGGAGGAAGTTCTTTACTATTTCCAATTTTGAACATTGCAGCAACCTTTTGAACAAAAAAAAGTACTAAATATTGTTAGCCAACTGTAAGGATATGACAGTCGGATGATTTTGAAGTCCATTTTACATGTCGTTTGTTGCGTTAAAACGCCTAAAAACAAGAGCTAGGTAGTGGTGTGACCAACAACACGTTTTTTCATACCGTAGGGACTAATACATATCATTTTTAAATGATTAGGGGCTAATATGCAACAAGAAACATTGATTAGAGGCCTATATAGTTTGGGTAGGCCTATCAAAATCACTCACCCCTTCATACTGGCTCCAAGGAGGTTTAGCGGTGGCCATTTCCAAGATGGTGCATCCAAGACTCCAGATGTCAACAGCAAGATTACAACCACTGGAATTCTTGATCACCTGAATTGATCAACAAGATTAAGAGATTATCAGTAGCTATGTCAAACCCATGTAACATAAGCATTTAGATACAATATTTATTCAAATTCTGACCTCAGGTGCCATCCAATACGGGCTTCCCTTAAATGACAATGGACATGATTGCCCCGTAATCTGCACATGGGAAGAATTATTAACAATCTGAATATATGCATATGCATATACATATGCATACATAACTCTATATATACACACACGTATGCAAACTCCTTCTATGGGCACCTCTATGACAACTTACGTGCTTTGCCATTCCAAAGTCAGCCAGCTTGACACGTCCGTTAGGATCCACAAGTATATTTGCCCCTTTAATATCCCTATAAATTGCAATATTATAAAGTGAATATCTTCCCCATGTATACAAAATAAGTGATTGAAAACTGACATCGATCAAGAAAAAATGCCGACTTTACCTGTGGACCGTATTCTTAGCGTGCAAAAATGCAAGCCCAGACAAGATCTGATGTGTATAGTTACGAATAGCTGATTCCCCAAATTGACCATATTCTTGTAAGAGCTTATGTATAGAACCACCAGACACATATTCCAAATATATATACAGTTTATCATCAACCTGTCAAATATAAAAACAAAATTCAGAACCAAATCTTCACTCATGTTAACTAGTACAAGACCATCCAAAAGTAAACTTTAATAAGCCATACATCACAGTAAAGTATTAGGAAAATTATTCATGAACTACATACCGTTTCAGAACCATAATACTGCACTATATTTGGATGCCTAAGACGGCTCAACATGGCTATCTCCTGTATCAATTGCGGGAAAAAAGGACAGTGAACAAACAGCATATAACAGTCAAAAACTCTACTAAGTGCAAAATTTACAATAAATTTGTGTGGGTGATTAAAAAGAATGTAATAGGCTATTAGTTCAAGAACTTACTTGGCTCAATTGCTTTGCACTTTCTTTTGACTTTGCATCATCTGCGAATAACGTAACCTCCTTCATTGCACACATTTCGCCAGTATCACTGAACCAAAAACAACCAGGGCTTTATTGATTACATAAAAACTGACGAACAATCAACACAAAGAATGGATGTACTCTGAAACGAAAGGAGAAAAATAGAAAAGCAAAGGAAGAGAGGATTAACACCTTCATCTTAAGAAATAGTACCTGTTAAAACCGACATAAACATGTCCAAAAGTGCCCCTTCCCAGCAACTTCCCTTTTTTCCAGCGAGAACCAGGGCTAGCAAGATTTTCTGCTCGAGTAGGACTACGCGGTACGGAAGGAGATGTTGCAGCAGAATTTGGATGAGAGAAAGGTGAAGAGTTGCAAATATTTACAGGGGGGAGTGGCAAAGGATGACTCTGCTGTTTTCCGTCATCACCCCTGCTCGAGTGTGATTCATTTGCTCCACCGCAAGCCCGTGGATGGTTAGGGGTGACAGCGCCGCTATGAATTCTCGAGCTAGGACCAGGGCTTGCCATTCTAGGACTAGGAATCGGAGAAATTTCAGGACTTCCTCTACTAGGTTGCCAAAACAGTTGACCTGACATGTCTCCTCCCATTGAATTATGCCCTGAATTTTGACCGGATCCAGGGCTTGAACATTGACCGGATCCAAGTACGGGAAAGTCTGGATAAGGCTTGCAGAGCCAGAATGCCGAACCAGCAGCTTGATCATTACCAAATCCTCTCATGGGGCTCCTAGAAGGACTAGACATGGAACTATCTGGAGCACTGAAAAACGCACCATGGTTGGGAACATGGAGATTCAGTACATTTGGAGGTCTTCTTTTTGGGGATGACGTAAGAACGTTTTGATGCAGGGAAAGATCAACTGGTCTAGGAGACCCTCTAGGGCTTTTAGGTTTGACAGGAGACTGGTCTTTAACAGCCATGCTTCAAAAAAGAAGACGAAGAAACAAGTTAGGAAAGCAATAGAGCCAATCAACACCACGGAAAGAGATGTAAACAACAAAACAACATGGATAACACACTTAACACCATCATGTGCTGGGTTTTCGAAAAATATAGGATACGGATGGGATACGCGCAGCTACTAAAAGTATAGGGACCAAACTGTACATAAAACTATAAGGATCAAATTAAATTATGAATATAAAAAACTGTAAAATAAAGCGATTTTTAGTCGTTTTTCTTCATTACTAGTAGTTTTTATTCCTTCCATTTTAGGTATCTTTTCTTTGTTTCTTGGTGGTATGTCTTCAATTTCCAGCAAAGTTCTTCATTTATGTATCCGAGTTATGGATGTGCATATCCAACTTTAAAAATTTGCAGATCTGCCCCAGGCGAGTATCCATGTTGGATATGGGACACACTGCTAAACAGAATTACCCGTATATCACCCCTCTCACCCACCCACCCTCTAAACCACAAAAAGAGCTTAGAGAGCTGAGAAACAAAAGGGGAGATAAAATTCAGTAAACTGACCTAGAAGGGCTTCCTGTGGCAGTTCGACCCCCAAATTCATAGTCAGAATCCAGTGGACTACGCCGGCGTGAGTCAGTTGGATCATCACTCTCAATTGAAGATTCACTAGATATATAAGCTACTACCAAATCTTCATCCAAGTCTGCAGGTTCTGGTCTGTACCGTATGCAAGCAGGCCTTGGGAGAGGAAGAAAAGTTGACGTCTTTGAAGACTTGTCTGATCGTGGTTTTCCTGATGAACTGATTCCAGAATCTGTTCTAATTACAGCCGCAAGGTGCCGACCAGGTAATGGAAGCGGTTGAGCTTGAGGCCTTTCAGCAAAACTCTGACATCTTGATACGTTTTTTGAAGGAGATGGTGACCTCGATCCACGTCGGGACAAAGAGCCCTTTTCTGAATATGTATCACTGGTACGTCTCCTTGTCCCTACTGCTTTACCGGTAGACTTGCTTTCTGATGGAATCCCAAATTTGCGGTGAAAAGTGTTGATCAAGCTTTCTTTAGTTGTTTTCTTCTTCGATTCCTTTGAAGATGGCTTCCCCCACCATGAAGGCATATTTCTAGAGCTGAACATGCATAGAAGCCAAACAAGTTTCAGTTCTACAGTAAAATTTGCATCTACAGACTCATTCACGAATGTATGTAGGCATAGTAATAAACATTTCCTAATTGTTCCCAGAATCCCAACACCAAGAACCCTGACCTTTTCTTTAATGATAAACAGTGGAATATATAGCCTCCACCCTTGAGATCATCAATTTAATGCATGTTCTTAGTGGGAAAAACAAAAGTAAACCTCAAACGCCCAAAACATTAATTCCAACTGAAGCTAAAAGCTCTTCATTGCCACATCTGAATGCAAAAATAAACGTAATTTATACGTCTAGCCCTACTCTAAACAAAAAACTAAGAGCTTCCCTTAACTAACATCACAAATATTCTTCTTCATTTCTCATGAACAATAGCTTGAACTTTTTCCAGCATCAAATTTCTGATTTATTTATACAAAACCAAATTAAAATCTCTCTCTTTGTCAGTACATTTCCAGCATCACAATTTCTGCTTTCTTTTATATAAAATCTAATAATAATCCTCTGATTTCCAGTACAAATACTCAGCTGATCTCTAAATCATACTCAATCTCAACTACCAAAGATAAGCCTCCCAGCAGATCCACAATACACAGCGAAATCCAAAAAATCACAATAACAAAAGCTACTGCATTCATACTAAAAAAGCAAATTCACAGCTCCAAAAGAATAAGATAAAGAAAAATCACCTCAATTTCCTGCTTTCATATCACGTAACCAAACCTTAGCTCACTCAGATTCAGTTCCAAATCCACTCAAATGAAACCCTAACAAGTACTCATAACAAGTTACTGATGTATTGGAGAATTACGCAGTGGGTTGGAAGTAAAATAGTAGGATACAAAGCGCGTCAGTTGAAGAAAATTGAAGGATTCCAAGCTGAAGAAATGTTCAGAAGATCGCGTAGAGAATGACTCAACTCAATGGGAGGGAAAGAGAAAAGGAGAGAATGAGGAAGAGGGTGAGTGGGGTATGGTGGGGTGGGGGTGGGGTGGGGGGAGGGTATGTGGGAAGTGGGTGAGGGTCAGGGGGTCGGGTGGGTGGGGAAGCAGGGGAGTATTGTCTGAGAGTGTAGGCGTGGATTTTACACTGTCTCTATATACTTTCCAATTAATAAAAATAAAGAAAACACAAATGCATGTTTTACTTGAAATATCGAATGTTGAGTTTACATTTGTGTTTTTAGATGTTGAAGGTCGGTATGGTATCCGTGAGTAGATTCGTTTATATATTATTGATCATGATGTAGAATTTTGATCATAAAGTATTGTTATAAGTTATAACACGTTGGGTGATACCAGTGGCGGACCCAAAATAAATTCTCGGTGAAGAGACCGAAACAAATTCGAAAATTAAGTTGGATATTAATAATGTTTTTATATTTTTTACCAACAAAAATACATCATTATTATGATCTCAGTACCCCCATCCCACATAACTTGGATCCGCCACTGGATGACACGACCTACTTTTACACGTTTGATGACGATAACGAGCCTACGTAATAATCAATGAATCGTACATCATAATCAATAGTGTGAAAATATGTTGTATTATTCGTTGTAACTGAATGGTCGTGTTTTAGTATTATCCTTGATTACAACATAGTTCCAACATAATCGATGGTGGAAATCGCGTTATGTCGATCGTGCTAAAATTATATATGTCATAACGAGAGATACGTAAATGCGGAACATACATGAACCGGGGAAAAATGCAGAAATCATATCAAAAAATAGTTGCGCAACGGCGGAAAAAAGGAAGAAAAAATATAATTAGAAAAATGAGATTTTCCATCGCTGGAATTTTATTCTGAGTATGCCGAGGGTGACACATTACGTTTTTATACCATTAATCATGATATATAGGTGTCACTGATTATAATGTAAATCCATCATAACTAAATATATAAAGTGTATTATATCGTTCGTTATATCACGATCGTTATGCGATTATGATCACGATAAAATAAGCCCCCCTCCTGATTTTGTCTGTTCTCAGTTGTTTAGCGCGTGATTGTCTAGCGCTCGTCCCGTCTTTCCAGTCTTCTTTTTTCTCCTTTGTTAAGCGGACTGAGAATTTTCCAAAGACATTTTCTTTGTATTTAGACGTGGTCTAGGCCACTCTAGTCGTTTTTCTTGGAGAGCAAACCCCCCTCATGATGTAATTTCTGCCGCTATTGCGGACTTGACTTAAGTTAATATATTCCTCTTTTATTCAAAAAAAATAAGCCGAAATTTCGACTGACAAAATTTATTAGGGAAAAAAATTAATTCGTTGTATCACAATTGTTTTGCAGGTAATATCACTCACATTTCTTATTATTGTTGTTTTTTTAGAGAATATTCTAATTATTGTAAAATATTGTATTCAGATTTATCTCTATTTGGATAATAAATAAATAAACATACATGCATTCATATGACAGCATACGTTATGTTTTCAGGTGAAAAATTAGTTAAACGTAATTAACTATAAATTAAACTTGAACTGAAAACGACTAATCCCAAAATTGAGTTATCTTATCGGATTATTCGGTCATGTCCGAAATAAATTCTAATATTTTTTAGCACTATATATTATTTGTGTTACAACCAACTTACCGATGCACCACATTACATGTGTATCACATCTGGACGACTTTCAGAAAGTCGTTTTTTTATTCAGAAAATCGACTTTGAAAAGAATGATTCTCACAATCGACATTCGAAAAATCGACTCTTGAACCAAAAAACCGATTTTCTGAAAATTATTTTGATGTGATGCAAAGGTAATATAGTTTACCGCTAGAATCTCGATGACGATGCAAATAAAGATCTCTCACTTTTATTCGTAAGTGTAGCCAACTTGTAGGAATCACTCCCTTAAAAAAAAAAAAAAATTAGGGTTTATTTTTATTTTTATTTTAGAAGTAAAGGGAAATTTTACGGTAGAGACTCCCATATAATGAGTCACTTATGTGGCTTCATCTAGATCACATAGTTTCATTGCAGAATAAAACCGTGTGGTCTAGATGAGCCACATAGATGTCTCTCCACATGGGAGTCTCCACCTTAGAATTTCCTGATAATTTGTATAGCAATAGGAATCGTACTCCCTTTTTATAAATATATATATAGTGCTACTGCAGGAATTGTGGGACATGGGTCAGAGATCGAGAACGACTCATTGTATTACAAATTTTTATTGTATTATTTAAAAAGTTTATTTATAATTATAGGTCAAGGGTTCATATATAAAAATTTTAACGAATCAATAAGGAGATATTAGTATATAAAAAATTTAAATGTGTAAAAAATACATATAATTTTTTTTGTCTTATGGGTCAGGTGACCCAAATGGAACAAGGTGGGAGTCGCATATATATATATATATATATATATATATATATATATATATATATATATATATAATGAATTTCCACAGTATATACTTCTTTATTGGGTTAATTTGTGGAGACACACATAGCATAATTAAAAAACTCTAATTCTTGTATAAGTTTATTCGTAAATTTTTCTTTTTTTTATCCTTGACAACTAGGACATGTGCTCGGTGCTCCTACCTAAAAAGATATACAGTATTTGTTATTACTTTTTTTCAGGGAAAAATAATAATATAATACCAATAAATTTCGCATATAAACGACTATCATTAAAAGTAAAGGGGTTAAAGAAGGTTCTTTTTGCTTTTAATTAATTAGTATTAGTAATAAGACAAAAAGCTTAAAGACTACGTGTTGACATTATTAGCTACAAATAGAGTGTTATAAAGAATTAGAATATAGTCACTATTAGTCTAATAGAGCATCCGCATAGTGATGTTTAACGAACAGAGCTGTTAATGAATAAACTCGTATTCGACTCGTTAGTATTTGTGATCGTTCGTTTATTTAGCTTAACGAACCAGGTTGAACAAGATTTTAAGCTCGTTTCTTAAACGAACGAACATGAACATACTCGTGAACGTTCGATTATATTCGCGAACCTGCTTATATATAGATAAATCAATGTACTACTCATAAAATGATAAGACATCTATTAATATAATAGACAATCTAGAGTAATTTTATATAATATTGATAGAGTTATCATAATGTTTTTATTACTATAATGTTTGAATATTGTTTTGTATATTGTTATTTATTCATTTGGACTTAATTTATTATACCTTAACAAACCAAACTCGAATTGAGAGGCAAAAATACTTGTAGCATGTCAAACTCAAGCACGAGTTCGAACAAAATTTCTTTATAAATGAGCTGAGTTTGAACATAATTTTATGTTCGTTTATTAAGCAAACGTTCGCGAACAAGCTCGTTACCTTAATGAATCAAGCTTGAACATATTTTTATATTCGTTTATTAAATGAACAAACATGAAATGCTCGTGACTTAAACGAACAAAGAACAAATGATACTCGGTTCGGCTCGGCTCGTTAACAGCGGCGCATCACAATTTGTTAACGAATATTTTATTTTACAGTTTTAAATATAAATTTTTTTAATTTATAGAATCTATATTCATGATGAAATTCATCGGATTCTTTACAATTTGTTAACGAATATTTTATTTATATATTTAAATATAAATTTTTTTAATTTATAGAATCTATATTCATGATGAAATTCGGCCCGTCCCGCCGATTGTCCCCGGCGTGTTGTCGGAATTCAAATTTTGAATTTAACATTTTAATCGAGCGACACGTTTCCGACACGTGTCGGGAGCGTGTCGGGCGCGTGTCGGGCTGAAAATGTGTCGGACACAGCGCACGGCGACCTAATTGAAGTGTCGGTGCTTCATAGGGTAGATATAAAGAAAACTTTACAAAATCTGAATTGTTGCGGTAGATGTAAATGAATTTTTACGGATTCTGTATTTTATAGTTGAAATAGAATATTCATGTTAAAATCTTTAAAATAGAGTTTTTAAGGAATTTAATAAATATAAATAAAAAAAAAAGAGTTTTTAAGGAATTTACGATATTTACTGCAAGTGCTGTGGTTTTTTTTTTTTTTTTTTTTTTGGCAATTGCTGTTATACATGTTTAAAATCATTATGAAAAATTAACCAAACAGTTAAAAACAAATGATTATATGTTCAAAAAAAAAAAAAAAAAAAATATATATATATATATATATATATATATATATATATATATATATATATATGTCAACTGCTGCATTTTTTCACGTAAAAAGGTTTTGTGTTAGAACCAGTTTGGTTAGGAAAAATGCATGTAAGCAAAAGGAGAATATGTCAACTGTGACTGAGTCAATTGGAGTCAGGGTCGTTGTTTAACTTTTTTTTTTTTTTTATATATGGGAAAAACACATTTTATTCAACCTATTTAAATTGGGTTTTTCCCATTGTGAAGAAAATGATAGGGGCTCCATCGGCGATTTACCAACACGCCACAGTTACCATTCATCATACTCAATTCTGGGACGGAACCAAAAACTTTTGATCGAGTAAACTAATGTATTATATCTGTATGATCGGATGAGTTGAATTAAAACAATTAATTCTGTTAGACTGAATGGACTATAATGTTTTTGATGTAACGGAAGATAAAAACCGGGTGAGTGGGCCTAGTTCCGTCCCTGACTGAATTTACATTTATTTTAAAGGAGACTGAATTTACATTTGAAAGTAGATTTTTGAGCGAAAAAAAGGATTTTCAAAATATCGATTCTCACAATCGATAATCGTAAAGTCAATTATTGATTTAAGGATTAATTTTTAAAAGCTCAATTCAATATGATGTATGGTAAGTGTGATATATCGATAAATTCGAGCGAATACAAATAAAGGCTCCTAAGTTATATTGCTTCGGTGTTTGTTTGAATTGATAAAATGAAATATAATAGATGATGTTTCATTTCATTCTATCAATTTGACTTGTTCTGTTATGGAGGATCGAAATGAATTTAATTCTGATTGAATGAATATCTACCGTTTTCTTTACAAAATCAAAAAATGTGGAAAGAATTAAATGGTTTGATGTAATGCATTCCCAAATAGAACTTACAATAAGAGATTCACCGTCGCCCATCGCCGATCATCCTACCATCACCACGACATACCCTACTATCACTTTTCGTCTACCACCACACATTCGACTATCATCTACCATATACACCCCACCACCACTCGGTTCTGCATGCCTTACAACTACCGACCATCACTCTTAGGACCGTTCACCCAACAACCGCCTACCTCACCATCATTTATGTCGAATCACCGCATACCCCCACCTATCACCCCTTCCCCTCGCACACCCCATCACCCGCCACCTCATCATCAACTTGTCATCACCCAACTGATCGACTACCATCATGAACCCAATCATGTACCCGACCTCCACCAACATCCACACTGTCACTCGCCACGTCCATTATCATCAACTACCCAACATCCGGAGATTTCATGTTCATTTCATCCCATCACTCATCATTGTATATATACCTCATCACTAGACACCTTACCGCCACCCTCATGATCACCACCCAATCAATCTTTTTCTACCTTGTGAAATAATGTCCACCACCCATCTCACCATCCATTCGGTCTTTTTCTACCTTGTAGAATAATATAAAGAAAATATATAATGTATATCATTCCCTTTAAAATTCTTACAATGGTTATATTCAACATCTTTTGTGACTTGTGTATGAAGGAAAGGGAGTATACTAGTGGCAAGTGGGACTCCTTGTTCATTAAAAAATGTGAAAGTGGTTCATTTGGAATATTGAGATTCGAAGGCTCCCAAAGTTTATATATATATTGTAGAAATATTACTACCTTGTAGAATAATATAAAGAAAATATATAATGTATATCATTCCCTTTAAAATTCTTACAATGGTTATATTCAACATCTTTTGTGACTTGTGTATGAAGGAAAGGGAGTATACTAGTGGCAAGTGGGACTCCTTGTTCATTAAAAAATGTGAAAGTGGTTCATTTGGAATATTGAGATTCGAAGGCTCCCAAAGTTTATGTATATATATATTATATTTCAGGTTCTACTTCAACTTCATGTAATATAAAGATTCAAAAGTTTATGAAATAAAAATCCCACATAAATAATAGAGTTTATATATAATGACAAAATGAGATGTTGAAATCATATTAGGCTATTAAGAGAAAGAAATCATGATTAGGAGGGTATGTGGACTATTGTAATTTTTTAGGGTCATCGTATTAAAGTTACTTTCGGAATAACATAATGAAATTCAATTTCTCGAAATCGATCCTAGTGTAACACTTTCAGAAGTCGAATTCCACATTTGATTATGAAACCTTTGAAAATTCAAAACTTATATATATATATATCATTATCGGGCGTCTCTGTTCAAATTTAGCTCAATAGCATTATCAGGGGCGTCTCTGTTCAAATTTAGGCTCGGGGGCAAATATTATTTAGGCCCTTCAAAAAAGGGTTAACCAAAAAGAATATATTATTTTTTCCTCCAGCAAGAATCAAAATCTGGTCACATATCAAGTTATACTTGTCTCGCTGCCATTAGAAGAATACTTTATTTATTTTCAAAAAAATAAATATATATATATATATATATATATATATATATATATATATATATATATATATATATATATATATTGAGCTAAAATTTCGCGAGGCTCTTAAATTCATAGATTTTGGAGGGCTCGGGGCCATGACCCCCTTGGCCCTCCCCCAGGGGCGCCCCTGATATATATCGACGTGATACCACGGTAGATGTTGTGTGAGTCAAGCCGAGTCAATACCGCCTTCACGGCTTGAGCTTGAACTCGACTAAAAAAACCCGGGCTCGAAATTTGGCTCGACCTTGATCGATCCATAAAAAAAATATTGAACTCGACTCGTTTAATACTCATCTCGACTAATACTTGATGAGTTATATCAAGCATTATTAATTTAATCATTGATTTCATGAATATAAATATAACATAATTAACTTACGAGTTACTCAACTACTATATTTAAAGCTCAAGATCACCTCGGTTAATTATTCGAGTAACTCGAGTCATATAGGAAATATCGAACTCAACTCGACTCGTAGGTTTGATTTTTTATCATACAAAATTCCTCTCATTTCTAATCATATGGAAAGATCGAGCTCGATTTGTTTAATACTCGTTTCGACTAATAATTGATGAGTTATATAAAATATTATTTAATCCTTGGTTATTATAAATACAAATAATTAAATAATTATTAAATATAGCTCGATTTACCGACAATCTACTCATTTACGTACTATATCTGAAACTTGAGACCAGCTCGGTAAATTATTCTAGTAGCCTGATGCAAGCTCGAACTCGAAGGAAATCAAGTCAAGTCAATTTTCTTAACAAATCAAGTATGGGTAGCTCATGAGTAATTCGATACACTTATTACGGTATAATGTGCCACTAAAGGTGCCTCTAAAATTTAATTATATGAACTAATATTTAATGATATTATCATATTAACACCATGAAGTTTTACATGATATGTAAAAGTTTCCTGTTCTATTTTTTGTCGTATATATAAGCATAATCACATCTCCCTCCCATGTCCGTTAAATGAAAGGTCTAGCCATTGAAAATTAAGATAATTATTATGCTTTTTTCTGTCTAACCTAATTACAATTAATGTGTAATTAATATATGTTTTCGGATTTAATTCACCTATAATCAAAGTAGTTTATATCAAATAGTATTATTCTTCTAAAAAAATGTATCTTATTGATTTATTATTATATACTAATTAATATTGCTATTAATTCCCGACAAGAAGGTACAAATATAGATATGGACACAAAATCCCTCCAAACGTTACTAGGGTCATCCCCCATGCAGTTCATGTATACACTATCCATCGGATCATGAGGGACATGTGCATGTGGTATCAGGTATGTATCTCATGACCATGTGGTGTAGTATGGTGTACAACATACATGCATGTGGTATGTATATCATGATCATGTGATGTATAGATCATGTGATAAAAACGGTAACCGACAGGGGTAGGGTAGATTAAGGATGGAGCCAGATAATAAAACGTAAGTAATTGATGCATGTAAGAGCGAGCTAATGAGGGAAGACTATAATTGACTAGTAATTGATGCTAGGGAGTACTATGCTTCGAGCCGCATCAAAAACATGTGTATTTCTAGACATACAACGCATTTTATGTGGGTTTTTTTTTTTTTTTTTTTGTTTTTTTATAAACCAAATCTATACATTTTATGTGCATGTTTTTCATTTTTTTTTAGTTAGTAGGCTGTGGGCTGTGGACTATGGGTGGTAAGGTTTGGTCATATATCATACTCCCTCGTTTTTTTTAACGGTCACTTTTCGAGAATTGTTTTATTTTTATTTATATGTCAGTTTACAATACCAATGTAATATTTATTATTATTTTCTCCTTTAACCTTCTTTTTAATCACCCAAAATTTTACAATTTTCAATGCACAAGGAAATAGCATAATTTTATTATTTTAAACTCTATTTCAGATACATTAATCACTTTCTTAATCTCTATGAATCTTCTCTCTACGACAGTTATAAAAAAAACGGAGGGAACCACAATTTACCGTCGACACCACACTTGCTTTAGGCATTCAGAAAAATGCGGATTCTATTGGTTTTCAGTAATAACGTCATTTGGATTGACGTTATAGTGATAAAAGTGTCACAGATGAAAAGGCTAGTCTACTAACGTTAATATCGAAAATGACACTGACATTTCTAGTGTCAAACCGAAAGTAGAAAAAGAGAAATATATGTGTGGTGCCGGAAGTAAATAAAAAAAAAAAATAGAGTCAATAGTAAATACGTTGTGCCGATCAAGGACGGACATGAGCTGTTGCTGGGTGCTAACCTCACCCACCAATATTTTTTTTTAAAGTATATAGCTTGAAATCAAACTCAGCCCATTCAAAAAACTAGCTCAGCCCACCTTCCACCAGTCCAACCTATTTTTAATAATTGTCCAAGTCCAACAAAATATTCTTTCAAAATACGACATTTATTTACCAATACTGCTTACGGCTTATCACTTATCAGACTAAAAAAAAAATTAAGAGGAAATAAAACAGACTTCAGTCGAACCGTCTGGAAAAAAAAAATCTGTCGAACAAAGACGAACGGCACTACTTAGTCGTCAATGGTCTGATGGTCTCTGGCTAATAATTCCGGTTTCTCTGGCTAATTGAAATGATGTATAGTAAAATGAACGTTTTTTTGATGATCCCGTTTTATGTACTCATAATGATTTTTTTGCTGAATTGTAGATTTTGAAAAAAACTACGCTATAAAGTATATTTACGAAAATTTTGATTCTAGTCCACCCGAAAAAAAATCCTCGTTCCGTCTCTGATGCCGATAGAAGCTGCCATAAAAGAAAGTTTGGGTGGGCTCAGCCCACCTAAGCCCATACTATCCGATCCAACAAATTTGTACATAGCATGCTCAATCTACCATATAGAAAGCCTATTGTTTTTTTATTTTTTTTATTTTTAGATTTAGTATCATTTACAGATTCTACTGCGAGTGCTAACAAACAACTAATCTGCCACAAACAACCATATAGAAAAGCCTATTGTTTTTTTATAATCATGTAACTTTATTACACCAGATTGACAGATAAAACCTAGTAGTATAACTTTTTGGACAAAACAAAAGAAACTGCAAAATGAAGAGTATGTATTGTATTGTTTCATAAGCTAACACCATGATGAAGCATTGGGAAGAAAGTCCAATTGTTATCAGAAGAAGAAGAACTCATCTCTGCTGCAACAACAACTTTGTTCTTATCGTTCTTCCACCACTCGCAATCATCGATCATCGACCTATCTAACGGTTCTTGTTTCATGTTATCAAAGTTGAAATCTTTGCTTGAACCGAGCGAACTGGACTGTCGTTTTTCGATACAAAGTTTCTTGTCTCCTCCTTCTTCAAAAGAATTTACCTCTTTCAAAGTGTTTGTAATGCTATTCTTACTATCATCATTCTCAGCTTCCATTGATGGTGATTCACTTTGATTGGAAGGTTCTAATACGGTTTCATTCGTCTCAGCAGGCTCGGGTTTATCAAGATGTGGGACACCGGTTAGTTCAAACGAGAGTCTATGATCCACTATGGTTTCTTCTTCGTGTTCGGATTCGTGATCAGAGTTTGCAAGTGAGGCTACTTCAGAGATTTCGGTTTCCGGGATATAACGGTCTCCAGATGGTGTTATAGTTCCTGAACCAAGCCTAGAACCCCACCCTCCATTAGGTGTCAATGATCCAGACCCTATCCTCGAACCCCATTTACGAGCAAAGTGGTCATAACTAAGGGACTTTGGGGGTTTATTTGTAAAAGGTGAGGATGTCCCAGAATTCGGTTTTGTGGAGCCGGTTGATATGATACGGCTACCCGGGCTACCGGGACATTGATAAGGCTGATAATCATATTGAGACAAAGGGAATCTAAGATTAGCTTCGTATTTCTTACGACTACGTGCTAGAGACGTCGATAAAAGCTCAGCAAATGGGACTTCAGGTGAAGAAGGTGTGGTGGATTGCATTGGTTCAGGAGGGGGAGTAAAAGAAGCAGTGGATGGTTCAGTAGTGAAAGCCGAAAACACAGGGGGTGAAACGAGCTGAGTCTCGTGAGCGTAGGGACCGATAGCATAAGCTGAGGCGGTTTCACCGAGAGAAGATGAATCTACGGGACGAACTCTAGCCGGTGACAGGGTGGCAGACGGAGGGTCGGATTGTAGGAAAGATGCAGGGGAAGAGGGAGGTGCTATGAAGGGTAAAACTACAGAAGTTGATTGGCTTGAAATATCAGTAACAGAAGCAGAAATCCTTGGGATTGTGGATTCAGGTACAAGGACAGCATGTCCTATGCGTTTTCCGTTTTTATTAGAACCGAAACACGAATAAAGACTCCAGAAACTTCTCCATCTTCTTTTCTGTAATCAATCAAAAACACAAAGTAATTTAGCACCTCTGATAGATTCATTTTAACAACACTCAGATCAATACAATGAACCGTAAGTAGAAAATAGCGCTATCACACAGGAACTTATTAGGTAACTTATTGATGCCTTAAACAACAGACTAGCAATTAGCTGGGGGGTGGTTTGTAATTCTCCTAATCATTCTTTGAAGAATACTGGCTCTAAAGCACGGGTGAATCAAACAGCCCATTCTCCAGCACCACAATTTTTCAGGCTACAGTGTTCCTCGAATCCCTCAGATTAACACAAACAATAGGGAAATCACATAACAATAATGCTCACTTTAGCGGTGAATTCAAACATTTCAGGGGCGGGATCTCACGGCTAGTTTTCAGCTGTGGAACTAAAAGGCCTTCTTAAATACTCCATCCTGAATATAATTTATGCTCACTGTTGGGACTTCCAACATCGGGACTCGAAACACACCACTTTCGAAGGCCATACAAGCACTTTCTTAGCATGCTAGTTAAAAAATATAAAAATAAACACATTTTTGTAGCTATTCTTCATCAATTTTTCATACTGCATATATAGTTTCAAAATCATGCTGTCATGTTTAATAGAAAAATTATTACAAATTCACAACTAAGAAGCAACACCTCTTCAAATTCCCCTGTTAAAATGATGAAAAAAGAGGTCAACTTCCAATTAATTGTGAAGCCTATGCTCTTTAATCTACTGTCCAAAATCCAAATTAGCCTACAGCAGCCATAGCTAGAACCATAGAAACCATGTTTAACAATACACTGCAACTTTGATTTTTACAGAACAACGAACAAAAGATTCGATTTTATATGAATTCAACAATCATGACGAATCAATTAAGAAATTTACCACAAAATCAACTGCAAATATTCTTATCACTGCACTTAAAGAGGATAAGATAGATTAGATAATTACGTGATTAATCAAATCGCAGCAAGAGCAAGGCAATTCTTGTGTAAAAAGGAACAACTGAACAAGAAGTCAAGAACAGTCCAAAAAAAAGCTCTAAAGTAGCTGAAATTTAATAGACTCTTCACCTACTATTAAATGACAAAAATTCAACTCCATCCATCTCCACCTCACAGCAAAAATCATTAATATTTAGAACAGTACATCTTTCACCAAAAATTCGATTATAGTATAATTCTACATTTCTACACCTTATTAACAAGAAGGAATTGCACAGCAATCAGCAAATGAGACAATGTTATCGCAAGCAAGTGAAACAACGAGAGTTCTATACTGCAGTTTCAGTTTCAATAATCTATGATGAAAAATTGAATTGAAACTCGTACTCAAGTGCTCGAAACACACACATTCAATGGCGTAATTAAATATATATATATATATACCTGAACGCTCGACGGCTGGACTCGACTCTCGGCGGTGACTATCGCCGTCGCTGCGGCATTAACCGTTTCCACGCTGTTATGAACGCTGCTCATATCTAACATAGATCAAAACGTTACGATTCGTCGATTGTATTATATACCTTTCTCTTAACGACGACACACCTCTGCAGCAGAGCAGGACAGATTTCCGGCTGTATGACGTCACGTCGGATTTATACTCCAACAGAAATCAGTTTCCGGCCGGCGATTAACGACGTTCAAAGCTCATTCAATAGCATGTTCAGATATTTTGAAGAATCAAAGAGTGTGTGTGTGGAGCTGTATATAAACAAGAACAACAAGCAATGATAAGGTAAAAGTTCATTTAAATTAGAAATGAATTTATAAACAAAATATATGAATAAAAAAAATAGAATAAAATAAAATAAATGGCTTCTACTACACTCAAACCGCTAAATAAACTAATAAAGTAAGCTTGTTTTTTTGTCCCCGTTATTTTGCAATAATGTTTTGCTTAGGTGGGATGAGGTTAAATGACATAATGTAGATTCATTGCATGGATAGGGATACATATGTTGTTATGATAATAAATGATTTGTCTATTGAGATTAATAAACAAGAGTAACACTAATGTTACAATCGGTCTATTATAACGAATTTCATATTATGATATCACTGAGATCATTAATGATGTGTCAGTCAAGCGTTTCCTTAATAAGATGTCACATCATGAGCTGACGTGTGATTTAATTGATTTGGCAAAACTGATTCCGCCCACAGCTTCGTGACCGTTCTTTTTTCTGGTGTGATGTTGTCTTGTCGACTCAAATTGAAGTCCAACCACTGTTGCACGTCACTGAACGGCTCAAACGTCTCTGAGGCTGAAACAACAACAATAGTATGCCTGATAGCTCGCAACCATGAGCAGTCCTGAAGAGTTTCCGATGCAAAGTGACAAGTTGGACATTAGGAATCTTTCTGAAAGTGGAAAGACATTAAAAACTCTCGTAGTTACACTCCATGCTAAAATCGGCATTGGAAAATAAACCAGCATGAAGAAGGTCATTTATATTTCAGAAACTCCTCCAACCCACACGCTAATCATTATCAATAACGGGTTAAGTTAGGAGCATAGTGAAATCTCTGGGTGAGCGCGTTAGAGACCTGTGTTGAGTAAAGAAATAACGCTACGCATAGAACGCCGTATGGGAGAAGGATGTGGATTAGCCTTTATAGCCACAACTCATACTTAGAAAGCATTGATCTCAACCGCAAAGTGGAATTTAATAATCTTTCACGCAACAAGGCGTACTCAATACTTATCGCGATCCCATATCACCCTGTCGAAGGCCCTTTGTTATTAAAACAAGCGCAAACAATTGTCATTCGAAAGCACCGAAAGGATGCTAGATGACCTAAGATATATATTTTAAAGCTCAAAACCGGCTTCGTTAATTATTCGAGTAGCTCGTCTTGAGTTCGAACTCGAAAAATTCGATCGAGTCAATCTTCTTTATGAGTCGAGTATGAATAACTTACGAGTAATCTGGTTCATTTACAACCTAGCAGGTTATATATTAACCAAAAATAAAACGCCCAATAATTAAAATAAATTTACTTAATGAATATTCGGCGAAAATTCGATATAAAATGAGAGTATTCATTTGCTCCATCGTGTTTTTACCAGTCCATGACATTACTTGTGCATTACACCGAATCCACATTCGAAAAAGTTGATTCTTTAGTGAAATGATCCACATTCCGAAGGTCAATTATGATGATCGACCTTTTCAAGGTTGATTCTTGATTGATGAATCGATTCTTCGAATGCCGATCCAGTATGGTGCACATATAGTGTGATAGATGGTAAAAACGAGTGTGTTGCGAATAAAGACTCCGTATAAGATCCGGATAAACTTGGCAGAGACAAATAACATGGGCATCGGGCAGTTCTCTTGAGCTCGAGATCACACTAGCAACTTGTGCAACACGTTGAATCCGTTTTCGAAGAGCTGCGAATCTTGGATCAATAATCGACTTTTCGAATTTCGTTTATTATGATCAACTTTTTTAAACTTGATTTTTTTATACTAAAAACTTCACTTTTCGATAGCCAATTTGGTGTGATGATGCAAATAAAAATTGGATAAATTTAAGCGGCAGAAGCAGATAACATGGGGGCATTGGGCAGTTGTCTTTAGCAGGAAATAGCGGAAATGTGTAACAGAAATTGGCTAAAAAAATAAAATTACATCAGAGAAACATATAACTTTCATAAATTCCGCGGCGGTTTAGCTGGTTCGGCTATTTATGGCAAAGCTGATGCTTAATTGATGGTGGGCGCTGTGGCATTTACTGCAGTTTTTGCTCTCTTGTTTTTACACGTCCTATTTTTGTTTTCCTCCTTTCTAATTGTCCCATTATATAAAATTATTAAAATTAAAAAGAATAAAGAAAAATTAGCTTATAGTCTATTTTTTTTTTCCATTTAATTAAGTGTTAATCCACATTTCAAATAAACGTTGCATTAAGGACAGAAAATATTGGACCGGACTAAAATACCCCTGTTTATAATAATAATAATAATAAGAAAATAAAACTGAGCTCTCAGTATCGTAGAGCTCTCAGTGCTCTGGCGATGGGGGCGGTTGACTTCATCTTCTTCATTTCTCCGGCGATTTGATATATGGAGACCTTCTCCGGCGGGTTAAGGCAGTCTTCAATGGTGCCGGGGGATGCTATGATGTTGTGTGCTGTCTCGTTCAATTGTCGGGACCCTTTTCTCCTCTGGTTTTGGAGAGTACACATTGTTACCTCCTATGTTTTGAACCATAATTCCGACTTGAGCATCGGAGACAATGCTGAGTTATACAACTTTCTTGAACAGCCCGTTCCGACGTTTAGAGAAGGTTACATAACGGATGCTTGATTTCTCGATTTTTTTTTATCTCAATCTTCCTTTTGCCCTGTGTTAATTTCGTCATAATAGGGGGGTGGTGGAGGCATTCTTCTGAAATTGGAGATTTTTCTCTGAATTAGAGATTTCTGTTCTTCGCTAAATCAAGGGCTATTTTCGGGGTAATCTGTTCCAATATTAAGCAGGTTAATGAATAAGATTCTAGAAGATTAGGATTCAGAACTAAGATACTTACTCCTGGTATTCATCACTTATGAAAGCCTTTGATTGCATTGTTATTCTGTCTTTTGTCAAGTTTTCTGCATATTTTGCTGTTAGTTGTTCTGTTGACCTTGCCATTCGTAATTTTCTACTGACTACAGCCCATGACCTTACAAAGCCCAGCATAGCTAGCACGTGATTTCTTGCCCTTTTTTTTTAATTATCATAGATTAACAACATCCTCATGGTTTCTTAGCTTATCCTCATGCTCCATCACTTGTCTGTTGGCCTAGATTATGTGCACTTAACTTTATTATATGAAGATTATTTATTTATTTTAACTTTCAATGGAAGTGATAATAAAATGCTTTTGGACAAAAGGATGTGACATTTCTTGATTGCCATAACGTTTTTTTATTTTTTGTTTTTGGATGTTGCCCACGAAACAAACATTCCATAAATGTCGTGTTTTAGTTCTTAACTCTGACTATGAGTGTCCAGCTTGCAAAATCGTCATGTGATGTTACTAATTTTTCCAAATTTGAAATATCAATACAAGCTTCGAGACGGGAGAGGTTGGATAAAGTCACTGTTTGTTCTTCTACACATGGAAATGCTTCTAACTCGGCGTTTGGGAAATTGGACAAAGGATTGAGCTGGTATCCTCCGGCAAAGACGACGGTTGCAGAAAGAATCTTTACATCAATGGTGGAAAAGGATAAAAAGTAGATTTTGTGCTTTGTATTGGCGATGATCGATCAGATGAAGACATGTTCAATACAATTATCCACATTATGTTATTTTTTTCTTCAGTTTTATCCACATTAGCTTTAAGTGCATTCTGTTTTTTTTCTTGCTGCTTATTTAGTTTCTTGTGTTTTTTTGTACTCGGATTCTTCCTCAGAAGATAAAGATATGTCCTTAAGCCTTGAGAACACAGGCACACAACTCTTTATTTTTGTTTGGTCCTATCGCATTAGTCTACTACTACTTTTCATTTATCTTTGCTAATATACTTCATTTCTCCTCACTTACAACTTCTTTCAACTTATTGAAGTAGTCCTTGAATTAAGCCTTAAATGAGTCCGATACTGTGTTACTGATAATGTGTTATTGTACTGTGTTATTGATATTGTGTTACTGATACGTGTGCCTTATATGATACTGTTACTGATATTGTGTGCCTTATACGAGCCAGATATGATAATATGTCCCTTGAATTAAGCCTTAAATGATTATATGAGCCAGATATGTGTGCATTGAAGTAGTCCCTTGAATTAGGCCTTAAATGAGCCTGATATTGTGTTACTGATACTGTTAATATCGCAATATATTGTTAGTAAAATGTGTCATTGCAGGTGGTTTTGGCCTAGGTGATTGAAGGCTGTTGATTGAAAATAGTGAGGCAATGCTGGTGTTTCATCACAAGTATACAGGAAAAAATCAAGATCATCACATGCCTACGAGCCATATGTTGCATTTACATACTACTAGTTAGTTGGTTCTCGTAAATCTATGTTTTTTTTATAGAAATTGCATGAGTAATCCTTTCCTTGATGTAATATAATTATCATATATGTTGATGTTAAAGTTGTTTAACATATATGTTGTAACTTTTTTTCCATGGTGATTGAATGTGTTATTTGAAAATACACAAGTTTTTTGGGTGTTAATGTGATTACATTATTGTCCAAATGATTTTTAGCTTACGGTTTGTTTCCGTTTTAATCCATAAAGAAATATTGGGTGTCGGTATTGCTGTAAAGCTTGCCGAGTCCATGATTTTTGTCTAATCGCACACTGCTATTGTTAATGGTATTGGTAATGGTAATGATATTACTGATACTGTGTTACTATAAACGCTGCGATTAAATTCGGCTTACAATAACTATGTCGAAAGGGTATCGTATGAGATCTCAAAATGAAGAGAAAAAAAATATGAACTTTGGTGAAAGAATTTTGAAGATCGGTGTTCTAAATCAAAAGTTACGGTCATTTATAAGAAAAACGCCTCGATTAATGCAAATGTTTTTTCGGCTTTCAAAATTTACGTCGGAAGGGTATCGTATGAAATCTCAAAATAAAGAGAAAAAAACATGAATTTTGGTGAAATTTTTTTGATGATCGGAGTTCTACGTCAAAGTTACGGTTGTTTAAAAAAAACAGTATCAATTTAATCACAGCAACATCAGTTTGTTGCGCGCGTACATTAGTATAAGGGTATTTGTGTCCCACGGAAATTTGTCCTTATTGCAACTAAAAAAAAGTGTCATGTTTATTTATTTTGTATTAAAAAAGTGGAGTTTTGGCTCAATCACCTAAAGAATAATACGTTTACACAATTTGATGTATAAGAAAAATACATAAAACGTTGTACAAAACCAATAAAACATTTTTTTGCCATTTTTGTGTGCTTAAAAGCCACCATGGTGACTACCTTAAACATTCACAAGTCACTTGCTAGCTATCGCTTGAGCGTAGCTAACCGGTTTCAATTTTTCCTAATACTACAAACAATTCGTTTCGAGTCTTTGCCCAGTTTCGGAACCAGAAAAATTTCTTAATTAGTGGGAGCATCAGAACAAATTCGATTATCGAGTGGGAACATTAATAGTGTTTTTACGTTTTTTTACCAATAATAATATAACATTTTCCGCATCTCAGTGGAGGCTATGACCCTCTCAATTGTTCACTTGGGTCAGCTTTCACTATAAAATAAGATAAATACCTAAAATAACGATTCAAATAATTCAGATCTATTAAAATCAATATGCAACTTGGTCTATACTCAATTTCTTTTTCCGAAGGATAAAAGGCATTTATTAAGCGCTATCCTTAAGGACCTTAACACATGCATCATTCTACTCAAATCTATAATATACAAAATACGTAAATTGTGTACTTTTTTTACAACATAAAATACAGATTATCTATTCATTGTATACAATACGGAGATTATAATGTATTCGATAATGAATAGGGATTATATAAAATAACTAAAAATTATATTTAATACTGAT